>CM067369.1:127186361-127683861 GCA_034401795.1 Chaetoderma sp. LZ-2023a
GTAAGAACACAACGGACGATGTCCCAACATACGAATAGTCGACAAAAACGAGGACTATTTAATTTTGTTGGAGATGTCGCGTCATCCCTGTTTGGAGTAGCGACATCGGGCGATATTGAACCAATCAAAAAGGTTGTTAAAATGGCTATGAAAAGCATGAATAGACTGGTTCATTTTTCCAACAATTTGGCATCCCATGTGAAACATGCTTTTGAGGGGATTAACACCAATGTTGACAGGATTAATAAGGTCACGGACAGTTTGGTCGAATTGACCAAAACGTGAGTAAGCTGTTTAAGTTTCACGCTTCACGTCAAGCCGAGCTATATGCGCTGGTACGACTAGGACACATTGTCGATTCCACAGAAAACGTGGTGTACACTTAGCAGAAGTTGGCTGCACAATTTCACAGGCAGACCGCTTCTCTTGAGTTAGGAAGATTGACTGAGGAACTCTTCAGTCCATCCGATTTAGCAGAGGTCGCAAAGCAGGTTAGCATTGGGAACAGATTGATTCGACCATATCAATCGTACTATCGAAATGTCATCGTGTCTCCGTTATGGAAAGACGATTCTCGGTTACACTATGTTGCGACTTTACCACTAATTGATGGTGGGAACTATATTGAGTATGGTTTACATTCATGGCCAGAAGCTTTAGTTACGATGGGATATTATATGCAAGTGATTATTGCCCGAGCCAGTATCGGACTGGATACCAAGACTGGTTGGTATTTCACCCCATCTGACTGTTGAGGAGTTGGAACTCGAGTGTGTCACGGACAATTGAGGGTCGACAAGACTCATGTGTGTATGTGTATGGTTAGGCTGTCGGTATTAAGCGAGACTTCTAGCAAATTATTTGCCCACAAGGAAATCGGAGTTGTGTTGCAAACATTCGGTGAACGGGTAAAGGTACACTGTGGTGGACAGTTAACGACCGTTGTGATGTATCAAATGGATTGTATGCGTTAATGTCGAGTGAGTGTGATTATAATGGAAAGGGTTGGCGATTTGAACCTATACAGCCTTACAGACGGTCTTATAGTCGAATCAGCCTAGCTGTAGATGTCCCAAGATTGGATGTGGCCGGTGTGCTAAATCAGTCTAATTGTGAACCATTTGAAGGTCGAAAAATGGGACCATTTACGAAAAACAAAGTATGTGCACCATTATCAGAAGTCGACCCAGTGATGGTTGAAAGCATCGGTGTTCACTCATTGTTCTCGTATTCCGTGGCTTCTGTGGTCACTATTATTGTAATTGTGTTTATATTATATAAATGTGGAATCCTGAACCGTATATGGATGTGTTTGTCACGAAAGCCACATGCAGCCCAGATTCCGAAGTCTGGATCTTCCTGGTTTCGTCGGTCGCAACGACCTGCAGCGTTGCAACGTCTGACGGATGTGCCTAACATGGGGGGGGGGGGTGGGAGGGGCCGCCTAACGTGAACCATGGAACTATGGACCCCACGGCAGATGGCTGGGAAGATGTGGACATACACGCGGATACCACTTCCGGTATCTATGCGGATATACCCTCAATAACGTATGAGATTATATAGACTCTATCTGATTTATTGATCATACTGTTTTGTTTAACTGTTTCTTTTTCTTTGTTCTGGTTCAATGATTGATTGTCGTATTATTAATACCGCACTATTAATGATTGTATTGGTGTTTTCTTCGGATTCACCGTATTGACTGTTCTTGATTGTTTAATTATAATATTACTGATCGTTTTATTTTAGTAATCATTTTATCTGGATAGCCCTGGTATAGAGATTGTTTTATTGTTGATAGTACACAACGAGTTAATTGACGCTCTCTTAAGGCCTTAAGAGATGGTTAATTAACTTTGGTTTATGGGCAGGTGTAAATATGGGATTATCTTGTGGGAAGTCATGACCCTGCAGGATGTCTTATATTTCAAGTAAGTCCCAAAAGAAATTATGGTTTGAAAATACCAGGTGAGTTAAAGGTCCAGATGACATCGTATTTTAATGATATATATTTATGATTCTGATAAATTGGAATCAGCATAGTAGCGGAAGATATTGTTTATCAACATTGGCCATGTACATTTCTGGTAAATGGCTATAGTGCTGGATATAGCACGATGAAACTAATAGATGCTAATAGATGAAGTTAATAATGTAATATTTGAAATGAACGAATTGATTGGAAAAGATTCTATGGTTCAGAGTTGATGTGTATTTGAAAATAGTTTAGATAAAAGTTGTTGCTGTTCAGTCGGCATTCACTTTTATAATATTCAGCAGTTGTTGATAGTGGTAGTTTAGAAAATAATCAATGTATACTAATCAGTGTTGGGTGATATGAAACTGAACGTGACAAAAGGACGTAGTTGATGACGTAGGTGATCTCGTCTCTCACACTAGGTTGGAACAACATCACCTGGCAATGAGATCATACAGCTCATGTGCCTATACACCCTAGTATTCTCGAGACTTCTCTATCAATAGGCAATGGACAGGACATGGACATTGTAGTGTCCCTCAGGAATTAATAACATAATCGAAATTTGTATATCAACTATATGTCACTCAAATGTTGGGATGCGACAACAACACATTCCATAATGTTGTTAGTTAGCTGACAGATCACATCAAATCAGAACCGGTCCCCACCGCTTTGTCTATGTGAGGCACCATCTCCATGGAAGAATAGGACAGAGTATGATTGGTTAGGATAACGTCATAACCAACCAGCTTCGATCAAACTCTGTAATAAAGAATTATAAGGAATAGGGTTATGTAACGGGAAAAGGATGAGGGGATTACTGATTGGTTGAAAAGACCAACATTTATCAGGTCAGAACTTCTAGGAAGAAATAAGCAGAGGTTGATTGGTGGACTGATTGTTCGGCCAGTCAAAATGTGCTTATGGCATACCTAGAAGAGTTGTAGGAATAGATTTGAGAGAAATCTAAGTATTAGCATTATTATAGAACTTGGTTAGAATGACGGATTAAATTGTATATAAGACGAGATTTCGGTCTTATAATTTAATCATCCGCCATCCATGATTCACCGAACATCTCGTAGGTGTTCAGTTCGTGAGCTACTGCTTGTAGTCATAACGAAGCTCTGTTAGACTTAGCATAGAGGTAGCCTTAGGAGATAGTTAAATTCTTGTTAGTTTGTACAAATATTTTGTACTAGGTCTGTATTGTGAGCGATTTTGCTCTTGCTTCAAAACTTGTAATATTTATAAATAGAAGTTTAATCTTACGTATATGTAAGACCTGAGTTTGTCAGTAATTTAGTTGTTAGGAATCTAGTGGTGAGCTGGAAGCAACATCCAGTCCTTACTTGGAATAGAGTTGGTCAGATAGGCCCAGCAGTCATCAAATAAATATCGTCACTTAACCATCTGTCGATGAAGGGAGCCTGACTGCAGTCATCCTTCGTCGTTACCAGTAGTCGTTGTCGCAGCAACGCTAGTCAGCTACTGGTAGCGGAGAAGAATTATCATCGATTAAGTAAGAAGAAGTTCTTGAAGAGAAAACCAAAATCTTCAATATGAGCTAGTACTTTCACTATACACCATCTTAAAGCTAAATAACTCATATACTCTATGCCATCAATTATAGTAATCAGCCACTTCCCTTGAATCCGCCAACCATATAAAATCTACTGTGTGTAACCATAGAGAGCAAGTCCACGAGGAAACGTTCGTGTCATCATGAGGTATGCGTTGTGTTAAACCACGTGTTTATATCAACATTAAGATCAAAATCAGGCTACTTGGTTCGATACAGATATTGATTTAACAACGAAAGAAATTAGAAATTTATTGATGTAAGACAAGAAATATAATATTAAAGATGTAAAACCGTTAAAAAGGTGCACCTTTTGAGAGCCAACACTAAGTAGGGTCACGGTAACCGATCTTGCTAAACTGCGATGTATTTAATAAATCTAGAAGCTTCTTGCGCTCAATAGGCACAATAATATCCATCTGGCTGTCTGTCTATCTATCTATCTATCTATCTATCTATCTATCTATCTATCTATCTATCTATCTATCTATCTATCTATCCATCTATCCATCTATCCATCTATATGCCTGCCTGCCTGCCTGCCTGCCTGCCTGCCTGCCTGCCTGCCTGCCTGCCTGCCTGCCTGCCTGCCTGCCTGCCTGCCTGACTGTCTGTCTGTCTGTCTGTCTGTCTGTCTGTCTGTCTGTCTGTCTGTCTGTCTGTCTGTCTGTCTGTCTGTCTGCCTGCTTGCCTGCCTCCCTGTCGGTCGGTCGGTCGGTCGGTCGGTCGGTCGGTCGGTCGGTCGGTCGGTCGGTCGGTCGGTCGGTCGGTCGGTCGGTCGGTCGGTCGGTCGGTCGGTCTATCCATCCATCCATCCATCCCTCTCTCTCTCTTTCTCTCTCTCTCTCTCTCTCTCTATATATATATATATATCAATCTATCTATCTATCTATCTATGTTCTTCATTGTTGACAAATTTTCTAGCGGATATAATTCATTTTAACGAGGGCGCGTTTTACCTTCGACGAGGATGCGCTTAATCCCCGAGGAGGCGCTTTGATTACCCTGAGTGGGCTTTAGTTATATTAACACGTCAGAATAAATAAAGACGCCTTATATTTAAGTCTACTTTGTGTTTTATATACATATGACTGTTTGGACGAGTGGAGAGTATGTCGAACTTACAGTAGAGCAATTTTCAAAGTCATTGTTTTCATGTTGAAAACACACACAAGCAAAACATTATAGGCCTAGTTGTGAGTTTCCGCTCGAATATCTGCAATGAAATCATCAAATGGCAACCTAGACGCTATACATTGCTTGAGGACATCGAATGTTACAAGCAGGCAGCATTTATTTCCTCGTTTTTGTGTGCAGATTTATGATATTTTATGATAATAACGATAAGACCATTTTCGACATATTTGAGCCATCTGACAAATGTGTATGTTTGTCTAGTCTGCGACATTATGTAGAATCTAAGAGCCTTGCATTTTAGATCGACTTGAAATTTATATATATATATATATATATATATATATATATATATATATATATATATATATATATATCAATTAGTACCGTTGTTGTACGGTCAGTTGGCTGTCATCTTGGATTTCAAGATTGTTGCCATTTAGCAGCTAGTTTGGTCAGCATTTCTAAACGTATATGAGTATAGTATGACTTAAGGATTCAACATGTATTACTGCATGCCTCAGTGTTTGAAAATGTGGACATGTTTGAAAATTATTAAATAAAACTCTATAAACTGTTGTTAAAATTAAAGCAAAGCACACCAGCAAATACAAAGTCAGGAGAGTACGTCATTGCATAAATCTGTTAAGCGTGCTACGAGGTGACCTCAAGAAAGCAGAACTCGTACACTCAAGTCAAGAATGGATCTGAGGAAGCTAAGGATTTCGGCTGAGGACAAGACACAGTGGGCAAAAGCGAAGAAGGACTGATTGCAGCTGTAGGATGTTTCTACTATTACAGCCGCAGAATACAGTAATCATACATACACCAGATGCTAAGATTTATGGCGAGCTGGGCTAATGGAGAAATCCAGTTTTAGCTGTGCCCCACCCATCTTTAGCTAAGCTCCACTTACACTTCGCCCGTGCTTGGATTGATCGATCCCTCAACTCCCTGACTATCAATTTCCAGAAAACTATACAGGTAAGCTGTTGAATATTTTGAAACTAATTTGACTTGGTACTGCAGTCAACTTAGTCTCAAAATATTCAACAGCATATTTATTAAATAGTAAAGACATACAATTCGTAAAACAGCGCTTAGCAATTCATCAATTAAGCGTTCGTGACGAATTTAGCTACATCATTCATGGGGTAATTGATTGTGACGTCATTCTGAACGTCACGTTTTTTATTATGACGTAATATGGATGATGGATAAACTGGAATCCTCCATCTCCCCCTGAAAATTAGCGTTCAGTATAATATGATTCGATATTGAGCCAGCCTAGTACATTCAGCTTATAGTAAACGGTCATCAACTCTCTTACTTTTTACGATATTAGAATATATAGAAAAGTATAATGTAAATATCAAATGGACCGATAATATGAAAACAATCCTAAACTGAAATGGACATGGTAGCGTTTTTAAATATAAATCATATATAAGCCTATTGGTTAGACAAATCAAACAATTTTAGAGAACAACCAATTGTGCGATCCTCGCCCTCCCGCTTCACTCCCGTATCGAGTACCGCGTTTACAGGCTTTTGATGTCTGCGCCAAGTTCACGAAGCTTCATAAATATATAATAAGCTGGGGTCAGTCAACTTCCGCCAATGAAATTGCGTGATAAAAAATAAAGGAAGTACACAAATTTACACATATGCGTAAACCAAATTAGCGCTTTTTGTTACCGAAAACCAATCTATACTTCAGGGGTGGAGTGGCCATCCAAAAAGTGACACGGCTGTGGATGATCAGGGATGGTAGGTGGCCTTCCTCTAAAACGGGGTTCCGACCACACACACACACACACACACACACGCGCGCACGCACGCACGCACGCACGTACGCACGCATGCAGGCACGTACGCAGTCACGCACGCAGGCACGCACGCACGCACGCACGCATACAATTTTTTAACTCAAATGCTCTCAGAAGACATCTTCCGCATTCTCAGTGCCAGTTTGAACCTTAAGTTGGAAGAGAAATTATTCTACTTTACCAAATTTCTGCATTACACCACCACCACCACCACCACCACCACCAGCACACTGTATTAAGTCCTATGATGGCCATATCTCCTTATCCGTTCCCCAAAAAACATTCAGTTTACCACCACCACCACCACCACCACCACCACGAACAACAACTACTACTACTACTACTACTACTACTACTACTACTACTACTACTACTACTACTACCACTACTACTACTACTACCACTACTACTACTACTACTACTACTACTACTACTACTACTACTACAACTACCACTGCAGATCGACCGGTCAGGTACGAACCATTCCAGCCCGTCTGGGTACGGAACGGCCGGACTGGGTACGTTCCAAGCACGCCCCACATGGGTAGGACAGTATGCGTATATAGAGCCATATAAGAAAGGTTTGTAAAACGACTATGTCCGGGAGATCGCCTAGCAGAGATGACATGTTAGCGCTGGAGAGAAAAAGCGTCATATTTTGTACTGAGTTGGTACATGTTATTCCTTTAATTTCTACTCTCCTCGTCGCTCTTGGTATGGATCATGTCGGGAATGAAGCGAGGATTCCAAAATGTTTTACTATTTCAAAATCTGTTCAAAAATGGCCGAGTTATCTCTAATTGAACCGGCAAATTCCTTTCAAAATATACTTCCGTATAGTCTTAGCGCATGCATATACTTAGTGCATGAGTACGATAGCGCATCACGTGATCACTTCCCTGCCTCTGTAGCTCGCTTGCTGATTGGTTGTGACGCTCCAGCTGTGACGTTACGAGTAGTACAAAAGGAGCTGGAGAATTAGAATCATGGGCAGTCGAAAGAGAGAAGGCGGTGGTGAGGTACCTGGTCTGAGATAAGCGGGTCGAAGGTAACTGCTTACCGTAGAGTAGGCTCCCTATAGCCTACTCCGGTGCCTCACGTGTCAGTGTTGGAAGAGAATGCATACTAAAGTGTACCGGGTTGGTGCACATAATTTCTTTAAATTCCACTATTCTCTCGTTCTTGGTATCAGGGCCGGAATGATACGAGGATTCTAATTCTATTTACCTTTTTAAACTCGGACTAGTAATAGCCGGGTTATCCTAATTTAGCTCGTTGAAATTATTTTCAAAAGATTACAAGGACGTCGTAAACACGTGTATGTACTAAGTGAATGGGGGAGGATGTCTATCACGTGATAGCGTCCTCACCCTTCCTATCTGCACGCTGATTGGCTACAGATCGTCCGCTGTTTGGCTGGGCATCCTCCTTATGACATCACGAGTAGTATGAAAGGAACGCAAAACCAAGAATCGAGCCCACACTTCGTCGAGTGAGAACAATTGGCAGGTTGTGTGGCCAGAGCAGTGCACGACGTAAGCAACTGCTTACTGACTGTGGTTCCCCTATAACTGCAGTGCTGCCTTTCGGATTTCAGTTCTTAGTCTCTGGCCCATAATCACAGCATCCGCATCTCAGTTTTTGTAAACCCTCAGATGGCCATCCGGGGGCAATTAATTGAATAGAAGGCACATCCCATGCTGAAAAGTGGTAATCAAATTTCCGTGTAGCATGTCATGTGTGATAATTAACTTTTAGGCCACAATCTAGTGGGACATTGCCTGGTACAGTACGGAACATTTTATTAATCTGTTTAAATTATTTGTATGAGCTATTATGACTGTCTAATGCACATCCGCAACTACAGTCGTTCTTCTTCACCATCTTTGAGAGTGAGCCACATCAATAGTTCGCCTGCGGCGATTTCCCAGCAACTCCAGAATCATGCCATTTCGCGTTCCTCATCTGTGATGCAGCATCTACAGTGATTTATGAACTTTTTCCGTATCGATGACTAATAGGTACTCATTTAGCTATATCTTTGTATTCTTGTATTCATTTGTTTCTTTACAGGTACTGATGACTACTAGGTACCGACCGGTCATCTGAGACCGCATTTTACAATTTATGTCTTTAATGTATATATTATCCTTATTTGTGTGCTTATGACCAACGAGCACCACACGGTCCTTTGACGTGATTTATTGTCAATACTGTGATAGGTGGTTATATATATGGCAGCAGCTATCCTAGGCACTTGTTCTGTTTATTCTATATGAAAAATACTAGGACCGCAGTATGCTAGACAATAAATCCGCATCACTTTTCCCCAGCATCAATTTTACACTGAGGCCACTGCTTATGTTCTCATTGTGTGAAACTGACATGTGATCGACTAAACCTGGCTATTCTAGTTCGATAGGATAAGATTAAAAGTAGTTAGGGACAACTGCTCCTTAGGAGTCATTTGTGTAAGTCTCTTTTCTGGATGTAGCGGATATGTAACACTGCACACTGACTAGATTGTGTAAAATTGGCCAGTTTCCTTAAGGCCTCGTATTATATTGGGTGAGTGTCTCTTTCTACGCTCATCCAGCCGCAAGGATTATTAATTGTCTGAAACTCCCATCGCCACATTGGCATGATCCGACTTGGGAAACTGTTGGGGTTTCCAAGCAGTGAAGACCAAAGTGTCAATTTCGCATACACCTCCTCTGTATCTTCGGATACTAGTTAGCGTAGATAACCCCGCCAAAGTAGGAAGCACTGTGAAAACATTATATTTATTTTAACTGGCCAGCAGTGCATCTCTGGGCATCCTGAAACTTAACCCTAATGACAGGCAAATGTTAGTCCCCGGAGCTGGATCTCATATGGTCTGCCCCCAACACACCGGGTGATGGATAGGACGCAGATCTCCATCTAACTCCGTACAGTGACTGGTGCGGTCTTGAAACCCACCATGCCCTCACGGGAAGATTAATAGAGATGGATATCTGCCTCTCACTCCCCGCCATAAACTTGTATGTGCTTCTCAAATTGCTTGTGTAATATTAACTTGTCCTAGTAATGTTGTATGTGGTGGCTTGTGTGATATGTAACCAGATCGTTATGTGATTCTGAAGCTGTCACTCCATAACATGCCCACTCACTGCCTTTCTGAGGGAGATGTTCCGGAGGGTGACCTTACGGAAACCGAGCACCTTCACCACTCAGGCTCATGTAACAAAGATAGGTAGAAATTCCCGTCACTTGCGGTCAAAGCTTGGATATAAATCTAACAACTAACTGATAGTTTAAGATTTAGCAAAAGGACTGCATAAATAAAAGCAGCAACTACCAATACAGTATCTTGGACCTACATAAGATGACGGTATTGAATTCTACAGAAATCATCCACCCCATCTTCACGTAATACAGCGTGCATCACTTTAATTATAATTTCACTAGGTTGACTTACACTACATTTAGCATAGGTTTGAACAAAGAGAGTGGCCCTTTTTTCCCAGCTCTCTTCCGCCGCTTCAGCATTGAAGGCATTGAGGCATTCCTGTAATGGAAGCCCACGCGAGGCACTGTCCCCTCGCAACAATAATATTTTTGTTAGGGGTATAATGGTTTATATTAAACTATATAAGTGGCCTCGTTAGGGCGCTCCCTTGCAGGGATACCGCACGGACATATAAGGATTGGTGAGGTACCTCTGACGAATCCACGTTAACAAGACACCAACTTAGTTCTATGTACTGTATGTTTTTTCTCTCGTGCTAACAAACGAGTACCATTGTTTGTATAGTTTCTTTTTAATTATCATGTCTAGGCTCCTAAATTGAGCTATGAACCATCATACTGGTGACACAAATAGTTGGGACAAGATGGTGAGTTTCAATCTCGGTGGCAATGGTCGCATGGCTCCATTGGAACATTATCGTTCCACGGGCTCTCAAAGTCAGTCTTTGTACTTTTCGGAGATTTGCGATACGGGATCCGTAACCTTGAGAACCATAGCTAACCAGCCCTCCCATGCATCCTGTACATGCGGTGCAAGGGAGCAGAGCAGTAGAACGGACCAGCGCACACACCCATGAGCTACAAATGGTGCCCAATGTGGGGCTCAAATGAGAAGCAAACCCACGCCAACTCCCAACACATACAAGTTTCAGTCTCTTCCATTCGACGAACAGAAACCCCTTGATATGGAGGCAGCATCATATGATGGGAGAACTGCACGCATGCCCGCCGACTATGCCAGAAATTTCCCTGGTGCGGAACAACCAGCACCGATTCAACATGAGTATCTGCCGATCAGTGACCGGACCTTTCGCGATGCCTCGCAGGCGGGTACTCGATACATCACATTGTCAGATATCTGCGATAGGCACCCAACACACTTGCCAGATCATGGTCGACCACAACAAAGACCCCTATGGGGGGCACACCAATTCTTTACGACCATTACGTTCACCCGATCAAGGTGAGCAATGGCCTGCCTCTCATGCACCATGTCCCGCATCTTCTCCTATCAGAACGTCATCGCCTTATTATCCATCTGTACTGCGACACAAACTGAGGCATCCTTTTCAATATTATACCAGAAGAAACACATCATCACATGGCATGCACCACCCCCGTCAATCTCCTGGACCACCTCCGTATGAAGAGTGCCCATCACAGCAACCTACGGCACTTCCGCATCACATACGCAGAATGCCTCAACCAGACTATAGACCAACACCTGTTTATAGACCCGCATCAGGGCACTATTCAACGGAACCAACATATCGTGCACAACATTATCGTCGGGAATCACTTTCACAGATGCGATATCAGCGAGATCAACAGCTGGAACAACCACCAACACCACCACCAACACGCAGCCAGCATCCATGTTTATACCATTCTCCTCAGAACCCCCACCATGATTCGCACCTATAGTACCATATCATGGCCATGGCCGAGTCATTCTCCCCCTCCTGAATTCAGTGGGGAGAGTGACTGGGCCAATTGCAAGTGTCAGTTCGAGATTGTTAGCCACACAAACCATTGGACAGATCAACAGATGGGAGAGTATCTGGCTGCAAAGCTGTCGGGCAAGGCATTACAAGTCCTGGCAGATTTGGGGTCAGACTCCACACCAACATACACAGAGCTGGAAAACGGGCTGTTGGAAAGATTTGGAGACACCGCCCTCAGAGAAACGAGACCATCTCTGCCTTTGCAGAGATGCAAAACTCTGTCTTTGTATTCAGATTAAAAACTTATGTGGACGAGCTGGGGAGACTTTGCCGGAGTTAGCAAGTCGTATCCAATAACTTGTTACATGCGCATACCCCAGCCCCAATCATGAGGGAGTTATGCATCTTCATCTAGATACCTTCATTGATGCGTTGAGCGGTGAGTCAACCCTAAAAGAAAAACTAACAATTTACAGTTCTTAAAAGTGACTGTGGTCAGAATCGAGAACTTCTTGGAGCGGGGTAAAGCCAATCCCCGTCAACTGCATCCAATTAATGAGGTAAATGATGCACACCTCCTAATCGCCGCCAACACCACAACTGCACTTGCATCTGCATCAGCAACAGACTCGCACACCACACAATCAGACCACCCCCCACCCCCAGTTACAAATCTCACGCCTAAAGGAAGAGGGCGTGGCCCCGGACACAGAAACCAGCAGAACAACAACAATTGACAAAACATGCATGATAGCTTAGAAGAGATAACTAAACAGATCTCCGCACTCATTAATTTAGTCACCATGCTCAGCACCACCATCGTGACACAGTTGACTGCACAACCAGCTACAAGTACGGTAACACATACACAGCCACCAAACACATGATATGGATGTGGTCAGCCAGGCCATTGGAAAGAGCAATGCCCAAATCGGCCTCCATCAACAACTCAAATAGCTGACCGACATACACAACAACCTGAGTCCTCGCTAAACTAGAATGGGCACCGATTATCGAGTCACTTTGGTGCCCACTCTCACAACCCAGCTCAACTACGGCCTCCAGACAACAAGGTCAGGTGGCGAACATGATAACACAAAATGCTACTTATGTGACAGTACACAATGACACCCACCCGGCTTCACCTAAGTTGGTGCCAACCAAGCACACTGCACCCACGGCACCGCCAACATCTCCCTCTGTGAGAGGTTGTGATCCCGCAACCACCTCATCTCACAAACCTTTTTTCCTATGTAAAATGGTAGTGGTTGGTTCTAGCACCTCCACTGAAACAATGTTTATACAAGCACCATGACCCGCCGCCAAAGCATTTAACACACGGTGCCCCTTGGTGGTATGCAACTCACAGGTCCTAATGGCATCACCCACTGCATCTAGCAGCAGTAACAGCAACATGGACAGCGATCAGCATTCAGCATCATGGATCCGCAAGAAGAAGCATCATCCCAAGAGCAGCCAACTTCAGCGCCGCCACTGCTTCTTTTGTGCATCCACTAAACACCCCATGATGCATTGTCAAAGGTGGCTAACCCTGCTGTCCCTTATCCGTGACCACACCAGTCCTGTCCAGACTGCTGTCTACACAAACTCACGATACAACACACCAACATCGACAACACCGCCATTGCTAGACCAGCTCAGTCATTGCCTAAGCAATCACAGCAGCGGCGATGACGAGTTGGTCCCATCCTCACCCAGCCACTGAGTGTCCTCATGGAAGCTATCCAAAAGCAAACGGACTACATACAGGGTAATACTGTACCAAAACAAATCCCTCAGACAGTATCATTGGAAACTCTTCCACAAGCACACCACAAATTTATATACAAGTGTGCTTGCCTGTTTAGTGGCGTTTCGACCAGTGCCACCATAGACACTGGAGCTTCCATCACCGTTTTTAACAAGCGCTTGTATGAGAGCATCCCACCTCATAAAAAAGCCACCCCTTAGGCCTACAAACAGCTACCGGAGCCGATGTGTCTGTAGCTCGTATGGTAAACCTCATGATACAGATAGAGGAAATGCAATTCATACAGCAAGTTGTAATTGCTTCTATTCAAAACGATGCCCTGCTAGGTTCTGACGTCCTCAGTGCCAGTGAAGCCATCATACATTGCAGACAACAGGAATTAGACATACATGGCCGACGCAGACCGCTTGGACTGGAATCATCACTGTACAACACTTGTGCAGTGATTTTGGCATCTATCGCCACAGTTGAGCTGGGACAAGAGGAAATATTATGGGCCACCACACCGTTGTGACCATCTGGTGGATGTGATATCGCTGGAGACCCCTACCACACCTACGCCAGCACCAACTTCTGAAGATGATTTACCGGAACATCTGCATGACAAATTATTTGCGCGCCACAGTTGGTTTAACTCAATCTCACAAACGTGACCTACGACGAATATTGCATAAGTATCACTTTTTTTTTTCGGCCAGAGACATGGATCTGGGAGAAACTCACCTCGCTCGACACTCCATCGACACCGAAAATAATCGACCAGTATGACGTTTTCCCATTCACAAGGAGGCGGAAGCACATCAACAAGTAAATGACATGTTGTGGACAGGCATGATAGAGCCCTCGGCATCCCCCTTGGCCAGTCCCATTGTAGTAGCAGGCAAGAAGGGTGGAACTTTGCAGTTTTGCATTGACTACCGCTGCTTAAACGATCTCAGCATCAAGGATGCGTATCCATTACCCAGGATCGAGCAGGCCTTAGATTCCTTGTCTGGGGCCAGGTGGCTTTGTACCTTCGACGTAGCTAGTGGATACTGGCAGGTAGCCATGGATGAGGCTGACCAGGAGAAGGCCGCATTCATAAGCAGAGACAGTCTTTTTCAATTCCACAAGATGCCCTATGGCTTGTGCAATGCTCCGGGAACATGTGAACGTCTCATTGAGCAGGTACTCACTACTCTACAGTGGGAGAGCTGCCTCTGTTACATCGATGACATAATCGTCTTTGGCTCTTCGTTTGAGCAGCCCCTGTCCAACTTGGACAAGGCTCTAATGCGGTTTCATGCCACCAACCTCAAGCTAAAACCCAAGAAGTGTCATCTTTTCAGACAGAGCCTCGAGTACCTGGGCCACGTCATACCCGCCGATGGAGTAGCTACTCAAACTTCAAAAACCATAACTGTAGCAAACCCCCACTTCAGTCACTGACACCCAGAGTTTTCCTGGTCTTTGCCAGTACTATCATCGATACATCCATCACTTTAATGAGATTGCATCCCCATTATTCCAGATCACCGAAAAAGATCGACCATTCGGGTGGACGAGTGAGTGTGAAGGTTCATTCAGGGTGCTGAAGGACCATTTGACAACCACACCAATTTTTGCTCATCCTAACTATAACCACGATTTTATCTTAGATACGGCTGCATCTGCTTATGCAATAGATGCAGTTCTATCTCAGGTCACAGAAGATGGAATGGAGCAGGTACTGGGTTATGGTTCTCATACTCTGAATAAGACAGTGAAACGTTAAGTGACCAATAAGAGGAAATTGTTAGCTGCGGTGTATTTTGTCAAATATTACAAGCACTTTCTGTACAGGCGCCCATTTACAATCCGTACCTATCAGGCCTCACTACACTGGCTCAAAAACCTAAAAAATTCGGAGGGCCAGGTAGCGAGGTGGCAGGAATCCCTGCAGGCCTTTAACTTCAATGTTGTACATAGACCCGGCAAACTGCATGGAAATGCCAATGCCTGAGCCAAATCGGGTTCGAGGATGAACAAGAAGTGGCAACCACCATGACACATGCAACACGGCCATCTCCCGTGTTCCTTGAGCTGCGTGTGCAGAGTGGGATCTGGAGACAGTTGCTCATGAACAAGCAACAGACGCACAAACACGAAATAATATGCATTGATCCACAAGGGGGGGGGGGGGGGAGGGAGGAGGTATGTCCTCCCAAGGAATCTGTTAGCCAACTTTCCGCAATGACTAAATATTACTATCAGAGGATTGAGGAGCGTCATGTCCAAAATGGCATCCTCTACATCAATAACCGGATAGTAATTCCTGAGCGTTACAGTCATGATTTTAGAACTATTGCACAACACTGCTGGACATTTAGCCATAGGGCGTACTGCGGAATGCATCAAACAGAGATTCCACTGGATCGGAATATGCGATAGTGTAGGGGCATGGGTCGCCAAATGTGTCCCATGCCAAAGACTCACTGTTGGCCAGCACCATTACATACCCCTACAAGTTAAAATTGTTGGTGCGCTGTGGGAGTGAGTGGCTATTGATGTGCTCTGACCCTTGAATATGATGGATGAAGGAAATAAGTACGTCCTCGTATTGTAAGATTATTTTATGAAGTGGGTAGAAGCATTCGCTTTGCCGGACCAAGAGGCATCCACAGTAGCAGAGGTCCTGTCTAGCAATGTGATCTGTCGCTTCAGCATACCGTATGAATTGTACTCCGAGCAAGGAAGTAATTTTGAGAGCTGGCTTATCTCTGAGCTCTGCAAATTGTTTCATATAGTGAAAACAAGAACAACTCAATACCATCCGTGCAGTGACGGGATGGTAGAGAGATTCAACAGAACTCTCACAGAGATGTTGACTAAGGAAACACACCTTGATTGTCACGATTGGGATTTATGACTACCATACGTGCTCATGGAATACTGCACTTCGATGCATTCCAGCACGGGTTATACCCCTGCTCGGTTAATGTTGGGCCATAAAATAGCCTTACCCTTGGATCTGGCCATGCGCAGAATTCCAGGAGAGAAAAATTCACCATCTCTCTAAGTAGAACTCATGCGGCAATGGATAGAAAAAAGCCCATGAGCTAGTAATAGAATCATTATCCACTGCACACCCGCGTCAGAAAACATGGTATGATCGGCGAGTGCATGGAAACCTGTATGAGGTGGGAAAATGGTTTGGGTTCACGATTCGCGACATTCTGCAAATGTGCTCAGTAAACTGAGTTACGAGTGGAAAGGCTCCTATGTGGTAGTAGGTAAGAAGTCAGACGTGACCTATTGGATCCGTGTTTTGGATGGCCTGACCTCAGTCATCCACTTCGATCGACTTAAACCTTGTGTTAGTGATGATCCAGTGCCAGAGCTCGGACTGGGCATTCCATGTAACACCGGTACACAGACAGATGTCTCTATGAGCCATGTATTCCCCAATATTAGTCCGGAGCACTGCGGTGCCAGTTCGACCCCTCTCCTACCAAGCCAGAAGTCCAACAAACATATAACTAATGCTGAGGACGATGACGAGCTACGTACTCGCCCTCTCCCTCCTCAGAGCGGGTCTACACGGTCTGGGAAGTCGTATCTGAAGACTTTCTCGTTTGTGCTATCCAAGGGGAAGGGCAGAAAAGTTGTTCTGCTGACCTCTTCCCATTCCCACCCACTTCATGCTATTACCCCAATTATAGAGTTACCACAGACATGCTTCTTGCGGGGTGGACCATATAATAAATAGCATGAAAGTGAAGATGCTTGATGAGGCCTTGGCCTGTTCCAGTCAACAGGAAACCCATACAACTTGGTGCACTTGTAGCTCGCGGGGGTACATGCTGCTTAGATGCACGATGTGTGGGAGGGCTGGTTATCTGCGGATCTCGGGGTTGTAGATCCAGTATCACATCTCTCCGGAAGGTACAAAGACTGACTTTTAGAGCCGGTGGAACACTGATGTTCCAGTGGTGTCGTGCGACCATTGCCGCCGAGATTGAACCACATGGTATCATCCCAACTATTCGTGTTACCGGTATGTCTGTCCATTCTAATTTAGAGCAATGGAGAAGATGTTAATAATTAAACAGTCACAAATTTAATAAGTACTTTACAAACAATATCACTCGTTTGACAGTAAATGAGCACAATAATACACAACATAGAGCCATCCTGTGTTCTTTCTACATGGTTTCGCCGAAGGTACCACACAGATCCTTGAATCCGCAGAGGTATCTCCGCAAGGGGGCTCTGCAACGAAATCACTAGGTAGCTTAATATAAGCTAGTATACCCCTATCACACACGCAAAGTAAATATTGTTGTCGCGAGAGGAAAGTGCCTCGCGTGGGCCTCCATCACAGGAAAATGCCTTCAATGCCGAAGCTGAGGAAAAGAGTTGGCAAAAAGGGCCACTCTTTTGTTCAACAGAAAATGCTAAATGCTGAAAATCTTAGTGAAGCTATAATTAATATGATGCCCACTGGTTTACGTGAAGACGGAATGAACGATTTCTGAAGAATTCCCAGGTCACCATCTTATGTAGTTCCAAAGTTACTGCATTGGTAGTTGCCGTTTTATTTATGTGGGCCTTCTGATACAATCTAACCTACCATTTAGTAGTTAGAAATTAATACAAGGTTTGGCCCCAAGTGGCAGGGATTCCTACCTAACTTTAGATACAGTTATCCAACGGGCACAGATGCTCAGCTTCCCGTAGGTCGCCATGCCTAGCATCTACCTCCAAGGCTAGCATGCATACATGTTACGACGCAAGGCCACCGAATCAGATAATGATCTGGTTACCTTGTCCTGCAACCACATATAACATCACCAGAACAATGGCTACAGTTCACACAAGCAATTTTGAATACTGCTATGTCGGTATGGTGGGGATAGCGAGACGGATATCCACCGCGAGTGTCCTTCCTGTGAGGGCGTGGCGGATTCCAAGATCCCACCCAAACACTCCAAAGCATTGGATGGAGATCTGCATCTCGTCCGTCACTGTGTCCTATGGATCTAACATTTGACCTGTCATTAAAGTTCCAGAATGCCCGGAATTGCACTGTAGGCCTAACTAACTCACATATTTACACACTATTGTTTTCGCAATGCTTCCTACAAGTATCCGAAGATACGGGGGAGATGTATATAGATCAACACTTTAACTAGCACCGCTCAGAAACCTCCGATAGTTTCCCAGGGTTGGATCCAGTCAACGTGTCAATAGGGAACCCAGACAATTAATAAGCCTTGCGGCTGGTGGATCGTCTAAAGAGACAATAACTCTATATATATATATATATATATATATATATATATATATATATATATATATATATATATATATATATATATATATATATATATATATATATATGAGGCGCTATAAGTAACTGGCCAATTTCACACAACCTTGCCTGGGCGTGGGGCTGCATTACCACAACAACCGGAAAAGAGGCGTACACTATGCGTCTCTAATGGAGAAATTGTGCCTAACCACTTTAAACCTATCCTATGGAGCTAAATAGCCAGGTTTAGTCGGTAACATGTCAACCTCAAGCAAATAGAGCATGATCAGCCACCTCAGTGTAAAATTGATGCTGATGGGGATATAGTGATGCGGATATATATGGTGTTGTATAGTATTTCCTAGCGTACTGTTAGTTGAAATCACCTACAGTAAAAAAGGATAATATTCACAGTAAAACCGAAATTATAAGAATGCGGTCTTAAGACTGGTAAGGTACCTATTAGTCATCAGTACCATACACGGAAATAATAATTAAATGTTCAATAGTATAGCTACTTGAGTACCTATTCGGCATCGGTACAGACAAGTTCAAGAGTTACTGAAATTGAGGCGCTAACATATAAATAGTGCAAGATGGCACGATCTCTAAGGCTGGAAAGATTTCCACAGAAAGATACTTGCAGGCAGGTATCCGCAGACAGGTCTCCGCAAGCTGGATTCTCCAGGCAGGTCGGATACGGAACACTCTCAAGACAGTGAAACAAAACAGTTCAGGAGATGTCTCTTAGCTGCTTCATAATTTAAATAGTTGTTGTAAAGTTTTCCGTCCAGCGATGGTAGTATGAAAGTTTGAAGTTGCCCATTAACAGAGAGAGCTAATATATATTATTATGCATGTACAATAATTGGCACATGGTGTGGGATACATCGCATAGCTCTTGCAGCACACCCAGCAATGTCCAACCAGACTGTGGTAAAAAGGTTAATTAATTCACACACGACATGCAGTGCAGAAGTTGAAGTCCACTTTTCAGCGTGGTCGGCAGATCCGGCGAGTCATCCACCAAGAATCACCATCAGCTCCACATTCCGTAGAATTACATATGAGCCTGCGGAAAGACTACCCTAGAAAAGTTCGGATGTGGGAGTTATTAATTTAAGTTGTTTTTATTTTATATTTAAGATATAGTTTAAGATATTTACAAGTACCGACTCGGTACACTATAAGCATGCACTCGCTCCCAATTCCGAGATGTGTTGTCAGGGAATCTCTGACAGCACACATGCGCACAACTCATTTTAACGGACTTAGCCATTTTTAAAGAAAACCTCTCTCATAGGGCCCATATACGCATCCTATCCTACTCAGGGGGGGGCGTGGTTGGAGCGAATCCAGAATGGCCGTTCCCTACCCAGCTCAGCTGTATGGCAGGTACCAATCTGGTCGATCCATGCTACACGCTCCCACTCCAACGCTCAAAATCGCGAGACCATCCCCACTCCAAGTTGCGCCTAGTACACCACCCTCATTCCAACTTGCATCTCTAATCTCTGCACCAAGTTCGGACATCACACGTCCTGTCCATTTCACACTCCACTCGTCGTCTGTTGACTGTCAATCTTCAGATATGAGAGAGTCGGCTGTTTCAGAGGAGGTGGCATCCCACACCACAGTCACCCCCATGACTGGTCGTGGCGGGGAAGCAGCCTGTTCAGCAGACTCTCGGCTCAAATATTCCCTGTACTTAAAAACTATGACAGAGTACCAACCATTGTGTAACGGGAGATGTCCATCCCCATCCAAAGGGCATCCCTGACCAAAACTGCCCTACCAACCCCCCCCCCCCCACCCCGTGAGCAGTCAGAACATCACACCAAGACACAGGAAGCCAGGAGCATACAGAACACACTTGCCCTCAGGGCTGGATACGTCAATTCTTCGTCGCGCAAATACTACACAAATACCCGGTTATAGAGAGTATAACGGAGACATTCAACACCACCAACAGCATAGACAGCATGCACCATACTTTTGTAACAGAAAGCGTTAGAGACACCTTTTGCCGCAACATTCCCTACTGCACAATTGCGGTGAGCTCATAATCCACCACAACCTGACATTTCCGCAAAAGCAACAGAATCGGCATTCCCCAGCTTGGAGAACTGGATCTGCCCACTGCACACTACACCAGCGTCATACAGCAGCCCAGACTTCCCTACAACAGAACACTACCATCATCAGCACGAGTCAACATTTTCCGCAAGCACCTCCGTATCTGGTAATACGGAGAACTGATCATACGTTAAGGAGGAAAAGCATCGCAGCCATATATAGTATGCGCTACATGGATTCCCCCAGTCCCCTTGGAAACGTCGTACATAAACAGCTAAACAAAGACACACATAATCACACGTAATAACAGCCAACATTATTAAGAGAGCAAGATGACCACAGTCTGTCGTCAATAGCTAGTACGAGATAGGCAGAGAAAGTGAAATTCGATAATGGATTGATTCAAGTACGACAGCACCCATCATCGTCATCCACGCTCTAAAGTAACTCTGTCTCGTTCTAAAAAAGGACTCGGCCATTACAGAGTGAAATACATCATGTCCGATAAAGTTGGCATGGCAAGCACCGCAGTGCCCCTTCCCCAACTGCAATAAAAACTTTGACACATCACAGCAGCGCAAGATTCATCTGCAGATAAGCAGCCACACGTATCAATCAAATTCACCAACATAACAGAGAAACAGACACTCAGGATGACTGTTTCACAATCTCTATATGACGGTATTGTAAATTGTAAACTGTGGCACACATGTTCCGAGCTGCACCGTAATAATTAAGTTTGGTCTAGGTGAGGTAAGACTAGTCCCACCCATAGAGGAGGATGCTTGGCAGTCCGCCCACACGGAAAATACAGTCCAGCTTGGTGGAGTCAGTAGACTTGGGATACGCAAGACATGGATCTGTTTAAACCAAACAATAAATTACCGTCAGCTATGCTGCCCTAGTTTTGTAAACGACTATTCTACCGTGTATACAAATCATTAGCGCGTGGGCTGATGAAGAGGCATCAAAACTTAGACAGCATAACACCGTGGAGAAGTTCAAATATTCTCTTACCTACAAATTCCAGCTGGCAATCAACACGAGCTGGAATATATACACCATACACAGGAGGAGGCGCATGTTCACAATCATGCGCATAAAAGGGATGCTGTTCTAAGGAACAGAGAAATGAAAACATATGTTGCTATTTTTCGCATCAATACATGCAGTCAACAGCATCAATCTCCATATATACACAAATTGCCTGAGTTTATGATCAACCACGTGCTTTCAAAACAAGAATCACATGATCATCACTTCTATTTGCCGGTAAATTGGATCAAAGGCTATAAACAAAAGAACCACCCTCCCATGACGCTACCACAACGTGATGGAGGAGGCAAGAGGTGGTGAGTCTGGGGCATGGCCGCTGATGTCATCACACTCTCCTACACCCCATAGGGCATTCCAGCCTGAAATTTGAACAGGCGAGTTTATAAGCATCCAACTTGAAAAAACGCATCATGCTAATTAAAAGGTGAGCGTCCACAGATATAAATAGTTCCAGATTTTAACGTTGATCAGAGACCTGATTTTCTGCTGAGTGGGGATGAAAGTGGCTACCTTACCTTCTTATATATATATATTTACCTTCTTTTAACGAAGGGAATATGTAATCGGACTCCAGGAGAACGAAAGTTGAATAAGCCCATACATGGAGTGACCGAGTCACTTTGGAACTTTCGGGCGTGGTCATCCGCCCTCATGTGACGTCACCAAAAAGTATAAAAGGAGGAAAGCGTGCACTGAAACTTCATCTTCCTTTCAAACTCGACACCAGGGAAGATCAGGCATTAGGCCATTTTCGTGTCACAAACCAAATTCCGCTGTTCTTCTTCTTATTAATTTCATGTTATAATTGGCCAGGAAAGTATTATGAAGAGCTAAGAAAGTTAGGAAAAGTTTAGTTAGGTGCGTGCAGTTCCGCATATAACAGTCATGCGGGAGTAGTAGGTTGCTTGCAGAAGATAAAGCATTGTCCGACAGCTTGGAAGAATCGGCAACTGTGAACTCTGGCAAGAAATAGCCGTGTACCTCAACTTCATATGACAGACAGCCATGAAAGCGTGCATTTTGCAGAAATTCGGACTTGAAACTTCACGTCAATCGTGACCATCTATTTCAGAGGGCATACTGTACAGACTGCAAATACTTATATTCTGCCACGCAGTATGGTGTTACACACGCGTTATCATACAAACAGTGTGTGTTGGTCGTAACTTTAAAACCTGGTGAACAGAGTGAGGATATATACGTCCTCGCACCACTCTTCGAAAGTGGACTTCCAACTGTATTAATTCCGACTGGGAAGATGGCCAAAACTAAACGCATGAAGAGACGACAACCTGGCTTTCCGCAAATAGCTTCAGCCTCCGCATCCGCAACACAATCAGCCAGCACCAGCACCCCAGCAACCATCACCACAACACCGGCAGCACCCGTAAGATCAACACTGGTAGCACATGCAGCATTGGCATTAACACCAATGGCAACATCTGCACCAGCAGCACCCGCAGTAGCCACACCGGCAGCACTCATCACCACAACAACATCCGCATCTATGATCGGACAGCCAATTTCGGTAGTGATAACCACCCCTGTGAGAATTCATGATCCAGCGTTTCAGGATATTTCGGACAGTTCTATATCTCCTATCAGTTTAGTTATCGACGAGGAGATAAGTCTCATGGAAACCACCATCACCACTTCCGCACCACATGCTAGCACTCCGACATCCACGCGCAGCACTATTGTGTCAGTAGGTCCTGTCATCCGAAAAGCTACCACGCCAGACAGACCATACTCAAGGAAATGAAGCTTAGATTATCAACCCGACATCCGAGTCGTACCTAGAACATCCGCAAGTAGACTTATTCAGGCTGTAAAAATTAGAAAACTATCCACACCCACTGGAGCAGCACCATCGGGAAACATTTCTGTGACATCCAGCAGACCCGCAGGGGCAACTTTTCAGCAGACACTTGTGGCCATTATTGTCGTGGATGCAGCAGATTGTTTGACTAGGTGTGCGGAAAAGTGAACTATTATATTTATATTTTTGAAATCTTTTTCTTTTTATTATATATGTTTTTAAGAATTGAAACCCCCGTCTCTCAGCTGACTATGGTCATCCTACACAGCTACGCAAATTGCTGCATAGCTGTGTCTCAGCAAAATAATCACTGCAGATTCCTGGGTTGTAAATGCACCGTGTGCGGTATAAGTACACAAAACACCACAGCGAATATATTTTATTTCCCATCATGCCATTCCAGCTATTGCTGGGGCTGGCTGATAAACTAGCTATTATTATTATATATGCTTTTTTTATATTATCTTTCTTCTCATGTTAGTATGACGAGACGGATTTGGGATGGCAAGAGCTATCCGTGCAGACACGCCAAAAACGGGCCACACTGCACGCATACCCTCATATAATTAGTATGCATACGTAATTGATATTACTTATACTGTGATATGTCATTGTCATAAGTTTATATTTTATATATAATTTTTTTATTTATATATATCTTAATTCAGGTACGTTGGAGCTTGGGCGTTCTCAGCGGAAATTTCATTATCCCTCACCAAGAGAACGCCCATGCGAGCTATTGTTTTAGCTAAATCATGGTAATAAAGCAAATAAAAAGCATGCACCGCAATATGAAAACAAAAAAAAGAAAAAGCCTGGGAAAATAAATGCCAAGTCATTTGGGGGGGGGGGGGGTGGGGTGGGGGCTGGGGGGGGGGGGGGGTAACGCGGGTCAGCCAGACATGTACGGACCGTTCCAGCTCAGCTGGGTACAGGACGACCGCTCCAGGTACGTTCCAAGCACGCACCCCCTGAGTATGATAGTGAGAGTGTATAACGTCATATGAGAGAGGTTTCTGGAAACGTCTAAGTCCGTGAGATCGTGTAGTACGCATACGCGTACATCAGAGCTTCCCTGACAATACGTGTCAGCGTTGAGAGAGAATGCATACTAAAGTGTACCGGGTTGGTGCACGTAATTTCTTTAAATTCCAGTATTCTCGTCATTCTATCAGGACCAGAATGAGACGAGGATTCGAAAACTATTTACCTTTTTAAAATCGGACCAGAAATGGCCGAGTTATCCTAATTTGGATCATTGAAATTTCAAAATATTACAAGGACGTCGTAAACATGTACATGTACTAAGTGAATGGAAAGGATGTCTATCACGCGATAGCGTCCGCACCCTTCCTATCTACACGCTGATTGGCTACAGATCGTCCGCTGATTGGCTGGGTGTCCCCCCTATGACATCACGAGTAGTATAAAAGGAATGCAAAACCAAGGATCGAGACCACACCTTGAGAGAGAGAGAGAGAGAGAGAGAGAGAGAGAGAGAGAGAGAGAGAGAGAGAGAGAGAGAGAGAGAGAGAGAGATCAAGTGGCAGGTTGTGTGGCCAGAGCGGTGCAAGACGTGGGCAACTGCTTACTGACTGTCGTTCCCCTATAGCCACAGTAGTGGCTTTCAGATTTCAGTTCTTAGTCTCTGGCTCACAATCGCAGCATCCGCATCTCAGTTTTTGTAAACTCTCGGACGGCCATCCGATGGCAACTAATTGAATAGAAGAAGTATCCCTCATATCTTACCTTTAGAGGCGCCTTCCTGCAGATGGGCGTCGCGGCCCAAGATGTAGAGGTAGTGGTGAATCTTGGTGGACAACTCGTCAGATCTGCCAAACCATGCTGAAAAGTGGTAATCAAATTTCCGTGCAGCATGTCGTGTGTGATAATTTACTTTTAGGCCACTGTCTAGTGGAACATTGCCAAGTATGAGCTATTCGGTGCACCATGTATTGTGCACACAGAAGTTGCACATGCATTTCATAATTATAACTTTCAACTGTAGCCCTTCATATATACAGGCAGCTTTCAACCTTCCGATACAGTACGGAACCTTTTATTAATCTGCTTAATTTATTTGTATGAGCTATTATGATTATCTAGTGGACATCCGCAACTACAGTCATTCTTGTTCGCCGTCTTTGAGAGTCAGCCGCATCAACAGTTCACTTGCGGAGATTTCCTAGCAATTTCAGAATCATGCCATCTCGCATTCCTCGTCTGTGATGCAGCATCTACAGTGATTTATGAACTTTTTCCGTACCAATGACTAATAGGTACTCATTTAGCTATATCTTTGTATTCTTGTATTCATTTGTTTCTTTACAGGTACTGATGACTAATAGGTACCGACCAGTCGTCTGAGACTGCATTTTATAATTTATTTCTTGAATGTATATATTATCCTTATTTTTGTGCTTATGACCAACGAGCACCGCAAGGTCCTATGGCCTGATTTATTGTCAATACTGTGATAGGTGGTTATATATATGGCAGCAGCCATCCTAGGTACTTGTTCTGTTTATTTTATATAAAATACTAGGACCGCTGTATGCTAGACAATAAATCCGCATCACTTTTCCCCAGCATCAATTTTACACTGAGGTCACTGCTCATGTTCTCACTGTGTGAACCTGACATATGATCGACTAAACCTGGCTATTCTAGTTCGATAGGATAGGGTATGTACGCCTCTTTTCTGGATGTAGCGGATATGTAACACTGCACACTGGCCAGATTGTGTAAAATTGTCCAGTTACCTTAGTGCCTTATCATATTGAGTGATTGTCTCTTTCTACGCTCATCCAGCCGCAAGGCTTATTGATTGTCTGGAACTCCCATCGCCACGTTGGCATGATCCAACTTGGGAAACTATTGGGGTTTCCATGCAGTGAAGACCAAAGTGTCAATTTCGCATACACCTCCTCTGTATCTTCGGATACTAGTTAGCGTAGACAACCCTGCCAAAGTAGGAAGCACTGCGAAAACATTATATTTATTTTAACTGGCCAGAAGTGCATCTCTTAGCATCCTGAAACTTAACCCTAATGACAGGCAACCGTTAGTCCCCGGAGCTGGATCTCATATGATCTACCCCGACACATCGGGTGATGGATAGGATGCAGATCTCCATCTAACTCCATACAGTAACTGGGTGTGGTCTTGGAACCCACCACGCCCTCACGGGAAGATCACTAGAGATGGATATCTGCCTCTCACTCTTTTATGCACTTTTCAAATTGCTTGTGTAATATTGACTTGCCCTAGTAATGTTGTATGTGGTTGTGGTGTGATATGTAACCGGATCGTTATGTGATTTTGAAGCTGTCACTCTGTAACATGTCTGCTTGCCGCCTTTCTGAGGGAGATGCTCTGGAGGGTAACCTTAGGGAAACCGAGCATCTTCACCAGTCAGGCTCATGTACCAAAGATAGGTAGAAATTCCTGCCACTTGCGGTCAAAGCTTGGATATAAATCTAACAACTAACTGGTAGTTTAGTATTTAGCAGAAGGACCGCATAAATGAAAGCGGCAACTACCAATACAGTATCTTGGACTTCCATAAGATGATGGTGTTGAATTCTATGGAAATCATCAACCCCATCTTTGCGTAATACAGCGTGCATCACATTAATTATAATTTCACTAGGTTGATTCACACTACACTTAGCATAGGTTTGAACAAGAGAGGGGTCATTTTTGCAAGCTCTTTCCCTCCACTTCGGCGTTGAAGGCATTTCCTGTGATGGAGGCCCGTGCAAGGCACTTTCCTCTCGCAACAATAATATTTTTGTCAGGGGTATAATGGTTTATATTAAACTATATAAGTGGCCTCGTTAGGACGCTCCCTTGCAGGGATACCTCCCGGATATATAAGGATCGGTGAGGTACCTCTGACGAATCCACTTTAACAAGACACCAACTTAGTTCTATGTCCTGTATATTTTCTCTCTCTTGCTAACAAACGAGTACCATTGTTTGTATATTTTATTTTTAATTATCATGTCTAGGCTCCTAAATTGAGTTATGGCCCATCATACCGGTGACACAAATAGTTGGGACGAGACAGTGAGATCCAATCTCGGCGGCAATGGTCGCATGGCCCTACTGGAACGTTATTGTTCCACCAGCTCTAGAAGTCATTCTTTGTACTTTTCGGAGAGTCATGATACGGGATACCACGCATCCTGTACATGCGGTGCAATGGAGCAGAGAAGCAGGATGGACCAGCGCGTACCCCCGCGAGTTACACTGCCAACCACATAGGGACCTTCACGCAGATGGGACCGTTGGCTCCAATGTAATTTCGTCAAAGTATGTAGGGCGAGTGATGTGCTCGATGGATAACTCGGCAGATCTGCCATAGCACGCCGACCAGTTGTAAATCAAATCCGCACATGTTTTGTGTTGGACTTTAGACATTTCGACCTCAGTTAGGGGACATTGCCCGATGCATCGCATGAGCTATGCGATGCATCTCATCTTGTGATCTGCCAGAATGCATCCGCATTATTAACTTTCAACTGTAGTCCTTCATAACTACAGGGCAGCTTTAAACTTTTGCACCAGTACAGAAGTTTCTAAACACTGCTTAAATTATTAACTTTGTGCATAGACGTGACTAACTACTTGCCATCCACAACCACAAATGTTCTTCTTCACCATTCCTGAGAATGAGCCGCATCAGACAATTCGCCTGCAGCTTTTCCTAGCGGCTAACTTCTGCATCGTGCCATCTCACATTCAAAATGTGTGATGCTTCAACTACTATGATTCCAGAACCTTTTCCGTACTGATGACTAATAGGTACTCCGTTGTATTATATTATTACTGTGTTCATATATTACTTTTCTGTAACAGGTACTGATGACTAACAGGTACCTTCCGGTCGTTTGAGACCACATTTTTATAGCTTATTCTTTTAATGTATATATTATTCCTATTTTCGTGCCAATAAGCACTGTCAAGGTCGTGTGACCTCCTATTTTACTGTCCTGTGATAAGCTATGGCACTAGGCATCCTAGTTATATATGTTTTGATTATTTTATATAAAAACATTAGAACCGCAGTTCACTAGGCTACACAATACAGCAACAACAACTGCACCACCTTGTTCCCCCACAGCATCACTTTTTCACTGATGTCGCTGTTCGTGTTCTCATTTGTGTGAATATGACATGCGGCTGACTAAACCTGGACTATTTTAGCTCAATTGGATAGATTTATAGTAGTAGGGGCAATTCCTCTGTAGGAGACATTTTGTGTAAGTCTCTTTTCCGGGAGTAGCGGATATGTAACACCGCACACTGGCTAGATTGTATAAATTGGCCATATACCTTAAGGCCTCCTGTTCTTACGAATATAAGTGATTGTCTCGTCTACGCTCATTCAGCCTCCTGCCTCCTGCCTTATTAATTGTTTGGATCTACCTCCGTCACGTTGCTTAGAGCTGACTTTGAAACTATTGGGGTTTCAAAGCAGTTAGAAACAAAGTGTCGATGACCGCACACACCTCCCCCGTATTTCGGATAATAGTTAGTTAGAAAAACTCACCAAAGGAAGCACTGTGAAAATATTATAGTTACTGGCCTTCAGTGCATCTCTAGGTGAATTTACATAACCCCAGCGATGGGCAAAATGTTAGTTCTCTGGGTGCAGATCTCATATGATCCGCCCCCGACACACTGGTGACGGACATGACTCAGCTCTCCATCTAACTCTACAAGTGACTGGGTGAGGTCTTAGAACCCACCACACCCTCGCGGGAAGGTCGCTATTGTTGGATATCTGCATCTTTGTCCCCACTATAAACTTATATGTGCTTTTCAATGCTTATGTAATGTGACTTGTCCCTGTGCTGTTATATGTGGTCGTGATGCAATGGTGACGGGATCATTATATGATTCTGGACCTATCACCTCATGGTATTTGTCTAACTGATGGGTATGCTCCGTAAGGGTGACCATATGGTCACCGAGTATTCTCGCCTGGCAGGCTTACATGCTAAAGATAGTTAAAGCATACTGCCATTTGTGGCTTAATCTTGATCTGGACCCATAAACTAAATGTTAGGATAGGATCTAGGAGAAGGACTGCATAAATAAAGTGGCAACAACTAATTCAGTATCTTTGAACCTACATAAGATGATGGTGTTGAATTCTGCGGAAATCATCCACCTCATCTTCACGCAATACAGTGTGCATCACATTAAACTTATAATTTCACTAGGTTGACCCTTTTACATAGCATAGTTTGAACATGAGAGTGGCCCTTTTTACCATCTCTCTTCCTCCGCTTCGACATTGTAGGCATTTTCCTGTGACGGAGGCCCGCGTGAGCCACTTTCCTCTTGCAGCAAATAATGTTTGTGTTAGCGGTTAATTTAGTTTATGTTAAACTTGCTAAGCAGCCACGTTAGTTCCTCCTTTGCGGGGATGCCTCATGGATTATAATGGCGAGGACCATTATGACGAGTCATCAACCTGACCCTATGTACTTGACTTCTCTCTTGTAGCAGCAAACGCATACCATTGTTTGTCTGCTACATTTAATTATTGTATGTATTTAATTATGTACCAGCTCTAAATGGAGTGAGGGGACCGTCACACTGATAACACCAACAGCGCGGATAAGACCATGAGGTTCAACTTCCGCAGTGATGGTCATATGGCCCCACTGGAACGTGAATGTTCCACTGGCTCTAGAAGTTTTGTATAAGCCAGCAGATCACAACACTGGATCTGCAACCCCGAGATCCGCAACTAACCAGCAGCCTTGGCCCAATGTACCATGTACTTGCGGTGCCACAGAATTCTGGACCAGCATACACACCCGGAGGCTGCAAGTGGTGCCTGATGTGGGACTCGAATGTGAAGTTAACCCACGCCCACACTCAACACCCACATGTTCCAGTCTCTCTTCTACTATAATCAGTACTCCCTGATGTGGAGGTCAAGTACTACGACAGAAGGGCTTATGTAATGTGACTTGTCCCTGTGCTGTTATATGTGGTCGTGATGCAATGGTGACGGGATCATTATATGATTCTGGACCTATCACCTCATGGTATTTGTCTAACTGATGGGTATGCTCCGTAAGGGCTGTCGCCGGCGATGAGCTAAATTACACAGAATTGGAAGTCACACTACCATTAGGCCAACAAGAGTACTCGCCGATCAGTTAGGAGGCTTTGCGCAATGCCTCCCAGGCGGGTGCATCTTCTATTACCCTGTCTGACATACATGCTCGGCATTCAACACCATTGCTGGATCATGTGCGTCAGCAGAGAAATCTCCCATTGGAGAAACCATCACAACATACACACCCAATGCATTCACCACGTCAACCTGATGGTGACCAATGGCCCACCCCTCATGCACTGTGGCCCGTATCTCCACCCACCAGAACTTCGTCACCATGCTACCTATCGGTACCATGGTATGAACAGTGGAATGCGGATCCGTGAGAGCCTACACATCCCAGAAGCAGCACCTACACACACTATACTCATCGCCCTCGTCACTCTCCTGGACCACCACCATATAGAGGAAGACCCACACCGTGACCTACGGATCTGCCACAGTGGATGCATGCCACACCGCCACCCATTCATCGTCCTATACCACTTAGGAAGCCATCGGAATCATCATTACCCACATACCACATGGAGCAATACAGTCGAGAGTCTTCACCATGGATGTACAGACACCAGGACACATTAGCCCACGCCCACAGATACAGACCGACATCAACATTCACCCCATTATCTCCCATGCCCCCACCTGGATTTGCGCCCATAGTTCCATACCATGGCGCTGGCCGACTGATCATCCCAATTGAATTCAGTGGGGAGGGTGACTGGGCCAACTACAAGTGCCAGTTCGAGATCATCAGCCACACAAACAGATGGACAGATCAGCAAATGGGAGAGTATCTGGCTGCCAAACTGTCAGGGAAGGCCCTACAGGTACAGGCAGATTTAGGATCAGACATCACACCAACCTACATGGAATTGGAAAGTGCCTTGTCCGAGAGATTCGGGGACATGGCCCTGGCAGAGATCAACCTTCTTCAGCTAAAGAACCTGAGGAGACATGTGGAAGAAATGCTCCCAGAACTAGCCAGCCACATCCGACGACTCGTCATAAGAGTGTACCCCAGCACCAATCATGAGGGTGTAATGCATCTTCACCATGACACATTCACGGATGCTTTAAGCGGTGAACCAGCCCTTAAGGAAAGACTATTCCTTATGGAGAATGGAAATTTACAAACTCTCACCACAACAGCAGTACGGATAGAGAACTTCCTCAAGTGAGAGAAGACCAATCGCCATCAACTACATGCTATCCATAAGCTGAATGATGCCAAGCTTCTGATTGCCACCGACAGCACACAGACAGCAGCAACAACAGACACGAACACTGCACCACATCAAGAACATTCCAACAGTCAGAATCACGTGCCTAGAGGAAGAGTGTGTGACCAGTCCCATCACGGATGCCACAACAATGACCCAGCATGTGGGAACCAGCACAACAACAACAATCGGCAAGCTATCCATGACAGATTAGAAGCGATAACTAAGCAGATCTCCGTACTCACCAATCTAGTCACCACACTCAGCACCACAGTAGCAACACAACAGACTACATGACCTCCACCAAGCAGCAACGCACCACACACCCTGCGACCCAATACATGATTTGGATGTAGTCAGATAGGCCATTGGAAGGAGCGATGTCCGCACCATCCCCCCTTCCACTACAACAGCAACTGATCATCGATCACCGCAGCCTGAGCAACCATTGAACTAGAATAGGCACTGATTAGAGAGTCACTTCAGTGCCCACTCCTGTAACCCAGCTCACCTTCGGTCTATCAACAACAACGTCAGGTGAACACTTCAACAACAACCACAAATGCTACCTCAACAAAGTAATACATTACACAGAAACTGGTTTCACACAAGTTGGAGCCTATGATGCGCACCACATCCGCAGCTCTGACATTACCCCGCCCCCCCCCCCCCTCTGCAAAAAGTTGTGACCTCGCAATAACTGCATTTGTCAACCCTCTTTCCTATGTAAAACGGCAGTGGTTGGTTGTAGCACTTTCACTGAAATACTGTTTATTCAAGGACCATGACCCACCGCCAAAGCACTTAACACACGATGCCCTCTGGTTGTATGCAATACACACCTGCCCTCATCATCATCTTCCACACCCAGCAGCAGTAGTAGTGATACAGTCAGAACCCAGAACTCCACATCATGGATCCGCAAAAGAAATAGTAATAAAATACAAAACAAGCAATGGCAACAACGCTGTTTCATTTCTGCATCATCAAAACATCCCATGATGCGTTGTCCTAAATGGCTGGCACAGGTGCCTCAGCACAGTTCAAGTCCGATCCAAACTGATGTCTACACAAACTCGCAGTACACCCTACCAGCATCAGAAATAGCACCACTGCTACCCCCAGTTTTGTCGTCGCCCAAGCAAAACCAGCAGCACCTACGATCTGGTCCCTTCCTCACTCAGCCACCAACCGCACTCGCGGAATTAATAGAAAATCAAGTCGTCTACATACAAGAACCCACCACAGCAAAGGAGACTCCACAAACACCAATCTTGGAGACTCTTCCGCAAACATGCCGCAAAGTCACCTATAAGTGTGCTTGCTTGTTCGGTGGAATTTCTACCAGCACCAGAGTAGATACTGGAGCTTCCATCACCATCTTTAACAAGGCAGAAGCACACCAACAGGTGAATGGCATGTTGCAGACAGGCATAATAGAGCCTTCAGCATCCCTCTGGCCATTCCCATAGTACTTGCAGGCAAGAAAGGCGGATCTTTGCGATTTTGCATTGACTACCGCTGCCTTAATGATCAAAGCTTCAAAGATGTGTATCCGTTACTGTGGATACATCAGGCATTAGATTCGTAGTCCGGAGCCAAATGGGTCTGTACACTTGACCTGGCAAGTGGACACTGGCAGGTAGCCATGGATGAGGCTGATCAGGAGAAGTCTGCGTTTGTCTGCAGAGACAGTCTTTTCCAATTCCGCAAGATGCCATTTGGCTTGTGCAATGCTCCTGGGACATTCGAGTTTCTCATTGAGTAGGTATTAACTACCCTGCAATGGGAGATCTGCCTCTGTTACATCGACGACGTTATCGTTTTTGGCATCTCATTTGAGCAGACTTTGTCAAAGTTCGGATGCGGTTCCATGCCGCTAACCTCAAGCTGAACCCCAAGAAGTGCCATTTCTTCAGACAAAGTGTCGAGTTCTTGGGACGTGTAATATCCACAGATGGAGTGGCCACGCAACCCTAAAAAAACTCAAACTGTGGCAGACTGGCAGACTGGCAGACGCCACCTTCCATAACAAATACTTGAAGTTTCCTAGGGCTCTGCCAGTACTTTCGCTGGTACATCCGTCATTTCAGTGAGATTGTATCCCCCCCTCCCCCTGTTCCAGATCACTGAAAAGGATCGACCATTCGAGTTGATGAGTGAGTGCGAGGTTTCCTTCAGGGCGTTGAAGGACCAGTTAACAACTGCACCTATTCATGCTCATCCTAACCCTAACCTCGATTTCATCTTAGACACTGATGCGTCGTGTTATGCAATAGGCGCTGTTCTATATCAAGTCACAGAAGATGGAACTGAGCAGGTACTGGGTTGTGGTTCACGTACTCTGAGGAAAACAGGGAAACGTTATGTTATTGGCTGTGGTGTACTTTGTTAAGTACTATAAGCAAATCTACCTACATACAGATCACACCTCATTACGATGGCTCAGAAACCTAAGAAATCTGGATGGCCAGGTAGCACGGTGGCAGGAGTCCCTGCAGGCCTTCAACTTCAATGTTGTTCATAGACTCAGCAAGCTGCATGGAAATGTCGATGCCTTGAGCAGAATTGGGCTCGAGAATGAACAAGAAATGTCCACGACCATGACACATACAACACAGCCAGCTCCCATATTCCCAGAACTGTGGTGCGTAGGCTGGAATGTGGAGAAGCTCACTCAGGAACAAGCAACAGATGCGCAGACATGAGCAATATATGCATGGATTCAGGAGGGGGTACATCCTCCGAAGGAATCTGTTAACCCTTTATCTGCAATAGCTAAATATTATTATCAGAGGTTTGGTGAGTGCCATATGTACAATGGAATTCTCTACATGAATAACTGGATAATAATTCCTGAGCATTACAAAGTCATCATACTTCAACAGTTACATGACAATGCTGGCGATTTGGAGAGAACGTCAGAGCGGATCTAACAGAGATTCCACTGGATCGGCATACATGATAGTGTCAAGGCTTGGGTCGTCAAATGCATCCCATGTCAAAGACGTGCTATTGGCCAGCACCACACCACACCATCACAAATTAAAAGTGTGGGTGCACCGTGGGAGCCAAGGCTATTGATGTGCTTGAACCCTTGAATATGACGGATGCAGGAAACAAGTACATCCTAATATTACAAGACTGTTTTACGAAGTGGGTAGAAGCATTTGCTTTACTGGAACAAGAGGCATCCACAGTGGTGGCGGTTCTGTCCAGCAATCTGTTCTGCCACTTTGGAATGCCCTATGAGTTACATTCCGACCAAGGTAGCAATTTTGAGAGCCTGCTGATCTCCGAGCTCTGCAAAATGTTTCACATAGTCAAAACAAGAACAACACCATCTCATCCACGTGGAGACGGGATGGTAGAGTTGTTCAATAGAAATCTTGTGGTGATGTTGACTAAGGAAACACCTTGATTGTCGTAATTGGGATGTGCAGCTCCCATATGTGCTCATGGCATACCACACTTTGATACATTCCAGCATGGCTTATACCCCTGATTGGTTAATGTTAGCCCATGAATTAGCCTTACCAGTGGATCTGGCCATGCCCAGAATTCCAGGAGAGAAAAATTTACCCTCTTTCTATGTAGAGCTCATGCGACAAAGGATAGAACAGGCTCATGAGTTAGTGAGAGAAATGCTTTCCACTGTGCACCGGCGTCAGAAAACCTGGCATGACCAGCGTGTACATGGAGACCCATATGAGGTGGGGAAAATGGTTTGGGTTCATGATACGCGATGTTCTGCAAACGTGCCGAGTAAACTGAGTTACCAGTGGAAAGGCCCCTATGTGGAAGTAGGTAAGAAGTCAGACGTGACCTACGAAATATGCGCCTCCGATGGCTTGACCTCAGTCATCCACTTCGATCATCTGAAACCTTATGTTAGCGACGACCCAGTGCCAGAGCTTGGACTGGATGATATGCATAGCATTGGTACCCAGACTGATGTGTCTATGGAAACAGGTATTACCGACGTTAGTACGGAGCACCACGGTGCCAGTTCAGCCCCTCTTCTACCGAGCCAGGAGGTGGGTGAACATGCGGCTAACGCTGAGGACGATGACGAGCCATGTACTCGCCCTCTCACTCCTCTGAGCCGGTCAACCAGGTCTGGGAAGTCGTATCTGAAGACTTTCTCATTTGTGCTGTTCAAGGGGAAGGATGGAAATGTTGTTCCACCGACCTCTTCCTATTCCCACCCACTTCATGATATTACTCCAATTATAGAGTTACCACAAGTGGTGGCTGAGGCTGCCCCAAGCCATGCCTCTTGTGGGCTGGAACATGTAATAAATAGCATGGAAGTGAAGAGGCTTGATGAGGCCTTGGCCTGTTACAGAGAACAAGAAAACCATACAACTCGGAGCATCCCACTTCCAAGCAACAAAAACGCTGGACCACATCACACCCACGACACCACAGCCACCCCAACTGGCGTCCCTAATTTCCGCACCGAGTTCGGACATCACACGTCCAATCCATCTCACACTCCACTCGCCGCCTGTTGACTGGCCATCTTCAGATATGAGAGAGACTGCTGTTGCAGGAGGAGGAGGGGAATCCTGCACCTCGGTCACCCCAGTGGCTCACGGAGGGCGGGGAGGCACACTGATTAATACTCTCGGTTCGATTTTCGGTACTTAAAAACTATGACAAAGTACCAATCGTCGTGTAAGGGGAGATGTCCATCGCCATCCAACAGGCACCCTTGACCAAAACCACACCGCCCCCACCCCACACCTGTGAGCAGCCAGAACACCACAACAGAGGCACAGAAAGACAGCAGCACCAGAAACACAATACCTTCAGGGCTGGATACGTCAATTGTAATTGCACGAATACTAAACCTACACATCAAGTTATAGGAGGTATAACGGAGACAATATACACCCACCGCATCCGCAACATAGTCAACACTACCTATGTACGTCACCAACAGATTCAACCAGCGTGCACCTATCCTTTACAACAGAAAAGGATAGTGACACAGAAACCACAAGTCCGCACCGCATAAATGCGGTGAGCTATTTGCTCTCCACACACAAAACATCCGCAGTCAACAGACTCGGCATATTCCACATGGAAAACTGAATATAGCCCACCGCACCGCATGACCAACATCACATACAACTCCAGACTACCGACATCAGACATCACTACATACAAGGACCTGAACAGCATGTTCCGCCCTACACGCACTCTTTCGGCAAGCACGCGGAAACTATACACCTGTGCAAAAGTTAAGCATCAGCAAAAACAATAGAACGTAGAAACATGATGGTACAACTAGGCTGCCATACTTTTTGTCCCCGTGTTCGCTGACATAATTCCAAGTACGAAATGCACATGCATGCATGACTTCACGCCGCTTGATGTCCGTGCGTGGCGGGAAACAGCACACGTTGTAGATATCGGATCGTCTTATGGGAAGTCATGACCCCGTTAGACGTCTTATATTTGTGAGTAAGACCTCAGTGAAATTCATATTTGAAAATACCAGGTGAGCTAAGGAACTGAGTGAATAATATTAGAATAATATTAGTAGCAGTTAGATACGTAGTAGGAGGATGCACTGGTTGACTTTGACCAGTGCTAGTGGTACAGTTTCGCGGAAATGGGATAGAAACTGTGTCGAAACTGTAGCAGTAAATTCATCACAATAAGTTAGAAATTGGAATAGATTGAAATAGGAACAACGGTTCTGGGTTGATGATATCTGTCAATAGTTGAAGATAAAAGTTGTTGCTGTGGGATCGGCACACACTTTTATAATGTTCAGCAGTCGTTTCGGCCGTTAGTTTAGTAAATAATAGAGTGACAAGAGTAGATACGAATCGATGGGAATCGAGAGAAATTATAGGAAACAGACGGACAGTTAGTTGTTGACGGTCGGCATTCCGACTCCCTTAAGCAAGTACAACAACACCAGCTGGCAATGAGATCATACAGCTCATGTGCTTATTAACGTTCGCTTCCTACAGGCTTATCCAAGATAGGCAAGGGACAGGACAGAGGCATTGTAGCGTCCTGTAGGAATTAATAACACAATCGAAATTTGTATATCAACTATATGTCAATCAAAGAAAGGCATGCTACAACAACACATTCCGTAATGTTGTTAGTTAGCTGACAGATCGCATCAAATCAGAACCAGCTGGAACTGCTTTGCCAGAGTTAGCGCGTAGATAAATCGTGTTTAGTAATGAATCCCTAGAAGAGAAGCCCAGAGTTTGATTGGCCGAGATGATGTCATAATCAATGAGCATCTAGTCAAACTCTGTGGCAGAAAAACAAAAGAAACAAGGTTTCAAAGTAAAGTCGAGGGATAGGCGAGCAGGGATTGGTCAGGATGATCAACAAGAATAGGTACACACTTCTAGGAAGAGATAAGCAGAGGTTGATTGGAGGCAAGAATGATGCGGGCCAATCAAACGTTGGTTATATCTGCCTAGAATGATGAAAGGAACAGAAACTATATATTACGATATATATAGATCTATATATCGTAATATGTATAGAAGTTAGGAAAATATGAAGAGTATTTAATAGGCACTTGGTCTATTGAAAAGTTAATCTTCACCATCTGTGATTCCAAAGCAGACGTTGCTTTGTTAGTAGTAAGTAAATCGAGTCGTTGTTACGTTAAGCTAGCTAGATATCATATCGACCATAGTGTCGAGAGTAATCGGTAGCCGTAAGTTAGGCAAAGTCAGAATTGAATAGTTTAGGTTAGGACCGTATTATGTTAAGCAGTATTGTTAATATAAAGTATAATCTATTTTCTGTGACAGTAAAAGTCACCATTGATACTTAAAGTTATTGTACAGTTAGCTATAGAAATAAAATTATCCCCTTGTAAAATACAAGGCACTAGTTCGGTTGTTCTTTGAAGCTCCTAAACAGTACGGAGAAACACCGTACCTTACTCAGAATCTTCAGGAAGTCAGATCAGGCCCAGTTACCACAAATATCTTCGTACCATCATTGAAGAGGCGAGCGGTAACTATACGGCTGCAGCGGCGAGAAGATTGATTGTCGCAGCAATCATCAACATCATAAGTCTTCTCGAAGTTGTAGTCGCGAGCGTAGAAATAATTTAGTGAGGGAAGGATATCGAAAATCTTCAGTGGCTTCACCTGCCAGGATAATAGGAGTGGAAACATTGTGTGAACTGAGTAAGTACCAGACAATACGAATGGCCCAAGTAGACAGGCCAGCTAACATAGTTTTAAAAGACATAGCAGACCGAGTACAAGTATTCATTGATTTAGCCCAAAAATCTGACAGTGCAAAAGTGACGCAACACCGAGAATATAGAGACAATTCGTTAATCAAAATAACCACTGACATTAATTGTGAGGAGCAGCCTCGATTAAAACGAGTCATAGTCTGTTTATACTACCAGTGAATAAACACTAAATAGACAATACATAATGGCGGCACCAGGTCCAGCGGGTCCCGGCATACCACCAATGGGGGAACATGAAAGGCATCCTGAGCTACGGGCGGAAACGGTAGCAGCCATGCATGAGATGGGCACCGCAATGGCGGGTACCATCGTACAGAGTAATGTTAGGAGGGATGCGGACCTGGTCCATCGGGAAGAAGTAAGGGAGCTGACCCAACGAATACAACCCTGCGACGGGCTCACCCCGGAGCAGGTGCGGCAGTTCCTGGACGAGGCTCATCGTGTATGGGTAGCGATGGAAGGGAAGCTGGAGGGGTACCAGCCTACATAGTAACCCGTGCTTCTCGAGGGCAACTGTCGAGAGTGCTAGACTATTATTTGGTTGGAAAGAATAGAGATGACATTACCTTCGACGAGTTAAGAACGTACATCACCGAAAATTTCATCTCCGCCAACGAGGGCGAAAGAATTAAATATGACCTCGAGGGGGTGCGCCAAAGAAGAAACGAGACTATTATCACCTTCAACAGACGGTACCAGGAGTTGGCCAGCCGGGCGTATCCCGTCTCCAATGCCGACAATCAGAGGACGATATTAGGGGTATACATCAAGGCCCTTAGTGATGTTGGACTGGGAAGACGGATAGTAAGGAAGAAAGCCACCACTCTTCAACGAGCGATCGAGATCGCGGAGGAAGAGGCAAATTGCAATGATTTGCTGAGGGCAATGCGGATAGATGATCGTAGAGAAACCGACATGGAAGTGGGAGTGCTGGACATGGAGGAGGGAAAAGATGTGTGGGCCATAATAACCGGTATGAAGCGGCAGATCGCCCAGCAAACGAGATTAATTGAACGATTGTGCAGTATGGTGGAGGCTTTGCAGGCCAATGCCAAACGTCAACAGGCACCCAGAGAACCAAGGCCACCTAAGAAACCAACCTTGCCACAAAAACGCGCGCCGGCGAAACCGCGGAGCAAACCACCGGCGGATTACCCACGACGAGACATAGTTTGTTACAATTGTGGACAGAAAGGCCATTATAAGGCGGATTGTAGACAGCCCAGGCAGCCTCCGTGAAATGATACGCAGAAACGACCCACCCGTGTAGCCCAACCAAGGGGCCAGAGACCACCTATAGTATGTTTCACCTGTGGCAAGCAGGGGCACATGGTGCATGATTGCTATAATTACCAACAGAACTTCGCGGGGTATAGAGATAGACAAACCGAGTCGGCTCCGACCGTACGTTGTTTTCATTGTTTTAAGGACGGACATATCATAAATAACTGTCCACTTAGAGCACCGCAACATAGACCGCAGCGGAACGTGGCCAAGAAACCACGTTTAGAGAGTGATATGGATGTCGATGCGATCTACCATGGTGATAGACCGATGAACAATGAACCGAGAATCACCGCACAAAACTATTCCTGTAACGTGCGGAAAGACAACGCAAACAGAATTCGTTGTAACGAGGAGTACGAGGATCAGGACGGTTTCGTTCTGACCGGGGAGGGAACCGATGCATAGGGACGGTATGGAGGAGAGTTTTCGGGAAGAAGAAATTCCTACGCTGAAGAGGTCAGCGGACGAAGGAGCCCTTCATTAAATGGCGATGGAGGAGACCATTGGTAAGCGTACCGACCGAGCGGTTTCTGATCCGTTTACACTGGGACAACCACGGTCCAAAAGATCAGGGTAAGTGCTTGCATGCCTTAGTAGATACTGGTGCTAGCATGTCCTTGATTAGGAAGGATGTATGGCGTAGCAGCTTAAATGCTAGGCCATTAACAAGAGCTAGGATGCTCTTAGCGGTAAATGGTTCCCCAATAGAGCTTTTGGGGGAGACACAAATCAAATTTAAGAATGCCCCGCCTATTCCTGGTACGGTAGTAGCGAATATGCGGCATGAATGTTTGATTGGTGCGGATGCTTTGCAATTGGGAAATGCAAAGATTGACTATCGGACCAAAGTAGTAGTATGGTTTGGTCAGGTATATCCCTTTAGGTATCCCTATAGGGAACAGACGAGATATATATATTCTAGTTGTAAAGAAACGACCGGATATAAAGATATCGACAAAGTTATTGAGGACTTTGAGGATAACTTTGATACGGCTCGTCCAAACACTTTAGGATTGGTCCCCAAAGTGAAGTGTACGGTACCAACAGGAGATGCGTTTCCTATAAGGCAGAAGGCCTACCGTCCACCGCTTGCCAAGCAGTATGTAGTCAAGAACCAAGTGGCTGAGATGCTGGCAGCGGGCGTCATAAGACCATCGTCATCACCCTGGGCGTCACCCATTACGTTAGTCCCTAAGAAGGACGGTGACACTAGGTTTTGTATTGACTATAGAAAGTTGAATTCCGTATGTCGCAAGGATAGCTATCCATTACCAAACATATCAGATATTTCTGATTCTATGTGCGGCGCAGCGATCATTTCTACTATGGACTTGAAGTCGGGCTATTGGCAGATACCAATGGACCCCCAAGACATAGAGAAGACAGCGTTCGTCTGCAGTGAGGGTTTGTTTGAATGGATTCGTATGCCGTTCGGTTTTTGCAACTCAGGTGCTGTATTTCAAAGGGCAATGAATGATATTTTCCGAGAATTCGTGGGAAAATATCTGCATGTTTTTTGTAGACGACGTAGTCATATATTCTAGAAATCCAGCTGAACATGCCCAGCACTTACGTAAGGTCATGCGTAAGGTTCGAGAATATAATCTACAGGTTAAGAAGAAGAAATGCGATTTCGCTAGTCCGTCAGTAGATTTGTTAGGTTATCGTATTTCCGCACAAGGAGTAGCTCCTCAGGCCCAGAAGGTCAAGGTCATTAGAGAAATGTCTCCGCCCCGAGATATGGGTGAAGTGAGAAGTTTTCTCGGAGCTACAGGTTACTACCGCTCCTGTGTGCGAGGCTATGCCGAAATTGCAAAGCCTTTAATAGAGTTAACACAGAAATACAAACGTTTTGAATGGGGTGCGGAGGAACAGCAAGCGTTCAAGAAATTGCAGAACTTGCTGTGTAGTGAGACGGTTCTCACATATCCGAATTTAAACGCCCCGTATAAATTATATACTGATGCATCTAGCTATGCGATCGGTGCAACATTGGTGCAGGAAGATGAGAAAGGTATAGAGCGGGTAATCCAGTATGTAAGCTCTACACTTAAAGATAGTCAGCTTAATTGGCCCGTAATAGAGAAGGAGGCTTACGCTGTGATCTATGCATTGAAGAAGCTCCGACCATATCTATTTGGCGTGCAGTTTACCATGTACACGGACCACAAACCCCTAAAGAGTTTGTTTGTGGGAGAAGTGAAAAACACGAAGGTGCAGCGCTGGGCAGTGCTGATTGCGGAGTACGGATGTAAGATTGAGTACATCCAAGGCTCGAAGAACATTCGAGCGGACATGTTGTCCAGATTACGCCGTCCAGTGGAGATCGCCACGTTAGACACGTGCGATTATGTCATACCCGAGGTAGACGAAGGTGCAATACCGCATGTCCCTCTAGAGGTTTATGACATACACTGCAACGAATTGCGTACCGAACAGACCAAGGAATACCCGGAGTTGTTCAAGAACACACCGGAGGAGTATATGGTCAAAAACGGTATTTTGTATTCGTTAGTGACACCATCAGCGTTGGACGCTGAGTACCCCAGAATCATGTTACCTACCCTGTTCCGTGAGAAGGTGCTCTGGATGGCTCATGAACAGGCCGGTCACCAAGGTCTGCAGAAGACCATCGGTATGGTACGGGATTCTTTTGTGTGGACGTCTTTAAGAAAAGACGTGGTACGTATGCTGGAGATGTGTACGACGTGCCAGGTCAACCGACCTGTCACTACTCGAACGAAGTATAGCGAGATGCCCATGGCCAATTATCCGAGTCAGATAATTGGTATGGATTTGATTGGTCCGCTATTAGAGTCGAGTAAGGGTAACCTGTATATAATGACGGTAATTGATCACAGCTCTGCCTGGGCAGAAGCATATCCAATTCCAGTGAAGACGGCTCAGAATGTGGAAGACAAGTTCTTCAATGAGTACGTCGCTCGTCATGGTGTCCCTGAGATCTTGATAACAGATCAGGGCAAAGAGTTTTGTTCCAATTCTCTGGAAGAACAATTTCGTGAACACGGTATCGATCATAGACGATCGAGTCCATACCATCCACAAACGAATGGACGTACCGAGAGGTTCAATCGAACTCTTAAGGAGTTGATTCAGAAAGGGGTGAATAACGAGTCTCGTAATTGGGAAGATGAGTTGGGTGCGGCTTTGACAGCGTACCGCAGTACTCGTCATTCCACGACCGGATATACGCCATTTTATTTGACGTATGGTCGACGAGCTAGAATTCCATTTGCTATTCCAATCGATGCTTCGCAGGATCTTGGTGAGAGACTTACGTGTCTCAATAATGCCTTGCTGCGCACTCGGGGAGAAACGGCTAAGTCCAGAGAGATTCACCGAGAACAAATTAATAAGCGTGCGAATGCTGGGGAATACAAGGTTGGCGACTCGGTGGTCGTGAAGGCTGAGGAGAGGATGAAGTTGACCTCTCACAGTGACCCCGAGTACGAGATCTTTAAGATCAATGGGCCCGTAGCTCATGTCCGACATCAAAGATCTGGGAAGGTACGCGTACTTAACATATCTAAGTTACGTGTAGTCGACTCAGAAATGTGTTGGGACAAGGTACGAGCACGCCCTATTCATAACCCTGCCCAAGGTACGAAAGCCAGCCACCACCCGAGAGTGATGATCCCTGAGTCCAAACCTTTGCCGGTAAACGACTCCGGTGCAACATTGAGTAAGCGAGCTCGTAGGAAGCGGCCAGCTTCTGATGAAGAGCCAAGGGTGCGCAAGGGGGGTAAGATGGTTAATATAGATATAGATCAACCTAGTACGAGTCAGATTCGAAACCATGAGTCAGCGAGTGAAACCATAATAACTCCTCGTACTATGGTGATGGACACTTCGGAGGGTGTACCCGAAACCGTCACTGAGCCAATGGAAATGCTTCCCTCGCATCCCTACTTTCTGCGCAAGCGCAGTCTCGCTCCTGACGTCTACTCAGAGCCAAAAAGACTCAGGATTGGCGCGTTTGGCCGTGCTCGATACGATGACTTCATCGGTCGTATCGATGCAATTATAAGGCGACGCAGCCAGAGAATATTTTAATCTCTGCCTAATCACTGTACAAGTATTCATTGATTTTAGCAATCATGTATACTTTCCGAATCAGTGTGGTCATAATTTTGTGTATAATATTGATGGGAGTTGAGGGACGAGCGGGTACGATTCTGAGTAAGTTTATTGAGGTTGATGGACCTGCAACTGTTACCCGGATGTTGCACATAACGTCATCTGGGTTATCATGGATCAAGATGCAACTATGGTTGTATTACCCTTGGGTGATGGTTATATCCTACGCGAAGTGGGTGCCTATTAATGGGAGATTCTCGGAGGAATATCACAATTGGGCTGGAGGCGACTGGCAGTACGGACCGGATATGAGTCTTTGACTTAGTCGGGGTGTATAGTCCTACTAACCTCCGAGTAACCGCTAGTAAATTAGTTGCCAATAAGAAAATAGGTGTGGTTTTGCAAACCCTCGGTGAGACTATGGAGATCCACTGTGACGGACAACTGACTGACCGGTGCAATTTGGAGAATGGTGTGTATGCGTTGATGTCGGGTGAGGGTGGATATAGTGGTAAAGGGTGGCAATTCGAGCCAGTACTGTCTTATAGTCGGACATACACTCGAGTGAGTTTGGCCCTTGAAATGCCCCATTTGGATGTGGCCGGAGTTCTAAATGCATCCAGAATTGTTAGCCAATTAAATGTCCAAGATTGGAACCATTTGCATAAGACTAAGTACGTGCCGCTAGCACCATTATCTGCGGTCGACCCAGCGATGGTCGATGGTGTGGGAGTACCGTCATTTATCTCATACTCAACAGGCTCCTTCGTAGTGATTATAGTGATGTTTATTGTGCTGTTTAAGTGTGGAATTATTTCACGCATGTGGTCATGGATTAAGTGTAAGCCACATGTGGCCCACCGACCACGTGCGGTCCATATAAGTGCGCCACGGATTATTCAGGATCAGCAGTTCCGGAGACCTGCAGCCCTACCGGAGCCGCTGCGTTTGTCAGCCGGGTCATCGCCTAACGATACTGACAGGACTGTGATCGACCCGACGGCTGATGACTGGATAGACGTGGAGCTAACCAGGGACACTAACATCAGTGTACAGTATGAAGACATAAATTGTAGCACGAACTAAATAATAGTGCCATGTTTGCATATATTTTCCTCATACCTGATCAATGGTATGGATTACGAGGGTATTTCGTAACGGTGCACAAACTTTATTATTGTGCCACGTATTGATTGCTTATTGCATGTATTGTGGATGTCGCTATGACCATGTATATGACCTGTAATGATTTATCTGTAGGATTAGGATTGGTAGTTAGTTATGTTATTGTTTTAGCATTGTATTGATTGTTTAACTATGTTTTATCGTCATAATAGATTTCTATTATTGCAGCGTGTTAACGGATGATTACGTTAGCTTATAGACGTCAGTTCTAGGTAGCCCTGGTATAGTGTGGTTTGGTTGTTGATGGTGCACAACGAGTTAATTATCAATGTCTTAAGGCCTTAAGAGATGGTTAATTAACTTCGGTTGAGGGGCATGTGTAGATATCGGATCGTCTTATGGGAAGTCATGACCCCGTTAGACGTCTTATATTTGCGAGTAAGACCTCAGTGAAATTCATATTTGAAAATACCAGGTGAGCTAAGGAACTGAGTGAATAATATTAGAATAATATTAGTAGCAGTTAGATACGTAGTAGGAGGATGCACTGGTTGACTTTGACCAGTGCTAGTGGTACAGTTTCGCGGAAATGGGATAGAAACTGTGTCGAAACTGTAGCAGTAAATTCATCACAATAAGTTAGAAATTGGAATAGATTGAAATAGGAACAACGGTTCTGGGTTGATGATATCTGTCAATAGTTGAAGATAAAAGTTGTTGCTGTGGGATCGGCACACACTTTTATAATGTTCAGCAGTCGTTTCGGCCATTAGTTTAGTAAATAATAGAGTGACAAGAGTAGATACGAATCGATGGGAATCGAGAGAAATTATAGGAAACAGACGGACAGTTAGTTGTTGACGGTCGGCATTCCGACTCCCTTAAGCAAGTACAACAACACCAGCTGGCAATGAGATCATACAGCTCATGTGCTTATTAACGTTCGCTTCCTACAGGCTTATCAAAGATAGGCAAGGGACAGGACAGAGGCATTGTAGCGTCCTGTAGGAATTAATAACACAATCGAAATTTGTATATCAACTATATGTCAATCAAAGAAAGGCATGCTACAACAACACATTCCGTAATGTTGTTAGTTAGCTGACAGATCGCATCAAATCAGAACCAGCTGGAACTGCTTTGCCAGAGTTAGCGCGTAGATAAATCGTGCTTAGTAATGAATCCCTAGAAGAGAAGCCCAGAGTTTGATTGGCCGAGATGACGTCATAATCAATGAGCATCTAGTCAAACTCTGTGGCAGAGAAACAAAAGAAACAAGGTTTCAAAGTAAAGTCGAGGGATAGGCGAGCAGGGATTGGTCAGGATGATCAACAAGAACAGGTACAAACTTCTAGGAAGAGATAAGCAGAGGTTGATTGGAGGCAAGAATGATGTGGGCCAATCAAACGTTGGTTATATCTGCCTAGAATGATGAAAGGAACAGAAACTATATATTACGATATATATAGATCTATATATCGTAATATGTATAGAAGTTAGGAAAATATGAAGAGTATTTAATAGGCACTTGGTCTATTGAAAAGTTAATCTTCACCATCTGTGATTCCAAAGCAGACGTTGCTTTGTTAGTAGTAAGTAAATCGAGTCGTTGTTACGTTAAGCTAGCTAGATATCATATCGACCGTAGTGTCGAGAGTAATCCGTAGCCGTAAGTTAGGCAAAGTCAGAATTGAATAGTTTAGGTTAGGACCGTATTATGTTAAGCAGTATTGTTAATATAAAGTATAATCTATTTTCTGTGACAGTAAAAGTCACCATTGATACTTAAAAGTTATTGTACAGTTAGCTATAGAAATAAAATTATCCCCTTGTAAAATACAAGGCACTAGTTCGGTTGTTCTTTGAAGCTCCTAAACAGTACGGAGAAACACCGTACCTTACTCAGAATCTTCAGGAAGTCAGATCAGGCCCAGTTACCACAAATATCTTCGTACCATCTTTGAAGAGGCGAGCGGTAACTATACGGCTGCAGCGGCGAGAAGATTGATTGTCGCAGCAATCATCAACATCATAAGTCTTCTCGAAGTTGTAGTCGCGAGCGTAGAAATAATTTAGTGAGGGAAAGATATCGAAAATCTTCAACGTGTTCAGTTATGTAAAAGTCCAGTTTGAGGTGTAGAACATTACATACAGATTTAGGCGACAAGATTAGGAATTTTGTGTTCATGACCGTGGTTTATTTGTACAGAGAGAATTAGCTCTTGATTGTGAACCGCTATGGCAAGACGAAGGTTAAGTGATCGTGTGAAATGGCAAATCATAGGCGTGCATACCACTGGTATGTCATGCAGAGAGATTGGCAGACAGCTGAACATTAACCATACTGTAATCAGTCGTTTGATTGCAAAACATGGGCAAACTAACGAGGTGAAGGACAGGCCTAGATCTGGAAGACCGAAGAAGACTACTGCCCGTGATGATCGAGCCCTAGTACGCCTTGTTAGGCGATCTCCATTCACCAACAGCAGAGTGCTCAGCCAGCAATGGGAAACGCGCAATAGAGTGTCAATGTCTACCGTCAAAAGGAGACTGTATGCTGCTGGCATGAAAGCTAGGAGACCTGTCAGACGTCCTCTCCTCACTGCACACCACAAAGAGGAGCGTCTGAGGTGGTGCAACGAAAGAAGACACTGGAACATGAGATCCTGGAGACGGGTACACTGGTCCGATGAAAGTCGGTTCCTGCTTCATGCCACAGATGGTCGAACTCGTGTATTGAGGTCCAGACGAACGGCGTACGACCAACGTAACATCATGGAAGAAGTTCCATTTGGTGGAGGTTCCGTTATGATATGGGGGTGCATCTCATTTGATTGTAAGCTGGATCTGTTGACTGTACCTGGAACACTAAATGGACAAAGATATCAAGATTCCATACTGGATAGAGTTGTGGTCCCTCATTTTGTAAATCATGCACCTGGAACCCACCCTATATTCATGGATGACAACGCCCGACCACATCGTGCTAGAGCTGTGCATGAATACCTCCGCCAGAATGCCATCGAAACCCTACCATGGCCAGCAAGGAGCCCTGACATGAACCCTATTGAGCATATCTGGGACATTCTGGGAAACATGGTGAGAAGGAGGGATCCTCCTGTGCAGGACCTACAGGAATTAACAGATGCACCCCATCTTGAATGGCAACGAATACCACAATGGCGTATCAGTCGGTTGGTGACCAGCATGAGACGTCGTGTCCAGGCCGTCATCCAGGCACAAGGTGGATATACCCGGTATTAATAATGACAGTCTCAAACTCGTGCACAGATGTTAAACTTCGTTTTCAGACACCATTAATGACAATCTAGCCACGTGTGTCAACTGTAGGGCAATAGTTGTCAGTTGTGTCAACGTGACCATATTCAGGCCTCGTTTTCAAGTTCAAACAAAAACATACAGTGTTTCCCCACCATCATAATCAGCATTCCTCTAGTTGCATTATTACCTCTTGCACTAAGATGGATGGGTACATAAATGTTTATGCTATTGCTTTCTTCATAGCACATGAATATACCCTCGCATGTGCGTAAAAATAGGGTGGTGCTTAACTTTTGCACAGGTGTATACATATGCGGTAGGAGAACAACATCATGAACATCACCACCGCACACAACAAGGCACACCCCACACAACAAGGCACACCCCACACAACAAGGCACACCCCACACAACAAGGCACACCCCACCAATTGGAAGTGACATCAGCAATAACAGTAAACAGAACAACATCATCTACACAGAATAACAGATTTCTTTATTGAGAGAGCCAGATGACTGCAGTCCGTCGTCGGTAGCTAGTACGAGATAGGCACAGAACGTGAAATTCGACAATGGTCTGATTCAAGATATGACAGCCTCACCACCCCCCACCCCCACCCCCCTCACCCCACCCCACCCCCGTCTTGGTCATTCTCACTCTAAGTACCTCTGTCCCGACTTTCTGAGGCTCGGCCACTGCAGTGGGAATACATTCAATGTCTGATAAAGTCGTCACTGCAATCACCGCAGTACTCCTCCCCCTACTGCAATAAAGCTTTGACACTGCACTACAGTGCAAGACTCATCCGCAGAGAACCAGCCACGCATATTAGTCCAGTCAATCTAGGCCAAAAATATTTTAACCCGGAACAAATTGCAACAGAATTTTTTTACCTCGCCCAGTGTATAGGGGGCCATCATGTACAACATATCAAAAGTCCTCCAAAATTCCAATAGGGGAAAGGGTAAAATTTGCATAATTATTACCAGATTTGGGCCATTTCACCTGAAAAATCCATTTTTCTTTATTTCTTTAAAACCGGTATGTAATATATGTGTGACTGGGTATTTTTGGACTTTTTTTAGTAATAAATTAATAAGATTGACATATTCTCCACAAATTAAATGTATTGTGTTATGCCACTTGCATGAATTTACCTAATACCGTCATTGATATTGATACAATACATATTATATTTTATTATGTCACGGTATTGTGTGTTTCTAAGCTAAGCTAAGATGAAATAGTATGGCATAGGTACCTGGTTTCTACTAATTTCATCTTGCATCAATTATCCAAGTCATCTTCCTCAATGAGCGTTATTGATTCGAGCAACTGAGACCGTTACAGTCTTCGCAGGCGGATGTGCAGCTGAGCCCATGTTTTCTACAGGTGCAACTCTTTGATTCACAGCCAGTTTTGCAGCTGCATCTAAATGAATACAGTAAATCGCCAGGTGCTGCCAGCATGTCAGTCTTAACAGGCAGCATTTGGTGGTTGAGAACTTTCCAGCCCCATTCTGTTGGATCCATATCTCCAGCATCTCCTCTCCAAACTTGAATTTGGTAGTACACGCGAAGACTGTGAAACTTTGCGGATGCGGGTGTTGGTGGTAAATCTTGTGCTTCAACATACTTGGAACTTTTTACAACCTTCTCCCTGAATCGCTTGTACCGCAAAGCAACTAGACTATCCATTGAAGTGCCATTGTATAGAATAAGCATTGCCTTCTCACCGGCTTTTATCACGTCATCTTTATTCGCATTACTCATTGTAAACACTTCAGCAATTTGAGAGAGTTCTTTGCAGCACTGGATTTTGCTAAGGGATGCAGATTTTCCAATTCCATAAAGCCTAGATGTTGAGTCACAGCCAAGGATAGCATGGATAAATAACAGCTGTGAGCACAAACAGAACCCGAGTTTTTCCTTTGCCATTTTGATATTCCACAGTCGGGTTTTCTTTGCATTTTGCTTTGGCTCTGGTCTGAAAAATAGCTGACAGCCATTCATATCAGTATGGTATAGAAGCAACACCAGTAGGTCGGTATTGTCTCCAACAAGAGCAGTATTTGTTGACTTTGAAGCCAAGATAGCCGTTTGCGTAATTAAGACATCAGCATCACCGCTTGCCTTTATCGTTCAGCATCCAGCCTGTTCGAGAGATGAACTTAAGATTGATATGAACCAATGTTTGTTCTACTTGTTACTAAGAAAATCAGGCTTACTCAGAGTTACAACTGTTTGCGGAGTCAGTACAACAGTTGCGCCTGATCCATGAGTTCGCCTCTTATGTGTTACATCTTTTATGTCTGGGCCTTGGTCATAACCATCAAAAACTACTGTAGCCTTTCCATATTTGCTTATGCAATATTTTACATATCTTTGACAAACATTTGCAAATGTCTCTCCACACTGCCATGGAACATGGAGTAATAGAGCTCCTCCATCAAGCACATAGTGGACAGAATCTGGAAGGACTGCATCTTCATTTTGAATTAATTTCCACAATGCATCAGCAAGTGCCGGCTTATTTGCTTCCCATGGAAGAGATGAATTATCAAAGAGTGCGGGCGGATGAGTGCACAACTCATACTCAAAATAAGATGCTGGATTCCCTTTTGATCCATTTGTAGCAATTAAACTGAGTCTTTGAAATAGGAGTTGTGGATCAATTTGTACACATTCATCATCAATCTTGAGAGATGTTTTGGATGCTAAGGTAATAGCTCGTCTCTTTCTCTGGAACGAAATGCTTGATACACATTGGCCACACATCGAATTAATAATTGATTCTCCAATATCTTTAGCATCGTCAACATTGACTGATTCATGTTCAGACAATCCACTAACAAGTCCTCTAAGAGTAGGGTCTGGTCCAAATGGATTCAGTTCACTAAGGATTTTGAGAATTTTGTAAGTATCATCCATATCACGCTTTATTCGAGATTGTGTGGAATCTTTGTATTGTTCACTTGAATCACAGTTTACCCCAGAGAGCTCTTGCATTGCATTACACACATCTGCACATGCGGGCATAGACAACAACCAAACAAGACGCTGAAGTTCTGTCATTCCACGACCTCGTGTTAGACCACCACTTGACTTTACACTTCTCATAAGGACCTGCTCAATAACTAGATCAGTAGATAACCCTGCCCAATACCTATCACTTCGACGAATGACATGATGACCATTGAGGAAGCTGGTGTGTATATCTGGATGACTTTCAGGTATTTCTACCATCTTTTGTAAATATACATATGCAGACTTGGCGTACAGCTTATGCCCAGCGGCTGCAAAATATGGAAGCATCTCACGAACGGTCTGAAGGTGCATGTTCGAATCACCAGTTCGTTCTGCCTTAATGAATTTGCGCAGAATGTCAACCAACTCCATATACAAAAGCCAGAGTCGTGCAGTCCTCTTTTCTTTCATGACCACCTTCTCTGAGTCTAGTTTGTCCTTGACATCATGTAATGCATTTTCCGAGGACAATCTTGTAGCTACATACGGATTTTTGATAATGTCATCATAGAGCTCTCCAACTTTAACCAGACTTTTATTTAGGGAACTTTCAATCGTTTCATGTCCTGCAACATTATCATCATTGTCAAACAATTCTTTTGAATGCATTGCAGCGGAATATTCTACTGTGTCAACTTCAGCATCTGCAATTGTAGGTAGTGGTAGGTTGTATGCATTTGCAATCAAGATTGTACTGAGAGAAGCAAAAACCATGAGGTGTCCTCGAACTGCTCGAGAAATTGCCTTTCCACTAAGAATGTGTTTGACAGCATTCTCAGCATAGACTACCTCTAGAATAGGCGCAAGACCGCTTCCTGCCATTAAGTGACCAATGCAGCCAAGGAAGCTCATCTCCATATGAAGACCTCCGAGTCTTAGAATAATTTGCTTTAATGGACTCCAGCTCGGCTCAATCTCTATGATAGTCATAGCTTTCCAAAATAAGGGCTGATCAAATGTAATCACGGGTGCAACATGGTATCGGTTTGCCTGTTCACAAACATAAGTCAAAGTGGAAAAGATGCAGGTCATGTTACTTGGCTCTAGATGTATCATCGGAAGGAAAATAACAGACGATTTACCTGGATAAACTCCTTGGTGAACAGTTTGCATCATGCCAGACCATGACTGTCTCCTTGAACGCAGAAACAAAGAGAAATCCCAGAGGATGTCAATGTCAGCTGTTGGGTCTGTTTGTTCCATCGCAGTTAACTCCTTAAAGGTCAATGGGAAGTTCCTGGTATGCTGAGACTCAAAGTTCCTGATACAGATCTTGCCAACTTGCTTGATATCTTCAGATGTTACATTTATCCTTGGAATAAGTTTGCACGAAAGGTTTCCTGGTGTAACAGATGCAATGATTCCCATTCCATGAAATGTATTATGCCCATCTATTGTGCAAATATTGTGATCCACATTGTCGGCAACAAACTGAATGAACTCGCCTGATAATGGCTGTGGTAGATCTCCACCATGAAGTGATGCACTGCGCTCAAACCTCTGTATCTCCGCGTATGAACATCCAAATCCGTGCTTGTACAAGGTGTCAACAATAAATCTAGATCCAAATTTATGGTGCATCTCACATGACAGCCCGAACTGCAAAGGTGCCAAAATAACTCTAGGACGAGTTCCTTGTATAATAGCCTGTCCAACTGATGCCTGTTTCATTTCTGTGTCTTTTCCAGTAAACAAAATCCGCAATAATTCCCGCAGTGTCTCTGGTAAATAATTCAATGCCTTTACTGGGTCGCTCATTTGCTCCCTTGATGGATAGCTTTCAGATGATGTGCATGAATCAATTAACTTAATATCGTGTCTAAGCAGTTTGGCAGCTGTCTGGATGATTAGCATGCTCTCTGATTTGGAATCCTTTCTCTTCTGTTCCTTATAGAAGTCAGTCAAAATAGTAGATGCTTTAGAACGAAAGGTAACAACGTTTGGCTTACCATTCACAGTGCTAATAAATATTTCATCGCCATAATTATCTTTTATTTTATCCTGCATGTATTTTGTACTGTATGCTTTATTCTCTTTATCATCGAGATACTCTTGCATTTTATTAACGAGGTCGTGCAGGGTCAGCTGCTCATCATCATTATTTTCAAGAAATGGCATTGTCGCACTAAATGCTCTTACTCTGTCCAAGTCTTCTGGCCTTCCATGTTTTTGGGATGAGCAAGATGAGTGCAGCTGAGGGATAGTTTTCATGGTTCGAAAATTTACGCTGCAGCTTTGATGGTATACTGCATTGACAACGCATTAATCCGGCGTGAAGGCAAGCCACCCAGCTACAAGTTTGCCCCATTCGTCTTTTCTCTGCTCACAGGCCTCGGCGATACTACATTGAAAGTCATGAGTACTTACTGGATAAATATCATAGCCACGTTTCTTTCCATCTTGAATTTTTGCAGGGTATCCGCATAGCAAACAATGTTCACTAAAATTGAATGTTGGACTTTCTGAACGGAGTGTTCGCATGGGTGGCGGAGATTGTTCAATTTTCTCTGCGTCACGGGCAATCCGCTTGGGATCAATGAACTCCCGTCGACATTTTACATGAACCCTCTGTCCTACTTCAGCTATGACATCGCTTTCATGGGCTCTGCTAGCATTGTTAATACCGTCACAGCCTTTAACTCGAAGCTTAACAGTTTGTGAGCCATTTTCTAGGCTCTGGTTACAAATAACGCATGTATCTAAATCCATGTCCATATTCTGATTGAATTGTATAGAAATTTATTCAAATTGTGAGATAAAAGTGAAAATTAAAATGCAATTTATTTTAGATAAAATTTTAAAAGCGAAAAACAAAATTAAACTTACTTTAAATATAATTTTTTTTAATTACCCCGGCCCTGTGCATACAACCATATTTAATCTGTGGTTTGGAGAATTTGTACAAGTGGTTCAAGGCAATATTGCCAATTGCTTACTGTCTTCCGTGACCATGAAATTCAGAGCTTAGACAACATTTCTACTTCGTTTATTTGCGAAATGAAGCAGGTAGAGGAAGTTTCATTATTCGGATAATGGCGGTAGCTAAATATGCGAATTTACCCACTTTCCCATCCAGGGATTTTGGAGGACTTTTGATATGTGACACCTGGCAGTCCCATGAATGCCGCAGAAAAGAAATAAATTCTGTTGCAATTTGTTCTAGGTTAATTTGTAGTTTTACTGGACTATATCTACAACCTTCATCAACACGACAGAAACAGACACGCAGGGTGACTGTTTCACAATCTCCATACGACGGTACTGTAATTGTACAACTGAGTCGCACATTTTCCGAGCTGTACTGTAATAACTAGGTTTGTGTCTAGGCGAAGTGAGATTAGTCCTACCCACGGAGGAGGATGCTTGGCAGCCTGCCCGCCCGGTAAATACAGTCCTGCTTGGTGGGGTCAGTAGACTTGACGCCCATAAGACATGGATATGTTTAAACCAAACAATGAATTACAGTGAGCTAAACTGTTATAATTTTGATTGAGAAATAAAATGTTCTGCCATGCTTACAAATCATTAGCGCTCGGGCTGGCAAGGCAGCATCAAAACTTAGACAGTTTGATACACATCTCTTGCCTACAGATTCCGCTAAAATAAATCAACAAGAGCAGGAATATTACACAAAATACAGAGAGAGAGGGAGAGAGAGAGAGAGAGAGAGAGAGAGAGAGAGAGCGCGCGCACATGATAATGACCACACGCATGTAGGGACGCTGTTCTGAGGAACAGATCTGAGGAATAGATATTTAGACAGCTATACTTCTACTTTCATTTTCTATTAGTCAGCAACATTGAATAGCAATGCGTAAACAGGCACTCCTAAGTTTCCGATCAACCACGTGCTTTCAAAACAAGAAACCATGTGATCGACACCACTGTTTTCCGGTAAATTAGATCAAAGACTATAAACACAAGTACACATATTGATGCAAGGCATCAATGGTAAATAGCGTGCCTGGAGGTTATTATAATTCTGAGAATAAACGCAACTGTTTCATGAAAAAATGAAGTTATATAAAGGCATACACGCCACTTATGACAAAAATATACGCGGACAATAAACACAAAAGAAGGAATATTTCTTGCAAAAAGATATGGGCAGCATTAGCTATGGACTAGGAAAAGCAGCTTATATTTTTGGTCAGTCCAACAATTTTTCCATCCATCCTTTTTCTCCAGGCCAAACTCCTTAACAGAGAGAGGAACAGACAAATTTAAGAGCAGCCAGTGATGAGAAAATTGCACTACTGCATCAACAGAGAGTAACAGATCAAATTTGGGTCATTAGGTATCAACAACTTGTAAACAGACGTGAAGAGCTTATTACCTAGAAATATATTGGTGAAATATACACTGCAATGCTAGTGAAATGCACAAAGCAAGTATATTTTTGATGCAATACAGGACCCCGATCTGTACCGACAGATAACCTTTTCAACAAAGTTAAGTGGCCAGGATAGAACCAATACTGTGAACGTAGTTTTCGCCAACGAAAATGATATGGTAGAAAACATTCTGACTGAAGACCCAGTGGGAAATAGCCACGACATCGTGATCTGTTTCATTTAGCTATCATATCTATGTCACCTATTAAACGATGTCTTTACTGGAAACAGCGACAAACTATTAAATCAAATATTTTTGCTCGAGAAAAAAGGCCAAAATCGGCCTCAACCGTTGTAATGATGACGATCTTGTTGACCATATGTGCAAATGTTAGGGTGTTAGCCTGATAAGTCAGGTTCTACCAGTACACGCGGCTAATAATATGGGATATATAGAAATATTTTCACATTACTATAATAAATATTTGGTGGTAGAATTATTACAATATTTCGCACAGCACGAGAACATAGTGAGTTCTACATGGCCTTATGTTCGAAAACTGGCTACAAGGCATGTAGAGATATTCTGGTACCGAACATATACACCTGTGCAAAAGTTAAGTACCAGCAAAAACAATAGAACGTAGAAACATGATGGTACAACTAGGCTGCCATACTTTTTGTCCCCGCGTTAGCTGACATAATTCCAAGTACGAAATGCACATGCATGCATGACTTCACGCCGCTTGATGTCCGTGCGTGGCGGGAAACAGCACACGTGTCCAGTTATGTAAAAGTCCAGTTTGAGGTGTAGAACATTACATACAGATTTAGGCGACAAGATTAGGAATTTTGTGTTCATGACCGTGGTTTATTTGTACAGAGAGAATTAGCTCTTGATTGTGAACCGCTATGGCAAGACGAAGGTTAAGTGATCGTGTGAAATGGCAAATCATAGGCATGCACACCACTGGTATGTCATGCAGAGAGATTGGCAGACAGCTGAACATTAACCATACTGTAATCAGTCATTTGATTGCAAAACATGGGCAAACTAACGAGGTGAATGACAGGCCTAGATCTGGAAGACCGAAGAAGACTACTGCCCGTGATGATCGAGCCCTAGTACGCCTTGTTAGGAGATCTCCATTCACCAACAGCAGAGTGCTCAGCCAGCAATGGGAAACGCGCAATAGAGTGTCAATGTCTACCGTCAAAAGGAGACTGTATGCTGCTGGCATGAAAGCTAGGAGACCTGTCAGACGTCCTCTCCTCACTGCACACCACAAAGAGGAGCGTCTGAGGTGGTGCAACGAAAGAAGACACTGGAACATGAGATCCTGGAGACGGGTACACTGGTCCGATGAAAGTCGGTTCCTGCTTCATGCCACAGATGGTCGAACTCGTGTATGGAGGTCCAGACGCACGGCGTACGACCAACGTAACATCATGGAAGAAGTTCCATTTGGTGGAGGTTCCGTTATGATATGGGGGTGCATCTCATTTGATTGTAAGCTGGATCTGTTGACTGTACCTGGAACACTAAATGGACACAGATATCAAGATTCCATACTGGATAGAGTTGTGGTCCCTCATTTTGTAAATCATGCACCTGGAACCCACCCTATATTCATGGATGACAACGCCCGACCACATCGTGCTAGAGCTGTGCATGAATACCTCCGCCAGAATGCCATCGAAACCCTACCATGGCCAGCAAGGAGCCCTGACATGAACCCTATTGAGCATATCTGGGACATTCTGGGAAACATGGTGAGAAGGAGGGATCCTCCTGTGCAGAACCTACAGGAATTAACAGACGCACTCCATCTTGAATGGCAACGAATACCGCAATGGCGTATCAGTCGGTTGGTGACCAGCATGAGACGTCGTGTCCAGGCCGTCATCCAGGCACAAGGTGGATATACCCGTTATTAATAATGAAAGTCTCAAACTCGTGCACAGATGTTAAACTTCGTTTTCAGACACCATTAATGACAATCTAGCCACGTGTGTCAACTGTAGGGCAATAGTTGTCAGTTGTGTCAACGTAACCATATTCAGGCCTCGTTTTCAAGTTCAAACAAAAACATACAGTGTTTCCCCACCATCATAATCAGCATTCCTCTAGTTGCATTATTACCTCTTGCACTAAGATGGATGGGTACATAAATGTTTATGCTATTGCTTTCTTCATAGCACATGAATTTACCCTCGCATGTGCGTAAAAATAGGGTGGTGCTTAACTTTTGCACAGGTGTATAGTATATCATTGCAATTTGACAATGGTGTGCCACTACTTAATTGCATATGACGAAATTACTGTATAGTAAACATTTTTTAAACCTTTGATACTTTATTAGCGTATTCATATACGTATCTAACCACATGGCTGAACTTCTGGGGTCGAACCTATTGCAAACAGTGTGGTACAGAAAATCGTTGATCTGACAGAATTTGCGCCAATTTTCGGTATGGAATTGTGTACTATGAAATTACATTCCCGTAGAATTTTTTTCAATTCGGAATACAACTAGTATATTTCCTATAAGTATTTGTGGGTGAAATTCTGGGGGTGAACGTATTGCAATGAAAACCATGAATTATCCTAAGTTTGAGCTTATTTACGTTACGAAATTTTTTTATTTCACTACGTCGTAAGCTTATGCCTATACCTATCCAAACATATGGGTGATATTCTGGGCCGAACCCATTATGAGCAATATGTCAGGACATATCGACACCTATCTGAATGTGGTGAATGTAAACCAACCATATTACAATGGGGCCATATGGCGAATATGTAACTACATATTACCAAATTACTTGATGGTAGAATCGTGCGAAAGCAGTAGTACATATCCAGTTATATACAGCTATATGTAAAAAAAAAATGATTACAAACCGAGAACTGAGATTCTAATACTGAATATAGTAAATTGTTGGCATTTGACAACTGTCCGTGGCTACTAAATTGAATATTACGAAATTACTACGTGGTAGAAATCCCAAGATTCATTAGCGTATTCATATCCCTATTTAACCATATGGGTGAAATTATGTAGCCACACATATTGCAGACGGTAGGGTATTGAAAACCACAGATCTGTCAACATTGGAACAAATTTATGCGATGACATCGCATACGACGAAAATACTTCACGCTATAATTCTTTTAAATTCCCAATGTAACTAGCATATTCAAACTCCTATACGTCTATGTGAGCGAAGTTCTGGAACCGACCATATTACAGAAAGTAGGGCACTGAAAACCACGAATACACCATCATTTAAGCTAAATTTTGCGTATTAAAATTACTTCATCTAGAATTTGTTAGATTCGGAATATAACTAGCTTATTAAAGCTCAAGTCTATGTGGGGTAAAGTATGGGGACTGAACATACTACAGACAATAGGGCACTGGAAACGGTGGTGGTTTATTAATACAATGCACCTTTCCAGTTTAGCTATGCCCTGCCCGTCTCTAGCTAAACTCCACCCATACCACTCTCGAGTTGAGATCGATGGATTTCTGAACTACTAGACGATAAATTTCAAGAAAACTATACAGGTAGGCCGTGGAATATTTTGACACTAAATTGACTGGGTCCAGTTGCTACCTATGGCAGCAACAGCGGCCAGTCAAATTACTTTCAAAATATTCAACAGCATTTTTATTAAATAGCAAAGACATACAATTCGTACAACGTGTCAGATTATTAAGCATTTAAGATGGACTAAATCGAGTCAGTCATGACGTCATTATTATGACGTTATCCTACGCATCACTTAATTAATTACGACGTCATATGACGAAATATGATGGATAGACAACCTGAAAAGGCCCATTAGCAAGTGGTATTAATTACCCTCGCTCCGTCAGAGGATGAGTGTATTGTATTCTGGTCTTTGTGCGTTCGGGATGGCAAGGGTCTACAATCTATGATTGGCCTTGTTAAAATATGTGACCTATAAATACGGGTGCTCTCTTAATACAAGTGGTCCATATTGTGTGGACCACGCATTAACAAGTGGTATTAGCCCTGTAATGCTCAATTTGTTCATGCCAATTTCAATAGAGGGATCGATTTCTAGGCATGCCACGCCTATTTCTAGCCAAGTTCCGCCCCTTTTTTGCGTGTTGGAATCGATGTCTATATATACGCTAAATAATGAATTCCCAGACTTCCAATTTCAAGGTAACTATACAGGTAAGCTGGTGACTATTTTGAAACTAATTTGACTGGGTGCAACGAAAACCATGAATCATCCTAAATTTGAGCCGAAATTATTTCATGGTAGATAGTTTTAAATCTCACTACTCCGTAAGCGTATGCCTATACCTATCTAAACATATGGGTGACATTCTGGGGCCGGTCCCATTATGAGCGATATGCCAGGACATACCGACACCTATCTGAATGTGGTGAATGTGAACCAAACATATTATAATGGGGCCATACGGCGAATATGTAACTACCTACGATGAGATTACTTGATGGTAGAATTATGCAAAAGCACTAGCTCATATTGAATTAGATACATCCATATATAATACATATATATATATATATATATATATATATATATATATATATATATATATATATATATATATATATATATATATATATATATATATATATATATATATATATATATATATATATACATTCTGATACCGAATATAGTAAATTATTGGCATTTGACACCTGTCCGTGGCCACTAAATTGAATATTATGAAATTACTACGTGGTAGAAAACTCAAGATTCATTAGCGTGTTCATATCGCTATCTAACCATATCGGTGAAATTATGTGACCAAACCTATTGCAGACAGCTATTAGTAGGGCATTGAAAACCCGCAGATCTGCCAAAATTGAAACGAATATACGCGCTGAAATCGTATACTATGAAATTACTTCACCCTCGAATTTTTTTTTAATTCCCAATATAACTATCGTATTCAAATCCCTCTACGTCTATGTGAGCGGAGTTCTGGAGCCGACCATATTACATACAGACAGTAGGGCACCGAAAAGCACGAAAAACCCAACATTTAAGCAAAATTTTGTCTAATAAAATTATTTCATCTAGAACTTGTTAGATTCGGAATATACCTAGTATATTAAGGTTCAAGTCTATGTAGGTGAAATTATGGGGCTAAACATACTACAGACAATAGGGCACTGAAAACTGTGAATCACCGGAGATTTAGCAAATTTTCGGTATGAAATTGTGCACTACGAAATTACTTCATGGTAAAGGTTTTTTTAACCTCAATCCATTTCTTCACTAGCGTATTGATATACCTATCTAACTATATGGTTGAAATTTTGTGGCCGAATTTCCTGTAGACGTTCTGAACTTAGTACATGCATAGGCCTACACTTTCGGTTGATTTCTGTATTCAACAATCTGCTACAATATTATTGACAGCAGTTTTGACTGGGAATTTGGAACATTGGTAGTCTATCAATACTGCTACATAATTGCATTGGCCCTACATGGATTTATTCCCACGGATGGATTAAAGACAAAATGATACTACTGATAATCACACATACATTATTCATTCGTATCCCGCGAGTTCTCTTTCGATACGAGATCGAGAAATGTTTCTCGTATGTAGGGGCCTATTGAGTAGCCATTGACGTAGCGATTTCACGATCCACAGTGTTGCTTTTACAGTCTGCTACGGAGATAGACTGAATCCCGGTCTGTCTGGTATCCGAAGTTGAGTCTGTGTAACAGTCTAGTCCATGTGATAACGTAAGAAGATGACCGGTCATTACATTTTCAATATCCCAGATAAAGACAACTATGGTGTAGTTTCGAAGAAACAAAGCCTTTATTTTTAGATGGATCCATTATTGTTAGTGAACTCTGTCTACTTTTTCGCCATCTACAATATTATTATGCATGTTTTTCTTTTGAAATTTACCGCACACATAGTACGCCTCAAGACTGTCTGTAACAAGTCTAATTTTTACCCTATCTCGAATGCAACAAATGTGAATCATACTATAATACAATACGGGAAAGGTTAAACAGACATGGTACATCATCGTCGTCGTCCTCATAATTTATTAACCCTGTATTACCTAAATTGAGTCAAGAATATTAAAAAAAAAAAGGGTTATTGAGTGCCTATTTGCAGGCCAATAGACGACTGTTTTGAAGAGTTACTATTGGAATGACTGGCTCAATTATCGAGCCAGTCATTTCAGTGGTGAATTTTCAAAAACGATCTTCTCTTGACCTGCAAATTAACATCCTCAAGAGATCACTGTAGAGGCCGGTTTTGTCGGCCTCCTCATGAAAGGGTTAAAATACATTAAGAGAAGATGATAGGCTTACATGGACAGTCGTTGTCGTTGCAATACTTAATACAGGTCTATGATAGCAGCAAGTAGGCGGGTAGGGTGGGGTGGGCTAATAGTCAAAGTATTAAAAAGATATTCGTATAGTTGTCTTTATCTGAGATATTGAAATTTCTGTGTTAAACATTCTAAAGGATTTTGTTAGAAAAACACACAATTGTGCCCAAGTAAGTCACATCTTGGTGGCGGTTGCTTGAAATGACTTCCATACGACAGTAACATCGCCCAGTCAAATTAGTTTCAAAATATTCACCAGCATGTTTTGTAAATAGCAAAGACATACAATTCGTACAACGTGTCGGACTATTAAGCATTTAAGACGGACTAAATTGAGTCAGTCATGACGTCATGATTATGACGTCATCCTATACGTAACGTCGTTGATTATGACATCATATGACGTAATATGATGGGTAGACAACATGAAAATGCCCATTAACAAGTGGTATTAATTATCCTCCCTCCGTCAGAGGACGAGTACATTGTATTCAGGGCAAAGATCTATGATTGGCCTTGTTAAAATATGTCACCTATAAATATGGGTGGTCTCTTAATACAAGTGGTCCATATTGTATGCGCCACGCATTACCAAGATGTATTAGCCATGTAATGCTCAATTTGCTCATCACAATTTCAATAGAGAGATCCATTTCTAGGTATGCCACGCCCATTTCTAGCTAAGCTCCACCCCTTTTTGCGTGTTGGAATCGAAGTCTGGGAATTCATTATTCGCTGAATAATGAATTCCCAAACTTTCAATTTCAAGGTAACTATACAGGTAAGCTGATGACTATTTTGAAACTAATTTGCTTTTAAAGGTTTGCTGCCTCTGGCCGCAACAACGCCAGGTTAAATTAGTTTCAAAATATTCAACACGATGTTGATTAAACAGTAAAGACATACAATTCGTACACTTGCCGGACTATTCAATGTTCATGACTGCGCTCGATACACATTTTGGATTGTGACATCAGCCTGTATATGAAGTAATTGATTATGACGTCATATCCTTCAGTCACAGATCGAACCCAGCCATTATCATAGAAAATGGCTGTTGAATAAATAGCAAAGACATACAATTCGAACAGCGTCTAGTCAAATTAGTTTCAAAATATTCAACAGCATGTTGATTAAATAGTAAAGACGTGCAATTCGCATACGTGACTGGCTATTCAATGTTCCTGGTGGAAATAGATACGGCATTCATTACACATTTTGATTGTGACGTCCAGCTACATCTGACCTAAATAATTATGACGTCATATACAGAAAAATCCATTATCATAGAAAATGTCCTATGTCTAATTGTCGTCCAACAGACCATTGTGGTTTTTCTTTTGCAATTTACTACTGGAGTTATAGGATCGGTTATCCAACCGGTCATTCCAGTGGTAAACTTTCAAAACAAGTTCTCCGGCGAGTAGCTAATGCAAATGGACATTTCTCACGATCACCGCAAGAAGCCATTTGTGGTCAGTTTGATAGAGTGCTAAAGTGGACATATAAGAGACGCCGCGAGTGGGCGTGTGCTTGTTTAGAGTAGTTATTTGGAGTTCCGTTGGCTGTTTATTAAAATAATTAAGCGGTCATCGCCGGGCAAACTCTATTACAGTCGGACCAGAACAAATAAGAGAACTCGCCATGAATCACGCTCATGAAAATAATAATTATGATATATCCAGCAATCTAAAAATAGGGTCGTGTCTTCGCGCCGAGAATTATTAGATCTCGTATCGATGGAGATCTCTCGAGACACAGCCCCACAATCCCCTGCGCGAAATGGCCGCGCATATAGGCAATTCTAGACAGCAACAAGAACCGCCCTCCCACGTGGCTACCACTCATGCGATGGAGGAGGCGAGGGGGTGATGAGTCGGGGTCATAGACCGCTGATATAATCATGCTCTCCCACCCCCATTGGGCATTTCCAGCCTGAAAGTTGAACAGGCAAGTTTATAAGTATCTATCTATATATATCTGCCCAGTCTGTGTCTATTCTATAATATATTTATATATATATATATTATAGAATAGACACAGACTGGGCAGATCTGATTAGTTCTCTCGAGGTAGAATGCACACGTTTAACCTCGTTATCTGCAATAATACTATGATAACAGACAAAAATAATATAGCAGATAAATTCAATGAGTATTTCATTAACATAGGACCTAAATTGTCAGAAAAAAAATCCAAGCTATTTCAGAAATTAATATACAGGACTATCTGACAGGTAGCTACCAAAACTCAATGCTCCTATCTCCAACAGACAGCGATGAAATCTGTAAAATTCTAATACAAATTAACCCAACTAAAAGTGCAAGTATTGAAAATCTTTAATGGAAAATCTTTAAGGAGAAGTATCGCAGAAATACTAACCCCACTAAATCACATCTGCAATCTCTCACTCTCCCAGGGTGTATTCCCATCTCGTTTTAAAATAGCATGTGTATCATCTATTTATAAAGCTAAAGATCCATCTGACGTTACTAACTATAGACCCGTCTCAGCACGCCGGCTTTTCTTAAAACTTCTGGAAAGGTTATACTATAATAGAATCTTTAACTACTTAAACAAAAACTCAATCATCTACCAATCTCAATATGGTTTCAGAGAAAAGCACTCCACCATGCTTTCTTTCCATTGTGGACATGATAGAGAAAATCTCGGAGTCGCTAGAAAAAAAGAACATATGCTGTCTATGCAATAATATTTTTAAAAACTATCACATTATGGCATAAGAGGCATCGCTTTGGATTGGATTCAAAATTACTTGACTGATATGACACAATGTGTGCAATTTAATGGAGCTATCTCAGGAAAAGAATTAGTCTGCAGTGTCCCTCAAGGTTCAATTCTTGGACCCCTGCTGTTCTTATTATACATGATTAATCTACCTAATGCCAATAACCTACTATCACTAATTTTGTTGGCGGATGATATCAATGGACACCCTATGCAAAATTACAAACAGTGAAATGGAAAAAATTATAAATTGGTTTAAAACTAATAAATTATCATTGAATGTCAGCAAAACCAATTTTCTTATTATTTACAAGATATAACGAAGTAAACGAAGAGCTCGCTCTCCAAAAACTCTACATAGATAATCAAGAAATACAGGAAACTGATTATGTTAAATTCCTAGAAGTGAATGTGGATAAACAACTAAGCTGGGAGACGCTTATAGAGACGATCATATCCAAGGTAGCAAGGAACATTGGTATCATGCGTGGACTCAAATCATATTTCCCACCTGATATTCTAAAAACTCTATATAGCACAATGATACTTCCGCACATCACATACTGCAATGTTATCTGGAGCAACACACATCAAACTAAATTTAAAAAAATTAATTTACTACAAAAGCAATCTGTTAAACTATTCCCATAAGCAGCAAAGGCCAAGATACCTTCAAAACAAACACACCTCTAAAACTTGAAGATGGCAGCTTACACATATCATTATCCAATATTTTTACACCCAATACAGACATACATACTCACAACACAAGAACAAGTTCTAACCTATGCGTCACATATTACCGAACAGAGGTAGCTACACGTACATCATTCCATCAAGCAATACAATTATGGAATAGCACAGATGCAGACACACGTGCGCAAATTCTTACAACAAAGTCATTCAAAAAGAAAATAATGACCAAAGTTATTGAGAGCTACTAGAAGCCAGATTACTAAAACGCCAGATTAAAAACGTCCCTTAACACTTAATGACCAAAAAAGGACTAATTTCCTATAATATAATGAACTGCCACTGTTGCTGCCTATGACAGTAACGGACTACAATTGAATCGGTTGCAAAATACTCAATGATTTCACTGTGCAATTGACTTAAATTAAAATACTGAAATCTTAGCGGTTTAGCCACCGCCATGGCAGCCATGTTCATAGACAGTGGAACCTGTTTATAGCAGCTGTTTTCTGGATCCAGGAGGTGATGGTCCTTTAAAGCAGGCTGACATAAGACCACACATCCTGAAAAGTCGCTGCCCTGTTGAATTACAATCCACTACTTATATTCATAATTGTATGAAATAACCAATTTTTAGTGACATTTTATTTATTTTTTATGGTGTATAAAAGTGGTCTCTGTAGACGGGTTCTTCCGCTGTAGTGCACCCGATCACCAAGACAACGAATATGTAAAAATATGCTCAAAAGAACGATCCAGAAGATACTAACACAAGCTAAGCCCCTAGCAGTTCATGTCACCAGTAATATGGTGGCGAATGTGGCTGTGGTGGCAGGAGCGAAGTTCAACGAGCCGCCGGTGCGGCCGTCCTCACCACAGTGATGGGTTGGATTATCGAGCACTGTCTGGGGGAAAATTCACCCCATCACAAAGATCGCCATCAAGTCCTGCCTCTTGCACTAGCGCTGCCAATGTCCTGGACGAGTGCATTCCACTAAAGGAAGCGATGTCTCTAGGGTTAGCAACGAGTGCTACAGCCGAGATCATCATGGCCTATGCTTGACTAGGTGCCACCAAGTTTAAGCCACTATGTATAGCACTATAAACCACGACCATACACACAAGGACAGCACATCAATATAACCTTGCTCGGTCCATAGCCGAAATAGTCATGGCTAGCCTGCAACCAGTCTTTGGGTCCATCCTCGTGCAACTCAAGATCCTCGACTTAGTAGTTAGCAACATGATAAAGTGACAGTTGGAGAACCAGTGAATTGGGGGAAGGTGAAGAACAGTATGTTGTTCTACCGTGCTATGTGGCCGACTGACCACGATTTTAGAACTGAGTTCAGAAGCGATAGCGATGAAGTCAATGATATCCTGGCTGCCGACGAATGTGTGGCCAAGATGGACAGTGATGAGGCCCGCCTCCTGGTTGATGGTACTGTTGTCTTGGAAGAAGGTCCGCACCAAGGAGCGGAAGGTAATGTGCAACGGCTTCAACCAAGGGCACATGCAAATGGAGCCTGCTCTCTCCACCAATGCATCAACTGAATTGGAGTGAGTGGCATCTGTATAGTAACACAGAGATGGAAGCCTGGCAGACACACTGTGTGGTCTAGCTATGCCCACCTATTTCACACAGTTTCCGCTGGATACGACTAGGTTTAAGCCACTATGTAAAGCACTATGCCCCTCCTCACCCCCCCCCCCCACCCCCTTCACTATGTCTCTATCCAAGATACCATACCGGCCAGGGACCTCATTGGCAACATTTACACTCTAGGACAATCGGCCATCAATAAGACCAAGACAAGAGTGCAAGGTAATGGGCATCAAGGACAGGGCGATGATGCATGGCATGCTCGGAGTTTATGAGACTGGCACCATCAAGGTGATGGCGGAGCCCTATGCACAGGACCTAGTAAAAGACCTGCTAAAACTGCGGAGCTCATTCCAACAGGATGGACAGAATCTCAAGGCATACACCATCGACCTAAACTATATCACTGTGGACGGTGCAGCAGGCGCTACCTCCAGCCTCCAACTATCTGAGCTGAAGAAGTCCGGGTTCTGGACCTGCCATGTAAGACTTCTTAATAGTCTTGACAAGTTATGGCCGCACATGCATGTATCACATGGATACTCGATGTCCTTGACACTGTGGCTTCTGCCACTGACACAGGCTTACCTTCTCAGCTGTCGTTTGGATTCCATGCTCGATGCCTCCCTCACATCCTTTATCTCTGCTGGCGGTATGACACAGCCCACATTGCAGCCGAAATGGCTCATACAGGACGTGCTCCCATTTAATCTCCCAGATATAGATGAGGCTATAGCTGTACAAGGGCTAACCATCTTCCAGGAATATGTCCATACAATACAGCAGTAGAACGGCTGATGCTGGGCAGTTTGTCGGGATCATTGCACTATGCAGACACAGAAAAAGTATCTTGTTGAGTGCCATGCTGACAGAACATCTGCGTGAACACTACATACTCCTGGTATCCGACTCCGCTGCTGAGGCAGTTGATCGCAATGACCAGTGGTATAAGGGCCCAATAGCCAAGAAACAGAATCTACATGCACCAATGGAGAAGCTGCTCACAGCTCGACTGACCGATCCACTTGTCCTAGTTATCGATGACCCCACAATGGACCACAAGACAGTCACATACCTTAGCAACATCACCAGCCGCATCGGGCATACAGAGATCGCTGTCTTCATCCTCTTTCAAAAGTACATCCACCACATTGCTCAGTTGCTGTACTTCAGCTCAATGTATGGGCGTGCTCTCCTCGAGACCAAATATGACAGCCTCACTCTCATGGAGACCAAGCAAGACTTCATCGCAGGTGTGCAGAGGATCATGACACTATACTGCTTCATCTTCAGCAACAAGGAGACGGGTGAGCTGTCACACTTTAAGCCATCTCTGGAGAAGGCGGACAGCTTCAACTACAAGTTGAATCCATCACGGAAACTCAGGTGTGTGTCTGCAAATTGATGTCAGGCGTGGCATGGTGTGGGCTTTTTCTTCCAGTTGCACGTAGCAACTTCGTCAGCAACCTCAGAGGTTCACTCAGGAACCTGGTCAGTAACTTCGTCAGTAATTTCGTCAACAACTTCGTCAGCAACTTCAGATGTTCACTCAGGAACTTCATCAGCAACTCTGTCAGCAACTTCAGAGGTTCATTCAGGAACATCGTCTTCCACCTGCTCCTCTGTATCATTCAGCTGCCTCTCTGGCTCTCTCACCAGCTCATCTCTATCATTCACCTATTCTGGAGGACCATACACTGGCGGGAACTCTTGCCAAGCAGTGCCACTGGCTCTCTTCTCACCAAACTTCTCACGGAAGTCCATGCTTTCTTAGCATCTGGCTTGCGGTCAGGCATGATGAGGTAGCCCTTGTAGCTGTCAGGGAATTCCAGAAATACTGCCATATTCTTCTGCGCATCCAAGGAGGACAGAATCTCTGGGTCAGTTGGTGGAAGCTGACCCGCCCTGGTGTGGAGGGCATTGATGTCACGAATTAGTCCACTTGTTCGTGTAATAAATGGTATCCTAGCTCATACCTATTGGCGGCATCCCAGCTACCACAGACTCATGCTTGCGAGTGTGCATTGGTTGCCTCGGGAAGACAATCCGGTACAGAACCTTACCGAACATGGATATGTTTAATCTGTCTTTATAGAGACACTATAGAGATAGCTTAAACATGAAGCAGTATGTAAAACATCCTGACGGAGTGGTTGAACCCATGACCTCACATCACACAGATCCATGGAAGGACTGCCAAACAGTCATTCGACCTGTTATCCATGATGAGAACCCTCGCCATTACAACTTATACACTTGGAACTTACTTATAATCAGCGCAAAATGAAATATAAAAATTATACAGAAAAAGGGCACCTATTAGTCATCAGCACAAAAAGTCAAAGAAAGCACAGTAGATGGCGCCTGTTAGTCATCAGCGCAAGAACAGTTTAAGAAGAATCGTACAGTTGATGTAGGTATCTCTTAGTCACTGGCGCAAAGGAAACACAGTAGAAAGTCACTTGTGAATAATTTGCAGTAGTTGAAGAATGGTTGGAAGCTCTGGTGTGGATGTTCAGAGAGTAATGCGGTTGGCGTGCAGATTAACGGTCACAAGACGATTGTAGCCACTCGCTCAATGCGGCGACCAAAGCAATGTTCACAGAGAAACGATGCAGTTTGAAACAGTTAGAGGATAGCACTAGAAATGTGTATTCAGTTTAACTACTTTTTGGCGTGGCTCAGAGAAGGTTTGGCGAGATATTACTCACGGCCAGAAACGGCCCACAGAAGAATTTCTGATGTTACAGTTCGAAATTGGCGTCAATACTAAGGTTTTGTACGTTGTGACATCACCAGTAGATTTTGGCGCGACTATAAGAGCTGGTGAGTCGACTTTAAAAACTTATTTTTTAAGTTAGTTTATTAGTCGACTGAGGGACAGAAAAATTGAGCTGACACCGTATAACACAGGGCAGTCAGTAACTGCGTTGGTGTAGATTGCCGAAGCTGCTCAATGCAGTGCTTGGAAGAGCCTTATAATAATAACAACCATATCGGACTACCTCCATGTCTCGACTGCGGAATCATAGGTGATACGGGTCCTTTTATACCTTATGGTGACCAATCAGAGGTCACCACAGGCAATTTCTCAACCAATAAAAGCATGGCCATATTGGCAGAATGCCAGGGTGAATGCACGTGGATGTAGCACGGATCGACCGGACGGGTACCGGCTGTCCCAACTGAGCTGGGTATGGAACGGCGGTTCTGGATTCGCTCCAAGCATGCCCCCTGGGTAGGATAGTATGTGTATATAAGCCCTATGAGAGAGGCTTTCATTAAAAATGGCTATGTCCGTTAAAACGCATGTTGCGCATGCGTGCGCGTCAGAGCTTCCCTGACAACACGTCTCAGAATTGGAGGCGAGTGCATATTTATAATGTACGGAGTCGGTACTCATAAATGTCTTAAACTATAGCCTCCTCATTATTCTTGGTACCAATCAGGACCGGAATAAAACGAGGATTACAGAACCGTTTACTATTTTAGAATTGGCCCAGAAATGGCTGAGTTATCGTCGAAAATTCTGTTAAATTATTTTCAAAATATTTCGCTTGACGTCGTAATCGCGTGTATGCATAAATAAATTTTTTAAATGTGCTGTGCACGTGATAGCCACCTCACCACTTCTAGCTGCACGCTGATTGGCTACTGCTCGGCCGCTGATTGGCTGAGGCGCCTGGCTCTGACGTCACGAGAGGTATAAAAGGGGTGAAAAATCTAGAATCAGGAGCATCACCGGCGTGGAAGCCGGCACGCGCAGAACGACTGGACCATCGGGATTGACGTGTGCAACTGCTAACCTGCGGAGATTCCCACATCATCTGGTGCCATTCGGATTTCAGTTCATCCACGGTGGTAAGGGGTCCTTGACAGTTTTTGTACACTCCGGGCGGCCATCCGGGGTTAATAAACTAACCTAAAGTAATAACTCCCGCATCCAGACCTTTCTAGGGGAGTCTTTCCATCAGAGGGGCATGCGGGCCCAGATGTAATTCTATGGAATGTAGAGCTGATGGTGATTCTTGATGGATAACTCGCTGTAGTGGACTTCAACTTCTGCACTGCATGTCGTGTGTGATTAATTAACTTTTTTACCAGTCTGGGTGAACTTTGCCCAGTGTGGCGCAAGAGCTATGCGTCATACCCCGCACTGTATGCCAGTTATTGTACATGCATAAGTATCCTATATGTAGCCCTCTCTGTTAACGACTTACTTTTAACTTTCATATTTCAGTCGCTGGATGGAAAACTTTACAACTACCGCTGAAATTATAGCTAGGAGATTTCCTAGTGGACATTCCTGAACTGTTTCGTTACCTGTGTTAAGAGTGTACCGTATCCGTCCGGTCTGGAGAAGTCAGCCTGCGGAGACCTGCCTGCGGATACCTGCCTGCGGACGTCTTCCTGTGAAAATCTTTACAACCTTGAGAACGTGCCTTCTCGCGCTATATGTATGTTAGCGCCTCAATTTCAGTAACTTGTGAACATGGTCTGTACCGATGACCAATAGGTACTCACGTAGCTATACTATTGAACATTTAATAATTATTTGCGTATATTGGTACTGATGACGAATATGTACTGTACCGGTCCTAACACCGCATTCTTATAATTTCTGTTTCATACTGTGAATAGTATCCTTGTTTACTGTGGGTGCTTTCAACTAGCCGCACTGTAAGGTCTAGTGACCTGTGATACTTCATAATTACCAAATTCATTATCATCGTATCCATTAGAATGTGTATCGGTTAGTTGTGTATATGGCAAGTAGACATTTAGTTAATATGTTTTGTTTATTTATGAAAACTTTAGGCCGCAGTATGCTAGGAAATACTATACAGCAACATATATATATATATATATATATATATATATATATATATATATATATATATATATATCTGCATCACAATTCCCGCCAGCATCAATTTTACACTGAGGTCGCCGATCATGCTCTAAATCTTTGAGCCTGACATGTTACCGACTAAACCTGGATATTTAGCTCGATAGGATAGGTCCAAAGTGGTTAGGGACAATTTCTCCATTAGAGACGCATAGTGTACGCCTCTTTCCCGGTTGTTGTGGTAATGTAGCTCCACGCACCGGCTAGTTTGTGTAAGATTGGCCAGTTACCTATAGGGCCTCATATATATATATGACTCCACCACCAACTCTTTCCACGATCCACCAGCCGTATGGCTTATTAATTGTTTGGATTCCCAATCGACACGTTGACAGGATCCAACCCTGGGACACTATTGGAGGTTTCTGAGCGGTGATAGTTAAAGTGCCGATTTACATACACGGGCCCCCCCCCCCCTCCAGTATCTTCAGATACTTATTAGGTAGAACAACCCCCACACCCCACACACCCTCGCCAAAGTAGGAAGCACTGCGAAATAATAATAATATTAATTGATATGTTGTAATACCTGCCTACAGTGCATCTCTGGGCATTATGGAAAATAACCATAACAACAGATCAAATATTAGCTCCATAGCACGCGGTGATGGATGAGATGCGGATCTCCATCCAACTCATTGTAGTGTCTGGGTGAGGTCTTAGAGCCCACCATACCCTCATGGGAAGGACGCTAGCGGTGGCTATCTGTCTCTCCATCCCCACCATAATAACATGTCAGTATTTAAATTTGCTTATGTCAATTGTGAAACTTGTCTGGTGATGTTATATGTTGTCGCAGGGCTGGGTAACCGGATCATTATTTGGGAGCCTTGTTCCATAACATGTATGCACACTATCCTTTGGAGGCAGATGCTATGTGGGGCAACTTACGGGAAGCCGAGTATCTGCGCCCGATGGATAAAAGTATCTGAAGTTAGGTAGTAAGCCCTGCCACTTGTGATCAAAAGCTTGTTCTCGTTACTAACAACCAATTGGTAGGTTAGGATGTATCAGTATCAAAAGGCCCGCCTAAATAAAGAGGCAGCTACCAATGCAGTAACTTTGGAACTACATAAGATGGTGACCTGGGAATCTTCGGAAATCGTTTGTCCCATCTTCACGTAAACCAATGTGCAACACCTTAACTGTAGATTCACTAGAATTTTCAGCACTAAGCATTTTCTGTTGAACAAAAGAGTGCCCTTTTTGCCAACTCTTTTCCTCCGCTTCGGCGTTGAAGGAATTTTCCTGTGACAGAGGCCCGTGTGACGCACTTACCTCTCGCAACAACAATATTTTCTTTGTGTGCGTGTTAGGGGTATATTAGCTTATACTAAGCTACCTAGTAACTTCATTGCGGAGCTCTCTTTTACAGGGATACCTCTGCAGATTCAAGGATCTGTGTGGTACCTCCGGCAGAACTACGTGGAAAGAACATCAGATGGCTTTATGTTGTGTATTTTTGTGTTCATTTACTGTCAAATGCATAGAACTGTTTGTATAGTATTATCAAATTTGTGACTGTTTAATTATAACATCTCGTCCATTGCTCTAAATTAGAATGTACAGAAATACTGGGAACACGAATAGTTGGGATGACACCGTGTGGTTCAATCTCGGCGGGAATGGTTGCACGGCCCCACTTGAACATCAGTGTTCCACCGGTTCTAGAAGTCTGTCTTTGTACCTTCCAGAGAGATGCAATATGGGATCCGCAACCCTGAGATCCACAGCTAACCAGCCCTCCTGCACATCGTGCACTTGTGGTGCGATGGAACGGAACGACGTGGCGGACCAGTGCTTACCCCCATGAGCTACAAGTGGTGCCAGATGTGGGGCTCGAATGAGAAGCAAACCCACGCCAACACTCAGCACTCGCGACTTTCAGTCTCCTTCATCCGACAGTCAGCTCTCCCTTGACATGGAAGTAGCATCATATGATGGATGTACAGCTCACGTGCTCACCGACAGTGTCAGTAATTTCCCCGGTGCGGGACGACCATCACCGCCTCAACACGCATTTCCACCAATCAGCGAGGGAACATTCCATGATGCCTCACAGGTGGGAACTCAATACATCACCTTATCAGATCTCCGCAAGAGGCCACCACCATCTACGCCTGATCGCGGCGACCATGACAAAGACCCCCACGGGGACAACCGCATACTTCACGATCATTTTGTTCGCCAACGTCATCAATGGGTCACCAGTGGCCGGACGCTCATGTACCATACCCTGCATCCCCGCCTTTTCGTGCCTCTTCACCCTACTACCCAGCGGTGCCGCGTTACGAGCCAGAAGATGTGGCTACACCTTTTCAGCAATACATCAGGAGACCCACACATCACCCACATCATCCGCGCCAGTCTCCTGCACCACCTCCGTATGAGGAATATCCATTCCATCAACCAATAGAACGTCCACGTCGTCTGCATAGCACGCCTCCACCCATCTATAGACCTACACCTGTCTATGGACCCGAATCAGGGCGGTATTTGGCGGAACCTACATGCACAGCATCAGCGATGGGAATCACCTTCATGGATACCATAAGCATTGTCAGGGACATCGACGGGAGACACCACCCACACCACCACCAACACACTGACCAGCATCCACGTTCTCATCAGTTTCCCCAGCACCACCACCAGGTTTCGCGCATATCGCTTCTCCACGAGGACTTGGCCGGATCATTCTGCACCCACACACCCAATTTTAGCAGGGAGACTGAGTGGGTTAATTACAAAGTTCAATTCGAAATCATAAGTCATACAACCCGTGGACCAATCGTCAAATGGGAGAGTATTTAGCCATAAAGCTGTCCGGGAAAGCTCTACAAGCCCTGGCAAACTTAGGCACAGATTACACACCAACATACATGGAACTGGAGAGTGCGTTGTTGGAACGATTCGGCGACACATTCCTCAGGGAAACAAGTCAATTACAGATCAAAAACTTACGTCGACGCTCGGAGGAAACATTACCAGAATTAGCTAGTTGCATCCATCGGTTAGTTACCCATGCTTATCCCAGCACAAATCTCGAGGGCGTCACCCACTTACATCTCAACACTTTCATCGACGTGTTGAGTGGGGAACGCACCTTGAAGGAAAAATTCTTCCTCACAGAGCACAGTAGCCTCCAATAATTAATGGCCACTGTGGTTCGTATCGAAAACTTCTTGGAGCGGGAGAAAATCAATCGCCGCCAACTGCATCCTATAAACAAAGTTAATGATGTAAACGTCGCCACCACCAACACTGAATCAACCACTGCAACCGTAGCTACACACACAACAAGAACCAAGCACCAGCCAAAATCACACATCTAGAGGAAGGGGGCATGGCCAATCCCACCGTGGGGGCCACAACAATGCCCCAGGATGCGGGAACCAGCATAATAATAACAACCGTCAAAATATGCACGATAGGTTAGAAGAGATTACTAAACAGATCTCCGCACTCACCAATCTGGTCCCCACACTCAGCACAACAGTAGCGACACCATCCACCACCAGACCAGCCACCACTACAGCTACAGCACCGCCACCAAACATGTGCTTTGGATGTGGTCAGCCAGGCCACTGGAAGGATCAATGCCCTAACTGGCCTACCTTAACAACTCCGACCACTGACCGACACACCCCGCAGCCTGAGAATCTGTCAAATTAGCAAGGGCACCGATTACAGAGTCACTTCGTTGCCCATTCATACAACCCGGCTCAACTGCGACCTCTGAACCACGACGTCAGGTGGCCAATAATCACATTCGTTCTCCTACTACCCTATGCATACACCAGCACCCGGTTTCCTCTATGTCATTACCAACGATGCACACCGCATCCACAGCACTGACATCCTCCCCCTATGGAAACTGTGACGCTGTAAATTCTGCTTCTACTCAACCTTCTTTCCTATGTAAAACGACAGTGGTAGGTTGTAGCACCTCCACTGAAACAACGTTTATACAAGCACCATGACCCACCACCAAGGCACTTAGCACCCGGTGTCCCTTGGTGGTATGCAATTCACAAGTCATTACAGCATCACCTACAACGTCCACCAGCAGCAGTAGTGATTCCGAAAAGAGCACTCATTCAGCATCATGGGTTCGCAAGAAGAAGCATCATTCAAAGGAGGGAAAACAAGCATGCCATCACTGTTTCTTCTGCGCTTCAACCAAACATCCCATGATGCACTGTCAAATGTGGCTCACACAGGTAGCCCCCACCCGCAAATGCGAAAATCCTATCCGCATTGCTGTTTACACCAACTCGGCATACACGGAACCAGCAACAATGCCACCAGCATTGCTACCCCCAACTCCGTCCTCGCCTAAGCAATCGCAGCAGCAGCGACGATGGTTTGGCCCTTTCCACACTCGGCCACCAATCACACTCATGGAAGCCATCTTGAAACAAGCTGACTATATACAAAATGCACTTCTGCAAATGGTATCATTTGGAAACTCTTCCGCATGTTAACCATAAAGTGACATATAAGTGCGCCTGCCTGTTTAGTGGTATTTCCACTAGTGCCACTGTAGACACTGGAGCTTCCATCACCATTTTTAACAAGGGCTTGTATGAGAGCATCCCACCTCATAAGAAGCCACCCCTTAAGCCGACAAATATATTTTTGCAAACAGCTATGGGAGCTGATGTCCCCGTGGCTGGTACAGTAAACCTCATAATACAAATAGAGAAGATGCAATTCATTCAGCAAGTTGTCATCGCCTCTATTCAAAATGATTCCCTATTTGGTTCTGATTTCTTCAGTGCCAGCGAATCTGTCATACATTGCAGACAACAGGAATTAGACATACACGGCCAACAGATACCCCTTGGACCAGAGTCATCACTGTACGATACATGTGCCGTGATTTTAGCATCAACAACCACTCACATAACCATGCTGTAACCTGACCCTGAATACATGATTGCCTCACAATGCGCCAGTCCCCGCATAATCGTGGACACCGCCAACAAGGATCACATACTCTTTAGGGAATTCAATGGCACTGCAGGCCCAATAACTCTTGAACCAGGAGTCCGCTGTGGCCATTTGGTGGATGTGATCTCACTGGAGACAGCTTCCACCGCACCCACACCAGCAACAACTTCAGATGATTTGCCAGAACATTTACATGACCTATATTTGCATGCCACAGTTGGATTGATGAAATCGCAAAAACGACAAATATGGAAATTACTTTACAATCACCACGATAGTTTCTCAGCCAGAGATATGGATCTGGGTAAAACTCATCTCACTCAATTGGCACCGGAAACAACAGACCCGTTCGACGTCTCGCTATACATAAGGAAGCAGAGGCACACCAACAGGTAGAGGACATGCTGCGGACCAGAATAGTTGAGCCATCAGCATCCCCTGGGCCAGTCCAATAGTACTAGCAGGAAAAAAGGACGGATCTTTGCGGTTTCGTATAGACTACCGCTGCCTTAATGATCTTGTCATCAAAGACACGTATCCATTACCATGAATAGATCAGGCCTTAAATTCCTTGTCCGGAGCCAAGTAGTTTTGTACCCTTGATTTAGCTAGTGGATACTGGCAGGTAGCCATGGATGAGGATGACATGGAGAAACCGCATTCGTCTGCAGAGACAGTCTTTTCCAGTTCCTCAAGATGCCCCACAGCCTGTGCAATACTCCTGGAACGTTCGAGCATCTCATTGAGCAGGTATTAACTACCCTGCATTGGGAAATCTGTCTGTGTTACATTGACTACATAATCATCTTTGGTTCCTCGTTTGAGCAAACTTTATCCAACCTGGACACTGTGCTAACTCGTTTCCGCACAGCCAACTTCAAGCTCAAACCAAGGAAATGCCATCTCTTCAGACAGAGCGTTAAGTTCCTGGGACATGTCATATCTGGCGATGGAGTGGCTACTCAACCATCAAAAACAAAAGCAGTGGCTGAGTAGCGGACACCGACGTCTGTCACAGAGACCCGGAGTTTCCTCAGCCTCTGCCGGTACTAGCGCCGTTACATCCATCACTTCAGCGAGATTGCATCACCCCAATACAGGATCACTGAAAAGGATCGACCATTCGAGTGGACGAGTGAGTGTGACGGTTCCTTCAGGACGCTGAAGGAACTCTTGATGACTGCTCCAATTCTTGCTCATCCCAACCCTAACCTCGATTTCATCTTGGAAACTGATGCATCGGCTTACACCACCGACGTGGTTCTATCACATGTCATGGAAGATGGAATGGAGCAGGTACTGGGTTATGGCTCACATACTCTCAGCAAAACAGAAAAACGTTACGTGACTACCAAGCGAGAATTACTTGCGGTAGTCTATTTCGTAAAGTATTAGAAACAATTTCTGTATGGGCACCCACTTACACTCCGTATTGAGCACGCCTCACTACGCTGGCTCAGAAACCTAAAAAAATCTGGAAGGCCAGGTAGCGAGGTGGCAGGAATCCCTGCAGGCCTTTAACTTTAACGTCGTTCACAGACCCGACAAACTGTATGGAAATGTTGATGCCTTGAGCAGAATCGGGCTCGAGGATGAACTGGAAGTGGCCACCACCATGACACATACCATACAGCCATCTTCTGTGTTCCCCAAATTGTGGTGCGCAGAGTGGAATATGGAGACAGTCACTCATGAACAAGCAACAGATGCGCAAACACGGAATATATACGTGTGGATCCAGGAGGGGGTACGTCCTCCCAGGGAATCTGTTACACCATTATCCGCAATGGCAAAATACTACTACCAGCGGTTTGAGGAATGCCACATTCAGGATGATGTTCTCTATATCAACAACCGCATAGTGATTCCAGAGCATTATCGAAATACAATCCTACAACAACTACACGATAATGCTGGACACTGGCCATGGAACGGACATTAACATGGATAAAACAGAGATTCCACTGGATCGGGATACGCAATAGTGTGAAGGCATGGGTCGCCAAATGCATCCCATGTCAAAGACATGCTGTTGGCAAGCACCATTCCGCACCTCTTCAAATTAAGATCATTGGTGCACCGTCGGAGCGAGTGGCTATTGATGTGCTCGGACCCTTGAAAATTATGGATGAAGGAAACAAGTACATCCTCGTATTGCAAGATTATTTTACGAAGTGGGTAGAAGCATTTGCTTTGTCAGACCAAGAGGCATCCACAGTGGTGGAGGTCTTGGCAACCAATGTGTTCTGCTGGTTTGGAATGCCATTTGAGCTGCACTCTGATCAAGGGAATAATTTTGAGAGCCAGCTGATCGCCAAGCTCTGCAAATTGTTTCACATCGTCAAAACTAGAACTACGCCCTAACATCCACACAGCGATGGGATGGTTGAGCGATTTAACCGCACATTGGCAGAAATGTTGACGACGGAGACACCTTGCTTGTTGAGAATGGGATCTACGACTCCCATATGTACTTATGGCATACTGCACTTCAATACATTCCAGCATGGGAATATACCACTGCATGGTTAATGTCAAGCTGTGAATTAGCCTTACCCCTGGATCTGGCCATGCCCAGGATTCTGGGAGAGGAAAATTCACCATCTCTCTATGTAGAGCTCATGCGACAGCAGATAGAACAGACCCATGACTTAGTGAGAGCTACTTTATCCACTGCACACCAGCGTCAGAAAATGCGGCACGACCGGCGGGTGCATGGAGACCCGTATGAGGCAGGGAAAATGGTTTGGGTTCATGATTCGTGATGTTCTGCAAACGTGCCAAGTAAACTGGGTTACCGTGGAGTCGGACGTGACCTACTGTATCCACGCCTCAGATGGCCTGACCTCAGTCATCCACTTCAATTGACTTAAACCTTGTGTCAGTGACGGCCCAGTGCCAGAGCTCAGGCTGGGCATTCCATGTGACACCGGTACTCAGACAGATGTCTCTACGGAAACAAGTACTCCCGATGTTAGTCCAGAGAACCACGGTGCCAGTTTGACCTTTCTCCTACCAAGCCAGGAGTCCAGTGAACGATCACCTAATGATAAGGACGATGACGAGATACGTACTCGCCCTCTCCCTCCTCAGTGCGGGTCTACACGATCTGGGAAGTCGTATCTGGAGACTTTCTCCTTTGTACTGTCCAAGGGGAAGGATGGAAAAGTTGGTCCGCCGACCTCTTCCCATTCCCACACACGTACTGCTATTAACCCCATTATAGAGTTACCACAAGCGGAAGCTGAGGCTGCCCCAGTCCATGCTTCTTGTGGGGTGGAAGATGTAATAAATAACATGGAAGAGGCTGGATGAGGCCTTGGCTTGTTTTGAAGAACAGCAAAACCGCACAACTTGGTGTACCTCTCCATACCCCTAAATCACGTAACCACCCCCACCCCAAGGTGCAGCTCATCCAAAGGTACCACCACCATCCCATCTCCAATGCACGTCTCTAGTCCATGCACAAATTCGGACATCCTTCGTCCTGTCCATTTCACACTGCGCTTGTCATCTGTTGACCGTCACTCTTCAGATATGAGCGGGTCCACTGTTACAGAGGAGGTAGCATAACGGGAGATGACCATACTCTCCATCCAAAGGGCGCCCCGACCACCATTGCCATACCACGGCCCCCACCCCACCCCCCGTGAGCAGTCATAACATCATACCAGACACAGAAATCCAGGAGCATACAGAACACACTTGCCCGCAAGGCTGGATACGTCAATTCATTGTTGCACGAACATCACATACACAGCCAGTTGTATAATGGTGTAACTCGGACATTCAACATCAGCAACAACAAGTGTAGCATTCACCTAGCATTTTTAATTGAAAAAGTTAGAGACACCTTTTTCTGCAACAATCCCTCCCGCACAGATACAGAAAGTTCTTCACTTTCCGTAGACCCGACTTTTCCGCAACTGCAACAGACTCGGCATTCACCAGCCTGGAAACCTGGATATGCCCAATCCGCATTACGCCAGCATCACACAGCAACCCCGACTTCCCTACAACAGATCACTACCACCATCAACACAAGTCAACATTTTCCGCAACCACCTTCTTATCCGGTTTACGGAAAACTGATCATATGGAAAGGATGAGCAACACTGCAGCCATCCACAGTACATGCTACGGGGGATCCCTCACCACCACCCCCCCCCCCTCATCGTTGTACGGAAACAGCTAAAATCTTACACATCATTCACACGTAATAACAGTCAATATTATTAAGAGGGCAAGATGCCCGGAGTCTGTCATCTGTAACAAGTAGGATTTTGCTACCAAACATGACCCAGAGGGATAGGCTCCTCGAAGGGGTCACGTTAATAGGCGGCAGTGGGCCCATGAGGGTCTGGAGACATGTAAAGAAACAAGGTAGCATATAGTGCGGAGGAGATACTGAAGGCCTCCGTGTCTAACAAAGGATGAATCAACATCCTACTGTGGTACCAACTAGTCGGCACATTGTTAGGGCTGCTGAACTTGCTAATAGTAAGTGGACATGCGTGGTGCGCGGATGATAGTCCACACCCAGGACATCTCTAGCAGACTAGAAGTTCGCTGTGTTTGCTAGAGATGGCCTGCAGGCAAGGCCAGGGAAAACGGTCAAAGTTTGTATACTGTTGGCAGATAGATACGGATGAGACTGTCGGTTGACCCTGAGCATGAGCTCAGATCGTGATCACTATTGACTGGGTCGCCGGCCGGTCATCTTGATCATGTCAGTTCATCAACCCGTTCTTGGTTATGAGTGGTCAATATGGCTCAATGTACAGTCAGGCCATGGCAAGTGCAGCTCGCCGGGTAGTGTCGGCCCATTCCGGTATATCATGTTGACTCGCCGCGCCGCAAGTTCATGGCGAATGATGACGCTGGTTAGCATCCGGTCTCGGGGTGACCTTGTACGAGACTGCCCTGCGGGTAACGAAAACCGGATCCTAAGGCCAGTGGAACTCAATTGTTCTGGGGGGACTGTGTGACCATCGTCGCGAACATTAAATACAACAGTCTCATCCCAAGAATCCCTATAGGGTTGCATGCTGTTTTACATGAAGATGGGACGGGTGATTCCCGATGGATTCCCTCATCACCGTCTTATATGATTCTTAGTATGCTGAATTAGTAGTTGCCACTTTATTTATGTGGGCGTTCTGCTTTGCTTAATTAGCGTTTAGTTGTTTTTGAAACAAGAACTATTTTTGGCCGCAAATGGCAGGTATCTACCTAGCTATTAGACACGGATGTCACTGAGAACAGATGCCATAAGACATCAATACTGAAGACAGCGCTCATACAAGTTACTTAGTAAGATCTCCAAACTGGATAAGAATCTGGACATCCCGCTCCGTAACCACATAAAACGTTACAAGACATAGGTTACTTTTCACGAAAGCATTATTAGAGCTATTCAGGCGGTAGATCAACGCTACAGATCCCGTCAAGATAGCTGTGTTTTCCGAGCTGGAGGGCTGGCCAAGCATTCTCCTCAATGGGTAGAACTAGCTCCGTCCCGGCCTAGACCAGACACATTAATACCATTTAATAATGGTTAAATTACAGTACAACTCAAAAAGTGTGTGCCACAGTTATTACAATTTACAATGCCGTCGTTTGGAGATTGTGAATACAGTCAACCTGAGTGTCTGTGTTTCTGACATGTTGGTGATTTGAATCTGATATGCGTGACTGGTTATCTGTGGATGATACTTGCGCTGTGGTAAAGGTGACGTGTTTATGGCCATCAGGTGCGGAAAGGGGGGGGAGTGGTAGCGTGAATGTCAACTTTATTGAACCCTGATGGTATTTCACTCTGTAATGGCCAAGCCTGTGGGTGGGACAGAGTTACTTTAGAGTGCAGATGACCTGTCGGATGCTGTCGTAACTGTGATCAATGCATTGTCGAATTCAACTTTTCGGTAGTAAAATCCTATTTGTGACTGACGACAATGCGGGCATCTTGCTCTCTTAATAATATCGACTGTTATTACGTGTAGATGAAGTATGTAGATTTAGATGTTTCCGTACGACGTCGGGAAAAGGGAAAGGGGAGGACCATTGGACAAACGTTCCTCCCATGACGTGTACTGTAGATGGCTGTAGTGCATTCCTTATATCCACATGATCAGTTCTCCCGTAACTGGATAAGCGGGTGTGTGCGGGAGATTTGTCGGCTGTTGTCTGTTGATGATAATGCTGTTGTCGGGATGTCCGGGCTGCTGTATGATGCTAATGTTATAAGCGAAGTGGGCGCATTCCAGTTTTCCACGCTGGTGAACACCAAGTCCTTTGCTACTTGCAGGAGGTGTGGTATGCGGGAGATATATATTTTTTTTTTGTCTCTACCAGGAATTAATACCGGTTGGTGCTGCTAAATGATGTTGCTGATGTTGAATATCTCTGTTATGCTGAGTATAACTGAGTAAGTGTGGGATGTACGCGCAATGACGAATTGACGTATCCAGTCTTGAAGGTAGGTGTGTTCTATAGGTGATGACGTTCTGTCTGTTGTGTGATGTCCTGACTGCTCACGGGGGAGTATGGTAGGCCAATTGGATGCGGTGGCCTTTGGACAGGGGGATGTGGTCATCTCCCATTACCGGACGGTTGGTGTCTTGTCATAGTTTTTACACACCAGGAAAATTCGAGCTGAGAGTCTGCTGAACAGGCTGCTTCCATGCCCACCATGGTGGGGGGGGGTAATGTTGGTCGTTGCGCTGCGGAATGCCACCTCCTCTGGTGCAGCAGTCTCTCTCATATCTGAAGATTGACGGTCGACAGACGACGAGTGGAGTGTGAAATGGACTGGGCTGGTGATGTCCGAACTTGGTGTATAGATGAGGGACGCGAATTGGAGTGATGGCAGGGGTTGGACTACAGGAGAGGGTCACTTTACACCCTTTGGCCTTCCTGGTGTGGTTTGCTGTCCCCACCACGCCAGACGGACGCCCAGTTCCCCACACAGGATGCAGCCTAGGCTAGGTGCCTTTCCGTACATGCCTGAGATAAAGACCTGTCAAAGTTATGGGGACATAATCTAGGACAGAGTCAAGATGCACACTGGCGACTCCCGAGCCGAGCGAACACAGTACTTGGCGCCAATAGGGTCATCTTGGCAAGGGACCATGGAGGCGATGTCCGCTAGATGCATCGCAGCTAAGGCCCTCATGTAGATCGTACTTTGACGTCATTATAGCTGAGTAGCCCTGCACAGATCGTACTAGACAGATCATCCACCCCACGGGTACCTGGGCGCCAGACTGCTCCACCCATCAGGCAAGTGACAGGTTACATTGTCTCATGCACATACCCTCCTGCTTCCCAAAGAATCACTTTTCATGACCTCTGATCACAGGAGACATGACTCGCAATACGGAACGCTTGCCATGGCCTGACTGTACATTGAGCCATCTTCATCACACAGATGAACTGACATGATCAAGATGACCGGCCGGTGACCCAGTCGATAGCGATCACCATCTGAGCTCATGCTCAAACACGAAAGTCTTCAGATATGACTTCCCATATCGAGTAGACCTGCGCTGAGGAGGGAGAGGGCGAGTATGTATCTTGTCATCGTTATCAGCGTTAGCCCCTTGTTCACCCACGTTCTGGCTTGGTAGAACTGGGGCTGAACTGGCACCGCAGTGCTCTGCGCTAACCGTGGGAATACCAATTTCCGTAGAAATATCTGTCTGGGTACCGGTGTCACGAGAAACGCCCAGTCCGAGCTCTGGTGCTGAGTTGTCACTGACACAAGGTTTAAGTAGATCGAAGTGAATTACTCAGGTCAGGACATCCGAAGCACGGATACGGTAGGTCACGTCCGACGTCTTACCTACTACCACATAGGGGCCTTTCCACTGGTAACTCAGTTTACTTGGCACGTTTGCAGACCGTCGTGAATCGTGTACCCAAACCATTCTTCCTGCTTCATACGGATCTCCATGCACTCTCCAGTCATGTCATGTCTTTTGCCGCCAGTGTGCAGTGGATAAGGTTTCTCTCACTAACTCATGGGCTTGTTCTTTCCTTTGCTGCAAGAGTTCGACATAGAGAGATGGTGAATTTTTCTCTCCTGGTATTCGAGGCATGGCCAGATCCAGGGGTAAGGCTAATTCATGGCCTAACATTAACCGAGCAGGGGTGTAGCCTGTGCTGGAATGTACTGAAGTGCGGTAAGCCATGAGTACATACGGGAGCCATAGGTCCCAATCTCTACAAGGCGTGTTTCCTTCGTAAGCATCTCCACGAGAGTTCTGTTGAATCTTTCTACCATCCCGTCACTCCAGGGGTGGTATGGAGTCGTTCTTGTTTTGACGATATGGAACAATTTGCAGAGCTCTGATATGAGCCGGCTCTCAAAATTACCCCCTTGATTGGAGTGTAACTCATAAGGCATTCCAAAGCGGCAGAACACATTGCTGGCCAAGACCTCCGCTATGGTGGATGCCTCTTGGTCCGGCAGAGCAAATGCTTCTACCCACTTCGTAAAATAATCTTGTAATACGAGGATGTATTTATTTCCATCATCCGTCGTATTCAAGGATCCGAGCACGTCAATAGCCACTCGCTCCCACGGTGCACCAACAATCTTAATTTGAGATGGTGCGATATGGTGTTCGCCAACAGCGCATCTTTGGCATGGGATACATTTGACAACCCATGCCTTGACACTATCGCGAATCCCGATCCAGTAGAATCTCAATTTGATACGGGCAACAGTCCTTTCCATGGCCAGATGCCCGGCGTTATCATGTAGTTGTTTCAATATAACTTCATGATAACTTTCCGGGACTACCAAACAGTCATTAATATATAGAAAGTTGTTTATTAATTGACATTCTTCAAACCATTGGTAATAATATTTTGCCGTGGTGGATAGAGGTGTTACCGATTCCTTAAGAGGACGTACCCCCTCCTGAATCCACACGCATATATTTCGTGTCTGCACGTCTGTTGTTTGGTGGTGTGCGATTTTCTCCGGATTCCACTCTGTGCACCTTAATTTGGGGAACTCCGGAGATGGCTGTGTTGACTGTGTCATGATGTCGGCCTCTTCGTGTTCAGCTTCCGCGTCGATTCTGCTGAGGGCGTCGGCATTCCCATGCAATTTTCCGGGATGGTGAACAACGTTAAAGTTATAGGCCTGCAGGGATTCCTGCCATCTCACTACCTGGCCCTCCAGATATTTTAAGTTCCTGAGCCACCATGGTGAGGCATGGTTTGTATGGAGTGTTAAAGGGCACCCATACAGAAAGTGTTTATATAACTTGACGAAATGGACTACCGCCAATAGTTCTCGCTTGGCGGTTGCGTATCTTCTCTCCGTTTTATTCAGAGTACGTGAACCATAACCCAATACCTGCTCTGTTCCATCTTCTGTGACCTGAGATAGAACCGCGCCGATAGTGTAAGCTGATGCGTCAGTGTCTAAGATGAAATCGAGGTTTGGATTAGGGTGAGCAAGAATCGGGGCGGTCGTCAAGAGTTCCTTCAGCACCCTGAAGTAGGCTTCACACCCACTCGTCCACTCAAATGGTCGATCTTTCTCGGTGATCCTGTAGAGGGGTGAAGCAATCTCGCTGAAATGTTGGATGTAACGGCGATAGTACTGGCATAGGCCAAGAAAACTCCATGTCTCCATAACTGAAGAGGTCTGCGGCCACTCTGCTACTGCCTTAGTTTTGATGGCTGAGTAGCCACTCCATCACCGGATATGACGTGCCCCAGGAACTCAACGCTCTGTCTAAAGAGATGACATTTCTTCGGTTTGAGTTTCAAATTGGCCATGCGGAAGCGGGAAAGCACGGTGTCCAAATTTATTCAAGTTTGCTCAAACGTGGGTCTGAAGACTATTGCATCATCGATGTAACAGAGACAGATTTCCCATTGCAGGGTGGTTAGTACCTGCTCAATGAGTGGTTCGAAAGTTCTGGGAGCATTGCACAACCTGTAGGGCATCTTGCGGAATTGGAGAAGGCCATCCCTACAAACGAATGCGGTCATTTCCATGTCAGCTTCATCCATGGCTACTTGCCAGTAACCGCTAGCCACGTCAAGGGTACACAACTACTTGGCTCCGGACAAGGAATCCAAGGCCTGATCTATCTGGGGTAATGGGTAAGCATCCTTAATGCTAAGATCATTAAGGCGGCGGTAGTCTATACAAAACTGCAAGGTTCCATCCTTTTTTCCTGCTAGTACTATTGGGCTAGCCCATGGAGATGCTGATGGTTCAATAATACCAGTCCGCAACATGTCGTTCACTTGTTGGTGTGCTTCCGCTTCCTTATGAATGGGAAGACGTCGTACTGGTTGTCGTACGGGGCGATTATAGCCATGTCGATGGAGTGTCATACGAGATGAGTTTCTCCGAGATCCATGTCTCCGGAGGAAAAATTATCGCGATATTTATGTAGTAGTTTCCGAATTTCTTGTTTCTGTGATTGCAGTAATCCAACTGTGGCACGTAGATACAAATCATGTAAATGTTCGGGTAAATCATCAATCATATGTGGTGGTGTGTCAGCAGGTTCAGGTAATTCCAACGAGATTATGTCCACTAAATGGTTGCAGCGTACTCCGGATTTCAGAGTGATGGGATCGGCGGTACCATTAAACACTCTAAAAGGTATATTTTCCTTATTAGTAGTGTCTTCTATTATGCGGGGACTTGTGAGGCAATCATATAATCAGGATCGGGTTCCAGCATGGCAATGTGTGTGTTGCTTCCTAACTGTGGTGCGGTAGCCCATAAGATTTGTTCCTGTCCTGGCTCAACTGTGGCGGTACTTGATAATATAACTGTGCATGTTTCGTATAATGACGCCGCCGGTCCAAGAGGGATTCGTCCGCCGTGTATGTCGAGTTCCTGTTGTCTGCAGTGTATGATGGCTTCGCTGGCACTAAGGACATCAGAGCCAAGTAGGGCATCATTGCGAATAGAGGCGATGACAACTCGCTGTATGAATTGGATCTCCTCTATTTGGATAACTAAATTGACTACACCGTCTATGGGCACATCAGCTTGTGTAGCCGTCTGTAGGTAAATGTTTGTAGGTTTAAGGGGAGGCTTTTTATGAGGTGGGATGCTCTCATATAAGCGCTTGTTAAATACTGTGATAGAAGCACTGGTGTTGACTGTGGCACTGGTGGAAATGCCACTAAACAGACAGGCACATTTGTATATCACTTTGCGGTGTACCTGTGGAAGAGTTTCCAATGATGCCGTCTGTGACAATGGCGTCAGAGCGGCATCACTCTGTATGTATTCTGACTGTTTCTGTATGGCTTCTTGTAATGTTGTGGATGGCTGAGTGAGGAAAGGGCCAATTCGCCGTCACCGCTGGTGTGAGTGCCGCAGTGAAGGCGGAGATGGGGGTAGCAATGGTGATGGAGTTGTTGCCGATTCTGAGTATGCTGTATTGGTGTAGACGGCGGCGCGTATGGGATGATGGATAAGCTCTGCCTGTGCAAGCCATTTCTTACAATGCTTCATGGGATGTTTTGGTGAAGCACAGAAGAAACAGTGCTGCCACCAGGGGCAAGTTTTTCCCCGTCTACATCGGCGCTTGCGAATCCATGAGGTGGAGTGAACCGTTTCTCCTGAGTCGCTGCTGTCTATGGATGTGGGAGATGATGTTGGATGGGGTGGTGTTCTGCATACCACCAAAGGACACCGAGAATTTAGTGTCTTGGTGGTGAGACGTGGTGCTTGCAAAAACGTTGTTTCAGTGGAGGTGCTACAACCTACCACTACCGTTTTACAGAGGAAAGAAGGCTTGTTGTGTGTGGAGAAAGAGGGGGATGTCAATGCTGTGGATGGGGGAGGAAACGTAGGCATTAACATATTTGAAGCCGTGCATTTGGGTGTTGGTGTGAAAGCTGATCTTGGTGGATGAAGGTCGGCCACTGAACGTTGTTGTATGAAAGCCGCAGTTGAGCCGGGAGGTGGATACGGGAACCGAAGTGGCCCACTGTAATTCGGTGTGCTTAGGAGTTTGACTGCTTCCCGGTTTGCAGTGTGCTGTGGTCGGGGGCAGGCGTTGTAGAGGAAGGTCGGTTAGGAAACCACTCCCTCCAATGGCCTGACTGACCGCATCCGAAACAGGTGTTCGGTGGTGGTGTGGTGCTGGTGGTGTTTGTTGTCCTAAGCTGCATGGTGGTGAGTGTCATAACTAAATTTGTGAGTGCTGAAATTTGATTATTAATCTCGTCTATCCATTCTCTCATGCTTCCGTTATTGTTGTTGTTGTTGTTGTTGTTGGGCTGGTTCCCACGCCCGGGGGACCCATTGGAGTTTCCTTTATGGGCATGCGGAGGGGGGGGGGGGGAGGAGCATTAGCGGGCAGGGCGATAGCTGCACGCTCTATCTCGTCGATAGGATGGAGTTGGCGGCGGTTATTCTTCTCCCACTCCAGAAAGAAATAGCTTTTCTTTCAGGGCGGGTTCACCGCTCAATGCATCAATAAAAGTGTCAAGATGCAAATGGATCATGCCTTCTGTATTGGTGCTCGGATATGTGTGGGTGACTAGACTTCTGATTAGGCTAGCTAACTCGGGAAGAGTTTCTCCTGCGCGTCGTCGGAGGTTCTTAAGTTGAAGACGATTGGTTTCTCCGAGGTCTGTGTCGCCAAATCGCTCCGTCAATGCTCGTTCCAATTGTGTGTAGGTGGGTGTGTAGTCAGTTCCAAGATCCGCAAGAACTTGTAGGGATTTTCCTGAAATCCGGGTGGTGTGGGTGTCTGAGAATCTAATGAATATGCTGAGGCTGGTCGTGTTGTTGGTGTTTCCCATCGATGCCGATGCCGAGGAGCGAGAACATGTGTACTCTAATTTAATGAGTCCGCCCTGGTTGTAGAGCCATAGACCGGCATGGGTCTATGGACGGGAGGTGGATTGTTGTGAAGATTATGCAGACGTTCTCCCCGATGTGAGGACTGATATTCCTCATATGGTGGTGGTGCAGTCAGCTGATGGTCGTGATGTGTGGCATGACTGATGTACCGGCGAAACGGTCGTGACGATTCCTCCCGATAAAGCTGGAGTTCCCTTTGAGCATAGCATTGCGCTAGAAGGGGGTGGTGTGGGAGGTTGTCTGTAATGTGGATTATCACCCAGCCATATGGTCTCCATAGATGACACGGGTGAACGATAGTCGTCTGAAGGACTATTGAGATGCTCGTAATCCGGTCTTTGTCGGGGTCGTCCATGATTCGGCCCTGTTAGTGGTGGCCTATCGCGGACGTCCAATATAGTTCTGAACTCTGTTCCCACCTGTGAGGCATCCCGAAAGGTGCCATCGCTAACAGGTGAAAACAGGTTATAGTGTGGGGTTGTTGATTCCGCTGAATTTCTGGCATAGTCGGTGAGCATGTGAGCTGAAAATCCATTGTATGGCGCTACCTCTTGATCGAGGGAGTATTGAAGGTATTGAACTGAGCTCACTAGATGGTGTGGGCATGAGTTTGCTGCATGTCGTTAATGATGTTCTTCGAGCCCCACATCGGGCACCACTTGTAACTCGCCGGGTAGTGTCGGGGCATTCAGGTGTATCATGTCGACTCGCCATGCCACAAGTGCACGACGAATGATGACGCTGGTTAGCATCCGGTCTCGGGGTGACAGACCTTGTACAGACTTCCCTGCGGGTAACAAAAACTGGCTCCTAAGGCCGGTGGAACTCAATTGTTCCAGTGGGGCCTTGCGACCATCGTCGCGAACATTAAATACAACAGTCTCATCCCAAGAATTTGTGTCACCAGTATGCCTATCCATAGCAATTTCGTGATCTATGGACATACAAGATTTGATTTTGGTGACCTAAAAATATAAGTCTATGCAATGATTTTACCTAAACAATTATAAATATGCTAGACAAAACTAAAACAAGAGCATACGAAAATACGAGACATAGAGACAAGTAGATGAACATTTAAACATGGGGCTCCCGGAGGTACCACACAGACTCGTAGGTCCGCAGAGGTATCCCCGCATGGGAGGCTCCCGTACACGAGACTTAACTAATTAACTTATTATAAGTTATTATACCTCTAGGCTGAAACGAAGAAGATTATCTCGGACGAAAAGTTATGTGCCTCATGCGGGCACTACTCCTAGTGCTAGTTTGGGTGAGGAGTATTATCCTTGCATGGCCTGTTGTCACTGAATCGTTGTGAGAGGTTATGACTATAGGGTTGCGTGCCGTTTTACGTGAAGACAGGATGGGTGATTCCCGATGGATTCCCTCATCACCGTCTTATGTGATTCTTAGTATGCTGAATTAGTAGTTGCCGCTTTATTTATGCGGGCCTTCTGCTTTGCTTAATTAGCGTTTAGTTGTTTTTGAAACAAGAACTATTTTTGGCAGCAAATGGTTGGTATCTACCTAGCTATTAGACACGGCTGTCACTGAGAACAGATGCTCTAAGACATCAATACTGAAGACAGTGCTCATACATGTTACTTAGTAAGATCTCCGAACTGGATAAGAATCTGGACATCCCACTCCGTAACCACATAAAACGTTACAAGACATAAGTTACTTTTCACGAAAGCATTATTAGACCATTGTTCTATCGCTATGGTAGGGTGAGAGAGACGAATACCCACCATAAATGTCCTTCCCGCAAGGGCGTGGCAGATCTAAATATCATGCCCAGACATTCTTATGGAATTCGGTGTGGATACGCATCTCGCTCATCACCGGTCCTATGGAACTAACCATTCAACCTGTCATTAGGTTTATATACAAGTTGCCCTGCTTTGCACTGCGGTGCGGGAGGTTTGTTCAGCAAATAAAATAATAATTATTTTGTTTTCGCAGTGCTTTCCCACATTGGTAAAAGTGCTAACTACTAAGTATCCGACGATACAAGGGAAATGTCTGCGACACCACACCCTGTCCATCACCGCTCGGAAACCCCAATAGTTTCCCAGAGTCGGATCAGCCCATCGTGCGGATAGGGACATCCATAAAATTAAGAAGCCACAAGGCTGAGTGGAGCATGAAGAGAGACAAAATCTTAGAATTATGAGTCTTACCGGAGTGCAGGGCAAGATTATCGCACTGCCGGAAGAGAAGAATATACTACAAATTTCTTAACGAAGAAAGTGTCTCTAATCATATTAAACCTATCCTATCGAGCTGAATAGAAAAGGTTTAGTCGGTAGTATGCTGGGATAAACAGAGTTATAGCATGGACAGCGACCTCAGTGAAAAATTGTTGGTGGCGGGAGAAGGTGCTGCATATATAAGTGTTGCTGTACAGTGCTTCCTACATGCGCTGCAGTCCTACATTTTCTATAAATAAGCAAAACATATGAACGGATGGCCACACAATACCATATCAATTGATCAAAGTTAGATATCTTAGTACAGGTTAACGAACCTACTATAGTGCGGTTAGCAACACATTGCAGAAAATGAGAATAACTATAAACAAATACAGAAATTATAACTAGCAGTCCTAAGACCGTTACAGTACCTTTTAGTCATCGGGACCGTTCTTACGGATACAATATAATTAACGAAATACATATAGAGAAATAATTAAATTGTGAAGTATAGTTACTTGAATACTCGGTAGTCATTCTTAAGTTAGGCTACCATGTTACTGAAATTGATATGTCATTCCGTAGTTGATGTGCGTTGATGCATTTTCAGGAAGCTGGAAAGTTCCCACAGGTTGGTTCCCGCAAGCTGTTTTCCACAAACAAGATTCCCGCAAGAACACTCATGGCGGGAGTACATCGTTCAGCACTGTAAGCCTAATAGGATGTCTAATGAGCAGTCAGCAAAAGATACGATAGTACTACTGCTTGTGAAGAAAGTTCCCATACACCGATGGCACGGATGGGAGTTGTAAACAACCTGATCACAAGCGGGGGTTGTCAGATGCAAATGAAGATACAAAAACAAAGCTTAATGGTGCTGGGTACGTCAGCCAGCTCTGAAGACGCACCGGGCAGAGTTTATTTGCTGAGGTCGAAAGTCAGAAGAACCTACACGATTTTAGTGCGGTGACAGTTGAAATACCACTTTTAGGCATGGCCGGCAGATCCGGCGAGTCATCCATCAAAGAACATCCTGCCTCTACATCTGTAGAATCACATATTCAGACCGTAAAGGCCTCACCACAAATTCGTGTTCCGAAGTAGATAGTGATATTCGTGAACAATAATCAGAAAGTTCCAAATTACTCACGTAAGTAGGGAGCTACAAAATTGTTTTAGTGTGGTGGGTTGGGCAACTGCCAGCTACGGGAGAAAAACCTGACGCATAGCGAAGTAATACACATATTGTCTGTTGATCTGATAGTAGCTGGTACAGATCCAACCTGTTCGGCCCCTGGCTGACGATGCTCTCGATCTCTGGATTGCGTCTCCTTTTATACTCCTCATGACGTCACAGGCACAGGCCCCAACCAATCATCGTTCGAGCAACAGCCAATCAGTGTATAGCTAATAATAGCGCAGTCGAAAGTTCTGGAACATTCTAGAAGTTCTGCGCCCATGTGGTTATGATGTCACAGCAATATTTTGAAGATAATCAAGAAGGGTTTGCCGTGGATAACTCAGCCATTTCTTGACCGATTTTGAAATGGTTTACAGATTTAAAAAGTTCATTGAATTCTGGTCTTGATTAATGCCAAAGTCAACGGGAACAGGCAATCAATAAAGATTACAGGGTACCATCTCGGTAGACTAAAAGCGCCATCCTATCTTGGTCGTAAATTACGTGCTCCATCAAAAGTAGCATCTAAGCGCGTGCATGCGCATTATGTGCTTTAACGATGTGCAAAGCGATCTCTCTCTCATAGGGGCATATACACTTATGGCTCTACCCAGGGGGGCGTGTTCAGGGAACGAATCCAGGATGGGCGGCACGTACCCAGCTTAGCTGGTACGGCCAGTACCCGACCGGTCGATTCGAACTACACAAGCGCTCATATTGCGAGTAATGCCTCCTGTGATCAGAGGTCATAAAAAGTTATTCTTTGGGAAGCAGGAGAGTATGTGCGTGAGACAGTGTGACATGTCACTTGCTGGACGGGTGGAGCGGTCTGGGATCCCAAGTACCCACGGGGTGAATGACCTGGCTAGTACGATCTATGCAGGCAGGGCCTCTTAGCTAAAATGACGTCCAAGGATGATCTACACAGAGCCCTTAGCTAAAATGACGTCTAGCAGGCATCACCTCCGTGGCATGGTCCAGCCGGGCTATGGCTGTTGCTAAGATGACCCCTTAGTTGGCATCCAGTACTGTGTCTGCTCAGGTTGGGAGTCGGCACGGTGTGTCTTGACTCTCTCCTGGATTATGTTCCCCTAACTTGGACAGGTCTTTATCTCGGGCATATACGGAGAAGTAGCTAGCCTAGGCTGCATCCTGTGTGGAGAACTGGGCATCCATCCTGACACCGGGAAGGCCAAAGGGTACACGTGGATTCGATAATGGAGTAACTCTGTCCCGCCCCCGGGCTCGGCCATTACAGAGTGAAATACATCATGTCCGATAAAGTTGCCACTGCACTTCAGTTATCCACCCCACCCCAAGTGGTAATAAAAATGTCATACTTCACGACGCACAGGAATCATCCGTAGATAAGCAGCCACGCGTATCAATGAAATTCATCAACGTGACAGAAACATAGACATTCAGGTTGACTGTATTCACAATCTCCATACAGAAGAATTGTAATTGTAAAACTGACGCACGCATTTTCCGAGCTGTATTGTAATAAATTAAGTTTTGTCTAGGTGGGAGTGAGACTAGTCCTACCCAATAGAGGAGGATGCTTGGCAGTTCACCCACCCGGGAAACACAGTCCAGCCTCGCGGAATTAGTACACTTAATTTCCGCAGGACAGGGAGCTGTTTAAACCAGACAATAATTACAGACAGCTATATTGTCTTAATTTTGATTGAGAACACGACTATCCCACCAATATACAAATTATTAGCGTGCGGGCTGGTAAATCAGCATCAAAACTTCGACAGCATAATCTCATGGAGAATTTCAAATATTCTCTTACCTACATATTCCTGTCACAAAATCAACACGGCCTGGAATACACCTATTACAGATGACAAGCGACGCATCCAGCCTGAAATCTGAACAGGCAAGTTTATAAGCATCCAATCTGAAAAACTGCATCACACTAATTAAAAGGTGAACTTCCACGGGATTAAGTAGTTCTGGATTTTAACGTTGATCGGAGACTTGTTTTTCCTTTGAGTGGAGACGAAAGCGACAATCCTTCCTTGTTATATTTATATTTACTTCCTTACGACATGGAAGGAACACATCATCGGACTCCAGGAACACAAAAAAAACAAAACTTTCCATATAGGGCGTGACTGACTCACCCTAAAACCTTCGGGTGTGGTCATCCGCCCTCCTGTGACATCATCAAAAAGCATAAAAGAAGGAGGGCACACACTGAAACTTCGTCTTCCCGTCAAAACTCGACACAAGGGAAGAACAAGCATTAGGCTACTTTCATGTCGCAAACTAAATTCTGCTGTTTTATTTTTATTTCATTGCTATTATTATTTTTGGCCAGGAAAGTTATGAAGAGGTAGGCCAATTAGAGTAGGTTAGGCGGTTCCTTACTTTCATTATCATGCAGAAATAAGATGTCGCTTGCGGAAGACCTCGCCTTGTCTGACAGCTCAGAGGATTTAGCACTAGCTCATTCCCGGGAAGAAGTATCCATAAACAGCTTTACAGCATAACGCACAGTCGTGTAAGCATGCATTCTCCCGCAATTCGGACTTGATGCTTCATGTCAATCGTGATCATCTTTTCCAATGCACATTTTGTTTGGACCGCAAGTACCTATATATAGCTGCTCATTACGGAGTGACACACATGTCAACGGAAAAGCATCCTGTGTTAGTGGTAACCTTACAGCCTGGTGAACAAAGTGAGGACATAGAAGTTCTAGCTAGCCACTTTGAAACTAGACTTCCAATTAATGTACTTCCTACGGCGAAGATGGCTAAAACTAAACATACCAAACGGCGACAACCTGACCTTCCACATTACATAAGACCCACAGCACCATCGTCCGCCACCCAGCCAGCACCCAGTCCTCACGTTGCACCAGTCATCACCACGATGGCAACACCAGCACAAACGGCACTGGCAGCACCTTCAGTTTTGGTACCTACATCGCCTGCAGTTTCCACTCCGGCAGCACACGTAATAATGCCACCATCTGCATCACTGCAGCATCAGCATCCATAATTGGCCGGCCAATTTCAGTTGTAATTTCTACACCAGTGACCGTATCCTAACCAGGGTTACAGGACATTTCCGATAGATCTATATCTCCGTGCAGTTTAGTAATAGATGAGGAGATCCACCTTACTGAAGCAGTCGCCATCGTCACCACATCACAGAGCAGCACATCCGCACATCCGCGCAGCAGTACTCCTGCAGATCCAGCAGTTCGCAAGGTGACTATGCCGGATCATCCTTACGATGGAAAGAATAGAATCGCACATCCAGAAATCCGTGCAGTTCCGAGGACGACCACTAGGAAGTTATTAAGGCAACAAAAATCTGAAAGCTATCCGCCAGCGCAGCATCAGCATCCGCAGCCACGCATCAACCGATCATCACCTTCACCACACTCGGCCCGCCTGCAGCCCGCACGACCACCACCATCTCCATGACGACACTGATGTCAGCAGTTTCCACGCCGCCACCAGTTCGCACTTCACCCATCATCATCTCCGCCACCACCACCACCAGTGCTTCAATGGATACATCCATACCTTCATCCAGTTTCAGTATACCCGACCTGGGCATTATTAGTGGTGATATTTCGGCAGCGGAGGACCACCCACCAAGTCCGTCCCGTATGAGTCGGGGTACCTAGACTCGCTGGGTAAACTTTGCAGCGAATGTTTGTGGACACTATTGCCGAGGTTGCAGCAGGATTTATAAATAAGTGTGCGGAAAACGGAAAATCGTTATTATGTTTATTTTTTTCTTACTTTTCTTATTATTATATATGTTTTTAAAATTGAAACCTCATCCCTAGGCTGACTATAGTCATCCTACACAGCTGCACAAACTTCTTGCGTAGCTGTGTCTCACACAAATAATCGCTGCGGATCCCTGTGTTGCAAACACGTCGTGTGCGATGTAAGTATACAATACACTGCAGCAAAAATATCATAATCCTGTCATGCAGTCTCAGCTACGCTGGGGCTGCCTGATAAACTATCCTTTTTCATTATTACTATTTTTCTTATTTTTCTTCTCACGTCAGTACGACGGGATGGATTGTGGGTTAGCGTAACCTACACATGCAGATCCGCAATAACGGGCCGCATTATTACCAATATACATATATGTATGTGCATCCCTTTATTTACAAGGGGTGCACATGCAATCTACATTGTTTCATCTGTGATATACTGTGATCACATATCATAACATACTATATATTTTATATATCTGTGTAATTATGGCACGTTGGAGCTTGGGTGTTCTCTGCGGAAATTTAATTATCCGCATCCGAGAGAACATGCGAGCTATTGTTCTAGGTTAATTATTGAACCAAATAAAAGTATGCATGCACCAAGCCAATAAAACAAAACAAGGGAAAATAAAAGGCCTGGAAAATGATTCCAGGTCAAAAATGAAAACTAAAAGTATGCCTCCCTCCCCAGGCTCTTTCGCACCCTATGTGCTCTTCTCATTTAAACATGCTGAAGATTTTCGATATCACTTTCTACCAAATTATTTATACGCTCACGACTACAACTTCGAGAAGACTTATGATGTTGATGATTGCTGCGACAATCAATCTTGTCGCCGCTGCAGTCGTATAGTTACAGCTCGCCTCTTCAAAGATGGGATGAAGATATTTTAAGTAACTGGGCCTGATCTGACTTCCTGAAGATTCTGAGTAAGGTACGGTGTTTCTCCGTACTGTTTAGGAGCTTTCTAAAGAACAACCGAACTAGTGCCTTGCATTTTACAAGGGGATAATTTTATTCTATAGCTAACTGTACAATAACTTTAAGTATCAATGGTGACTTTTACTGTCACAGAAAAATAGATTATACTTTACATTAACGATACTACCTATCACAATTACGGTCCTAAGCTAAATTATTCAATTCTGACTTTGACTAAATTACGGCTACTGATTACTCTCAACACTGTGGTCGACATGATATCTAGCTAGCCTAAAGTAACAACGACTCGATTTATTCGGACTCACTACTGACAAAGCAACGTCTGCTTTGGAATCACAGATGGTGAAGATTAACTTTTCAATAGACCAAGTGCCTATTAAATACTCTTCACATTTTCCTAACTTCTATACATATTACGATATATAGATCTATATATATCGTAATATATAGTTTCTGTTCCTTTCATCCTTCTAGGTAGATATAACCACCGTTTGATTGGCCCGCATCATTCTTGCCTCCAATCAACCTCTGCTTATCTCTTCCTAGCAGTTTGTACCTATTCTTGTTGATCATCCTGACCAATCCCTGCTCGCCTATCCCTCGACTTTACTTTGAAACCTTGTTTCTTTTGTTTCTCTGCCACAGAGTTTGACTAGATGCTCATTGATTATGACGTCATCTCGGCCAATCAAACTCTGGGCTTCTCTTCTAGGGATTCATTACTAAACACAATATAGCTACACGCTAACCCTGGCAAAGCGGTTCTAGCTGGTTCTGATTTGATGCGATCTGTCAGCTAACTAACAACATTACGGAATGTGTTGTTGTAGCATGCCTTTCTTTGATTGACATATAGTTGATATACAAATTTCGATTGTGTTATTAATTCCTACAGGACGCTACAATGCCTCTGTCCTGTCCCTTGCCTATCTTGGATAAGCCTGTAGGAAGCGAACGTTAATAAGCACATGAGCTGTATGATCTCATTGCCAGCTGGTGTTGTTGTACTTGCTTAAGGTAGTCGGAATGCCGACCGTCAACAACTACATGTCAGTCTGTCACCTATAGTTTCCTATAATCTCTCTCGATTCCCATCGATTCTTATCACTCGAATATTTACTAAACTAATGACCGAAACGACGGCTGAACATTATAAAAGTGTGTGCCGATCCCACAGCAACAACTTTTATCTTCAACTATTGACAGATATCATCAACCCAGAACCGTTGTTCCTATTTCAATCTATTCCAATTTCTAATTTATTGTGATGAATTTACTGCTACAGTTTCGACACAGTTTCTATCCTATTTCCGCGAAACTGTACTACTAGCACTGGTCAAAGTCAACCAGTGCACCCTCCTACTACGTATCTAACTGCTGCTAATATTATTCACTCAGTTCCCCCTTAGCTCACCTGGTATTTTCAAATATGAATTTCACTGAGGTCTTACTCGCAAATATAAGACGTCTAACGGGGTCATGACTTCCCATAAGACGATCCGATATCTACACATGCCCCTCAACCGAAGTTAATTAACCATCTCTTAAGGCCTTAAGACATCGATAATTAACTCGTTGTGCACTATCAACAACCAAACCACACTATACCAGGGCTACCCAGAACTGACGTCCATAAGCTAACGTAATCATCCGTTAACACGCTGCAATAATAGAAATCTATTATGACGATAAAACATAGTTAAACAATCAATACAATGCTAAAACAATAAAATAACTAACTACAAATCCTAATCCTACAGTCAAATCATTACCGGTCATATACATGGTCATAGCGACATCCACAATACATGCAATAAACAATCAATACGTGGCACAATAATAAAGTTTGTGCACCGTGACGAAATATCCTCGGAATCCATACCATTGATCAGGTATGAGGAAAATATATGCAAACATGGCACTATTATTTAGTTCGTGCTGCAATTTATGTCTTCATACTGTACACTGATATTAGTGTCCCTGGTTAGCTCCACGTCTATCCAGTCATCAGCCGTCGGGTCGATCACAGTCCTGTCAGTATCGTTAGGTGACGACCCGGCTGACAAACGCAGCGGCTCCGGTAGGGCTGCAGGTCTCCGGAACTGCTGGTCCTGAATAATCCGTGGCGCACTTATATGGTCCGCACGTGGTCTGTGGGCTGCATGTGGCTTACACTTAATCCACGACCACATGCGTGAAATAATTCCACACTTAAACACCACAATAAAAATCACTATAATCACTACGAAGGAGCCTGTCCTGTATGAGATAAATGACGGTACTCCCATGCCATCGACCATCGCTGGGTTGACGCAGATAATGGTGCTAGCGGCACGTACTTAGTCTTATGCAAATGGTTCCAATCTTGGACATTTAATTGGCTAACAATTCTGGATGCATTCAGAACCCCGGCCACATCCAAATGGGACATTTCAAGGGCCAAACTCACTCGAGTGTATGTCCGACTATAAGACAGTACTGGCTCGAATTGCCACCCTTTACCACTATATCCACACTCACCCGACATCAACGCATACACACCATTCTCCACATTGCACCGGTCAGTCAGTTGCCCGTCACAGTGGATCTCCATAGTCTCACCAAAGGTTTGCAAAACCACACCTATTTTCTTATTGGCAAATAACTTACTAGTGGTGTCATTGGACTCGGACAGTTGAATATTGCAATTGCTATCCGTGGAGTTAGTCAGTATACTGACAATACATGGCACATGGGTCTTATCGACCCTCAGCTGACCATGACACACTCGCGGCCCCGTACCTCGGCATTCGGATGGGGTAAAATACCATCCAGTTTTGGTATCAAGACCAATGCTGGTTCTAGCCACTAATACATGCATATAGTACCCTCTCGTAGCCATAGGTTCAGGCCACGACTGCAACCCATATTCAATGTACTTTCCGCCGTCTATCAAAGGTAATGTAGCTACGTAATGCAGTCTCTTATCGTCCTTCCATAAGGGATACACGACCACATTTCTGTAGTACCATTGGTACGGTTTTATCAGCCGATTTCCTACACGGACATGTTGGGCTACTTCTGCTAAATCTGATGGGCTAAACAATTCTTCAGTTAATCTACCCAATTCTAAGGAGGCAGTTTGCCTATGAAATCGGGCAGCAGCCTTCTGATAACTGTATACTACACTTTCGGCCGAGTCAATTATATGACCCAGACGCACTAACGCGTATAAATCGGCCTGTCGATTTGCATGAATTTTAAATACTTCACTTACATTGTTAGCGAAGCTGGATAGACTGTCCGTGAATTCGTTGATCCTATCCACGTTGGAATTGAGCCCCTCGAAAGCTAATTTCACATGAGATGCCAGCTGGTTAGAGAAGTGAACCAACCGATTCATTTTCCCCGTAGCCTTTTTGACAATATCCTTAATCATCCCAATATCGCCCGACGTGGCAGTGCCGAATAAGGAAGAGGCTATGTCCCCCACGAAATTAAATAGTCCACGCTTCCTACGAGTAACCACTCGCTTCATCATTGTCTCTTGAGTATGGACAGCAACTTTTCTTATACCATTTATGCGATGCTGGAGACCGAAAATGTCATTGGGGCTCAATGACGTCTTTTTACCCCCTTGCACACCCTTGTTTCTTCATCGGAAGCTGGTCGTTTCCTACGAGCTCGCTTACTCGATGTTGCACCGGAGTCATTTACCGGCAAAGGTCTGGACTCGGGTATCATTACTCTCGGGTGCTGGCTGGCTTTCGTACCTTTGGCATGGTTATGAATAGGGCGTGCTCGTACCTTGTCCCAACACATTTCTGAGTCGACTACACGCAACTTAGAGATGTTAAGTACGCATACATTCCCAGATCTTTGATATCGGACATGAGCTACGGGCCCATTGATCTTAAAGATCCTGTACTCGGGGTCACTGCGAGAGGTTAACTTCATCCTCTCCTCAGCCTTCACGACCACCGAGTCGCCAACCTTGTACTCCCCAGCGTTCGCACGCTTATTAATTTGTTCCCGGTGAATCTCTCTAGACTTAGCCGTTTCTCCCCGAGCGCACAGCAAGGCATTATTGAGACACGTAAGTCTCTCACCAAGATCCTGCGAAGCATCGATTGGAATAGCAAACGGAATTCTAGCTCGTCGACCATACATCAAATAAAATGGCGTATACCCAGTCGTGGAATGACGAGTACTGCAGTACGCTGTCAAAGCCGCACCCAACTCATCTTCCCAATTACGAGACTCGTTATTCACCCCTTTCTGAATCAACTCCTTAAGAGTTCGATTGAACCTCTCGGTACGTCCATTCGTTTGTGGATGGTATGGACTCGATCGTCTATGATCGATACCGTGTTCACGAAATTGTTCTTCCAGAGAATTGGAACAAAACTCTTTTCCCTGATCTGTTATCAAGATCTCAGGGACACCATGACGAGCGACGTACTCATTGAAGAACTTGTCTTCAACATTCTGAGCCGTCTTAGCCGGAATTGGATATGCCTCTGCCCAGGCAGAGCAGTGATCAACTATCGTCATGATATACACATTACCCTTACTCGACTCTAATAGCGGACCGATCAAATCCATACCAATTATCTGACTCGGATAATTGGCCATGGGCATCTCGCTATACTTCGGTCGAGTAGTGACAGGTCGGTTGACCTGGCACGTCATACACATCTCCAGCATACGTACCACGTCTTTTCTTAAAGACGTCCACACAAAAGAATCCCGTACCATACCGATGGTCTTCTGCAGACCTTGGTGACCGGCTCGTTCATGAGCCATCCGGAGCACCTTCTCACGGAACAGGGTAGGTAACATGATTCTGGGGTACTCAGGGTCCAACGCTGATGGTGTCACTAACGAATACAAAATACCGTTTTTGACCATATACTCCTACGGTGTGTTCTTGAACAACTCCGGGTATTCCTTGGTCTGTTCGGTACACAATTCGTCATAGTGTATGTCATAAACCTCTAGAGGGACATGCGGTAATGCACCTTCGTCTACCTCGGGTATGACATAATCGGCCGTGTCTAACATGGCGATCTCCACTGGACGACATAATCTGGACAACATGTCCGCTCGAATGTTCTTCGAGCCTTGGATGTACTCAATCTTACATCCGTACTCCGCAATCAGCACTGCCCAGCGCTGAACCTTCGTGTTTTTCACTTCTCCCACAAACAAACTCTTTAGGGGTTTGTGGTCTGTGTACATGGTAAACTGCGCACCAAATAGATATGGTCGGAGCTTCTTCAATGCATAGATCACAACGTAAGCCTCCTTCTCTATTACGGACCAATTAAGCTGACTATCTTTAAGTGTAGAGCTTACATACTGGATTACCCGCTCTATACCTTTCTCATCTTCCTGCACCAATATTGCACCGATCGCATAGCTAGATGCATCAGTATATAATTTATACGGGGCGTTTAAATTCGGATATGTGAGAACCGTCTCACTACACAGCAAGTTCTGCAATTTCTTGAACGCTTGCTGTTCCTCCGCACCCCATTCAAAACGTTTGTATTTCTTTGTTAACTCTATTAAAGGCTTCGCATAGCCTCACACACAGGATCGGTAGTAACCTGTAGCTCCGAGAAAACTTCTCACTTCACCCACATCTCGGGGTGGAGACATTTCTCTAATGACCTTGACCTTCTGGGCCTGAGGAGCTACTCGTTGTGCGGAAATACGATAACCTAACAAATCTACTGACGGACTAGCGAAATCGCATTTCTTCTTCTTAACCTGTAGATTATATTCTCGAATCTTACGCATGACCTTACGTAGGTGCTGGGCATGTTCAGCTGGATTTCGAGAATATATGACTACGTCGTCTACAAAAACATGCAGATATTTTCCCACGAATTCTCGGAAAATATCATTCATTGCCCTTTGAAATACGGCACCTGAGTTGCAAAAAACGAACGGCATACGAATCCATTCAAACAAACCCTCACTGCAGACGAACGCTGTCTTCTCTATGTCTTGGGGGTCCATTGGTATTTGCCAATAGCCCGACTTCAACTCCATAGTAGAAAAGATCGTTGCGCCGCGCATAGAATCAAAAATATCTGATATGTTTGGTAATGGATAGCTATCCTTGCAACATACGGAATTCAACTTTCTATAGTTAATACAAAACCTAGTGTCACCGTCCTTCTTAGGGACTAAAGTAATGGGTGACGCCCAGGGTGATGACGATGGTCTTATGACGCCCGCTGCCAGCATCTCAGCCACTTGGTTCTTGACTACATACTGCTTGGCAAGCGGCAGACGGTAGGCCTTTTGCCTTATAGGAAACGCATCTCCTGTTGGTACCGTACACTTCACTTTGGGGACCAATCCTAAAGTGTTTGGACGAGCCGTATCAAAGTTATCCGCAAAGTCCTCAATAACTTTGTCGATATCTTTATATCCGGTCATTTCTTTACAACTAGAATATATATATCTCGTCTGTTCCCTATAGGGATACCTAAAGGGATATACCTGACCAAACCATACTACTTCTTTGGTCCGATAGTCAATCTTTGCATTTCCCAAGTGCAAAGCATCCGCACCAATCAAACATTCATGCCGCATATTCGCTACTACCGTACCAGGAATAGGCGGGGCATTCTTAAATTTGATTTGTGTCTCCCCAAAAAGCTCTATTGGGGAAACATTTACCGCTAAGAGCGTCTTAGCTCTTTTTAATGGCCTAGCATCTAAGCTGCTACGCCATACATCCTTCCTAATCAAGGACGTGCTAGCACCAGTATCTACTAAGGCATGCAAGCACTTACCCTGATCTTTTGGACCGTGGTTGTCCCAGTGTAAATGGATCAGAAACCGCTCGGTCAGTACGCTTACCAACGGTCTCCTCCGTCGCCATTTAATGAAGGGCTCCTCCGTCCGCTGACCACTTCAGCGTAGGAATTTCTTCGTCCTGCTCCCTCATACCGTCCGTATGCATCGGTTCCTTCCCCGGTTAGAACGAATCCGTTCTGATCCTCGTACTCCTCGTTACTACGAAGTATGTTTGAGTTGTCTTTCCGCACGTTACGGGAATAGTTTTGTGCGGTGATTCTCGGTTCATTGTTCAGCAGTCTATTACCTTGGTATATCGCGTCGACACTCATATCACTCTCTAAACGTGGTCTCTTTGTTGCTGTTCGCTGCGGTCTAGGTTGCGGTGCTCTAAGTGGACAGTCATTTATGATATGTCTGTCCTTAAAACAATGAAAACAACGTACGGTCGGAGCCGGCCCGGTTTGTCTATCCCTATACCCCGTAAAGCTTTGTTGGTACTCATGGCACTCACGCGTCATGTGCCCCTGCTTGCCGCATGGGAAACAGACTATAGGTGGTCTCTGGCCCCTTGGTTGGGCTACATGGGCGGTTCGTTTCTGCATCTCATTTCTCGGAGGTTGCCTGGGCTGTTTACACTTCGCCCTATAATGGCCTTTCTGTCCACAATTGTAACAAACGATGTCTAGCCGCGGGTAGTCTGCTGGTGGTTTGCTACGCGGTTTCGCCTGCTGGCGTCTTTGTAGCATGGCTGGTTTCTTAGGTGGCCTTGGTTCTCTGGGTGCCTGTTGAGGTTTGGCATTGGCCTGCAAAGCCTCCACCGTACTGCACAATCTCTCGATTAGTCTCGTCTGCGGGGCGATCTGCCGTTTCATACCGTTTCTTATGGACCATACATCTTTTCCCTCCTCCATGTCCAGCACCCCCACTTCCATGTCGGTTTCTCTACGATCATCTATTCGCATTGCTTTCAGCAAATCATTGCAATTTGCCTCTTCTTCCGCGATCTCTATCGCTCGTTGAAGAGTGGTGGCTTTCTTCCTGACTATTCTTCTTCCCAGTCCAACATCACTGAGGGCCTTGATATACACCCCCAGTATCGTCCTCTGATTATCAGCATTGGTGACGGGATACACCCGGCTGGCCAACTCACGATACCTTCTGTTGAAGGCGATGATAGTCTCATTCCTTCTCTGACGCACCCCTTCGAGGTCATACGTTATTCTCTCGCCCTCGTTGGCGGAGATAAAATTCTATGTGATGTACGTTCTTAACTCTTCGAAGGTAATGTCATCCCTATTCTTTCCAACCAAATAATAGTTGAGCGCTGTCGACAGTTGCCCTCGAGAAGCCCGCGTTACTATGTAGGCCAGTATCCCTTCCAGCTTCCCTTCCATCGCTACCCATACACGATTAGCCTCGTCCAGGAACTGCCGCACCTGCTCTGGGGTGAGCCCGTCGCATGGTTGTATTCGCTGGGTCAGCTCCCTTACTTCTTCCCAATGGACCCGGTCCGCATCCCTTCTAACATTGCTTTGTACGATGGTACCCGCCATTGCGGTGCCCATCACATGCATGGCTGCTACCGTTTCTGCTCGTAGCTCGGGATGCCTTTCATGTTCCCCCATTGGTGGTATACCTGGACCCGCTGGACCTGGTGTCGCCATTATGTATTGTCTATTTAGTGTTTATTCACTGATAGTATAAACAGACTATGACTCGTTTAATCGAGGCTGCTCTTCACAATTAATGTCGGTGGTTATTTTGATTAATGAATTGTCTCTATATTCTCAGTGTTGCGTCACTTTTGCACTGTCAGATTGTTTAGCTAAATCAATGAATACTTGTACTCTGTCCGCTATGTCTTTTAATACTATGTTAGCTGGCCTGTCTACTTGGGCCATTCGTATTGTCTAGTACTTACTCAGTTCACACAATGTTTCCCCTCCCATTATCCTGGCAGGTGAAGCCACTGAAGATTTTCGATATCACTTTCTACCAAATTATTTATACGCTCGCGACTACAACTTCGAGAAGACTTATGATGTTGATGATTGCTGCGACAATCAATCTTCTCGCCGCTGCAGTCGTATAGTTACCGCTCGCCTCTTCAAAGATGGGATGAAGATATTTTAAGTAACTGGGCCTGATCTGACTTCCTGAAGATTCTGAGTAAGGTACGGTGTTTCTCCGTACTGTTTAGGAGCTTTCTAAAGAACAACCGAACTAGTGCCTTGCATTTTACAAGGGGATAATTTTATTCTATAGCTAACTGTACAATAACTTTAAGTATCAATGGTGACTTTTACTGTCACAGAAAAATAGATTATACTTTACATTAACGATACTACTTATCACAATTACGGTCCTAAGCTAAATTATTCAATTCTGACTTTGACTAAATTACGGCTACTGATTACTCTCAACACTGTGGTCGATATGATATCTAGCTAGCCTAAAGTAACAACGACTCGATTTATTCGGACTCACTACTGACAAAGCAACGTCTGCTTTGGAATCACAGATGGTGAAGATTAACTTTTCAATAGACCAAGTGCCTATTAAATACTCTTCATATTTTCCTAACTTCTATACATATTACGATATATAGATCTATATATATCGTAATATATAGTTTCTGTTCCTTTCATCCTTCTAGGTAGATATAACCACCGTTTGATTGGCCCGCATCATTCTTGCCTCCAATCAACCTCTGCTTATCTCTTCCTAGCAGTTTGTACCTATTCTTGTTGATCATCCTGACCAATCCCTGCTCGCCTATCCCTCGACTTTACTTTGAAACCTTGTTTCTTTTGTTTCTCTGCCACAGAGTTTGACTAGATGCTCATTGATTATGACGTCATCTCGGCCAATCAAACTCTGGGCTTCTCTTCTAGGGATTCATTACTAAACACGATATAGCTACACGCTAACTCTGGCAAAGCGGTTCTAGCTGGTTCTGATTTGATGCGATCTGTCAGCTAACTAACAACATTACGGAATGTGTTGTTGTAGCATGCCTTTCTTTGATTGACATATAGTTGATATACAAATTTCGATTGTGTTATTAATTCCTACAGGACGCTACAATGCCTCTGTCCTGTCCCTTGCCTATCTTGGATAAGCCTGTAGCAAGCGAACGTTAATAAGCACATGAGCTGTATGATCTCATTGCCAGCTGGTGTTGTTGTACTTGCTTAAGGTAGTCAGAATGCCGACCGTCAACAACTACATGTCAGTCTGTCACCTATAGTTTCCTATAATCTCTCTCGATTCCCATCGATTCTTATCACTCGAATATTTACTAAACTAACGACCGAAACGACGGCTGAACATTATAAAAGTGTGTGCCGATCCCACAGCAACAACTTTTATCTTCAACTATTGACAGATATCATCAACCCAGAACCGTTGTTCCTATTTCAATCTATTCCAATTTCTAATTTATTGTGATGAATTTACTGCTACAGTTTCGACACAGTTTCTATCCTATTTCCGCGAAACTGTACTACTAGCACTGGTCAAAGTCAACCAGTGCACCCTCCTACTACGTATCTAACTGCTGCTAATATTATTCACTCAGTTCCCCCTTAGCTCACCTGGTATTTTCAAATATGAATTTCACTGAGGTCTTACTCGCAAATATAAGACGTCTAACCGGGTCATGACTTCCCATAAGACGATCCGATATCTACACATGCCCCTCAACCGAAGTTAATTAACCATCTCTTAAGGCCTTAAGACATCGATAATTAACTCGTTGTGCACTATCAACAACCAAACCACACTATACCAGGGCTACCCAGAACTGACGTCCATAAGCTAACGTAATCATCCGTTAACACGCTGCAATAATAGAAATCTATTATGACGATAAAACATAGTTAAACAATCAATACAATGCTAAAACAATAAAATAACTAACTACAAATCCTAATCCTACAGTCAAATCATTACCGGTCATATACATGGTCATAGCGACATCCACAATACATGCAATAAACAATCAATACGTGGCACAATAATAAAGTTTGTGCACCGTGACGAAATATCCTCGGAATCCATACCATTGATCAGGTATGAGGAAAATATATGCAAACATGGCACTATTATTTAGTTCGTGCTGCAATTTATGTCTTCATACTGTACACTGATATTAGTGTCCCTGGTTAGCTCCACGTCTATCCAGTCATCAGCCGTCGGGTCGATCACAGTCCTGTCAGTATCGTTAGGTGACGACCCGGCTGACAAATGCAGCGGCTCCGGTAGGGCTGCAGGTCTCCGGAACTGCTGGTCCTGAATAATCCGTGGCGCACTTATATGGACCGCACGTGGTCTGTGGACTGCATGTGGCTTACACTTAATCCACGACCACATGCGTGAAATAATTCCACACTTAAACACCACAATAAAAATCACTATAATCACTACGGAGCCTGTCCCGTATGAGATAAATGACGGTACTCCCATGCCATCGACCATCGCTGGGTTGACGCAGATAATGGTGCTAGCGGCACGTACTTAGTCTTATGCAAATGGTTCCAATCTTGGACATTTAATTGGCTAACAATTCTGGATGCATTCAGAACCCCGGCCACATCCAAATGGGACATTTCAAGGGCCAAACTCACTCGAGTGTATGTCCGACTATAAGACAGTACTGGCTCGAATTGCCACCCTTTACCACTATATCCACACTCACCCGACATCAACGCATACACACCATTCTCCACATTGCACCGGTCAGTCAGTTGCCCGTCACAGTGGATCTCCATAGTCTCACCAAAGGTTTGCAAAACCACACCTATTTTCTTATTGGCAAATAACTTACTAGTGGTGTCATTGGACTCGGACAGTTGAATATTGCAATTGCTATCCGTGGAGTTAGTCAGTATACTGACAATACATGGCACATGGGTCTTATCGACCCTCAGCTGACCATGACACACTCGCGGCCCCGTACCTCGGCATTCGGATGGGGTAAAATACCATCCAGTTTTGGTATCAAGACCAATGCTGGTTCTAGCCACTAATACATGCATATAGTACCCTCTCGTAGCCATAGGTTCAGGCCACGACTGCAACCCATATTCAATGTACTTTCCGCCGTCTATCAAAGGTAATGTAGCTACGTAATGCAGTCTCTTATCGTCCTTCCATAAGGGATACACGACCACATTTCTGTAGTACCATTGGTACGGTTTTATCAGCCGATTTCCTACACGGACATGTTGGGCTACTTCTGCTAAATCTGATGGGCTAAACAATTCTTCAGTTAATCTACCCAATTCTAAGGAGGCAGTTTGCCTATGAAATCGGGCAGCAGCCTTCTGATAACTGTATACTACACTTTCGGCCGAGTCAATTATATGACCCAGACGCACTAACGCGTATAAATCGGCCTGTCGATTTGCATGAATTTTAAATACTTCACTTACATTGTTAGCGAAGCTGGATAGACTGTCCGTGAATTCGTTGATCCTATCCACGTTGGAATTGAGCCCCTCGAAAGCTAATTTCACATGAGATGCCAGCTGGTTAGAGAAGTGAACCAACCGATTCATTTTCCCCGTAGCCTTTTTGACAATATCCTTAATCATCCCAATATCGCCCGACGTGGCAGTGCCGAATATGGAAGAGGCTATGTCCCCCACGAAATTAAATAGTCCCCGCTTCCTACGAGTAACCACTCGCTTCATCATTGTCTCTTGAGTATGGACAGCAACTTTTCTTATACCATTTATGCGATGCTGGAGACCGAAAATGTCATTGGGGCTCAATGACGTCTTTTTACCCCCTTGCGCACCCTTGTTTCTTCATCGGAAGCTGGTCGTTTCCTACGAGCTCGCTCACTCGATGTTGCACCGGAGTCGTTTACCGGCAAAGGTCTGGACTCGGGTATCATTACTCTCTGGTGCTGGCTGGCTTTCGTACCTTTGGCAGGGTTATGAATAGGGCGTGCTCGTACCTTGTCCCAACACATTTCTGAGTCGACTACACGCAACTGAGAGATGTTAAGTACGCATACCTTCCCAGATCTTTGATATCGGACATGAGCTACGGGCCCATTGATCTTAAAGATCTCGTACTCGGGGTCACTGCGAGAGGTTAACTTCATCCTCTCCTCAGCCTTCACGACCACCGAGTCGCCAACCTTGTACTCCCCAGCGTTCGCACGCTTATTAATTTGTTCCCGGTGAATCTCTCTAGACTTAGCCGTTTCTCCCCGAGCGCACAGCAAGGCATTATTGAGACACGTAAGTCTCTCACCAAGATCCTGCGAAGCATCGATTGGAATAGCAAACGGAATTCTAGCTCGTCGACCATACGTCAAATAAAATGGCGTATACCCAGTCGTGGAATGACGAGTACTGCAGTACGCTGTCAAAGCCGCACCCAACTCATCTTCCCAATTACGAGACTCGTTATTCACCCCTTTCTGAATCAACTCCTTAAGAGTTCGATTGAACCTCTCGGTACGTCCATTCGTTTGTGGATGGTATGGACTCGATCGTCTATGATTGATACCGTGTTCACGAAATTGTTCTTCCAGAGAATTGGAACAAAACTCTTTTCCCTGATCTGTTATCAAGATCTCAGGGACACCATGACGAGCGACGTACTCATTGAAGAACTTGTCTTCAACATTCTGAGCCGTCTTAGCCGGAATTGGATATGCCTCTGCCCAGGCAGAGCAGTGATCAACTATCGTCATGATATACACATTACCCTTACTCGACTCTAATAGCGGACCGATCAAATCCATACCAATTATCTGACTCGGATAATTGGCCATGGGCATCTCGCTATACTTCGGTCGAGTAGTGACAGGTCGGTTGACCTGGCACGTCATACACATCTCCAGCATACGTACCACGTCTTTTCTTAAAGACGTCCACACAAAAGAATCCCGTACCATACCGATGGTCTTCTGCAGACCTTGGTGACCGGCTCGTTCATGAGCCATCCGGAGCACCTTCTCACAGAACAGGGTAGGTAACATGATTCTGGGGTACTCAGGGTCCAACGCTGATGGTGTCACTAACGAATACAAAATACCGTTTTTGACCATATACTCCTACGGTGTGTTCTTGAACAACTCCGGGTATTCCTTGGTCTGTTCGGTACGCAATTCGTCATAGTGTATGTCATAAACCTCTAGAGGGACATGCGGTAATGCACCTTCGTCTACCTCGGGTATGACATAATCGGCCGTGTCTAACGTGGCGATCTCCACTGGACGACGTAATCTGGACAACATGTCCGCTCGAATGTTCTTCGAGCCTTGGATGTACTCAATCTTACATCCGTACTCCGCAATCAGCACTGCCCAGCGCTGAACCTTCGTGTTTTTCACTTCTCCCACAAACAAACTCTTTAGGGGTTTGTGGTCTGTGTACACGGTAAACTGCGCACCAAATAGATATGGTCGGAGCTTCTTCAATGCATAGATCACAACGTAAGCCTCCTTCTCTATTACGGACCAATTAAGCTGACTATCTTTAAGTGTAGAGCTTACATACTGGATTACCCGCTCTATACCTTTCTCATCTTCCTGCACCAATATTGCACCGATCGCATAGCTAGATGCATCAGTATATAATTTATACGGGGCGTTTAAATTCGGATATGTGAGAACCGTCTCACTACACAGCAAGTTCTGCAATTTCTTGAATGCTTGCTGTTCCTCCGCACCCCATTCAAAACGTTTGTATTTCTTTGTTAACTCTATTAAAGGCTTCGCATAGCCTCGCACACAGGATCGGTAGTAACCTGTAGCTCCGAGAAAACTTCTCACTTCACCCACATCTCGGGGTGGAGACATTTCTCTAATGACCTTGACCTTCTGGGCCTGAGGCGCTACTCCTTGTGCGGAAATACGATAACCTAACAAATCTACTGACGGACTAGCGAAATCGCATTTCTTCTTCTTAACCTGTAGATTATATTCTCGAATCTTACGCATGACCTTACGTAGGTGCTGGGCATGTTCAGCTGGATTTCGAGAATATATGACTACGTCGTCTACAAAAACATGCAGATATTTTCCCACGAATTCTCGGAAAATATCATTCATTGCCCTTTGAAATACGGCACCTGAGTTGCAAAAAACGAACAGCATACGAATCCATTCAAACAAACCCTCACTGCAGACGAACGCTGTCTTCTCTATGTCTTGGGGGTCCATTGGTATTTGCCAATAGCCCGACTTCAACTCCATAGTAGAAAAGATCGTTGCGCCGCGCATAGAATCAAAAATATCTGATATGTTTGGTAATGGATAGCTATCCTTGCGACATACGGAATTCAACTTTCTATAGTTAATACAAAACCTAGTGTCACCGTCCTTCTTAGGGACTAAAGTAATGGGTGACGCCCAGGGTGATGACGATGGTCTTATGACGCCCGCTGCCAGCATCTCAGCCACTTGGTTCTTGACTACATACTGCTTGGCAAGCGGCAGACGGTAGGCCTTTTGCCTTATAGGAAACGCATCTCCTGTTGGTACCGTACACTTCACTTTGGGGACCAATCCTAAAGTGTTTGGACGAGCCGTATCAAAGTTATCCGCAAAGTCCTCAATAACTTTGTCGATATCTTTATATCCGGTCGTTTCTTTACAACTAGAATATATATATCTCGTCTGTTCCCTATAGGGATACCTAAAGGGATATACCTGACCAAACCATACTACTTCTTTGGTCCGATAGTCAATCTTTGCATTTCCCAAGTGCAAAGCATCCGCACCAATCAAACATTCATGCCGCATATTCGCTACTACCGTACCAGGAATAGGCGGGGCATTCTTAAATTTGATTTGTGTCTCCCCAAAAAGCTCTATTGGGGAAACATTTACCGCTAAGAGCGTCTTAGCTCTTTTTAATGGCCTAGCATCTAAGCTGCTACGCCATACATCCTTCCTAATCAAGGACGTGCTAGCACCAGTATCTACTAAGGCATGCAAGCACTTACCCTGATCTTTTGGACCGTGGTTGTCCCAGTGTAAATGGATCAGAAACCGCTCGGTCAGTACGCTTACCAACGGTCTCCTCCGTCGCCATTTAATGAAGGGCTCCTCCGTCCGCTGACCACTTCAGCGTAGGAATTTCTTCGTCCTGCTCCCTCATACCGTCCGTATGCATCGGTTCCTTCCCCGGTTAGAACGAATCCGTTCTGATCCTCGTACTCCTCGTTACTACGAAGTATGTTTGAGTTGTCTTTCCGCACGTTACGGGAATAGTTTTGTGCGGTGATTCTCGGTTCATTGTTCAGCAGTCTATTACCTTGGTATATCGCGTCGACACTCATATCGCTCTCTAAACGTGGTCTCTTTGTTGCTGTTCGCTGCGGTCTAGGTTGCGGTGCTCTAAGTGGACAGTCATTTATGATATGTCTGTCCTTAAAACAATGAAAACAACGTACGGTCGGAGCCGGCCCGGTTTGTCTATCCCTATACCCCGTAAAGCTTTGTTGGTACTCATGGCACTCACGCGTCATGTGCCCCTGCTTGCCGCATGGGAAATAGACTATAGGTGGTCTCTGGCCCCTTGGTTGGGCTACATGGGCGGTTCGTTTCTGCATCTCATTTCTCGGAGGTTGCCTGGGCTGTTTACACTTCGCCCTATAATGGCCTTTCTGTCCACAATTGTAACAAACGATGTCTAGCCGCGGGTAGTCTGCTGGTGGTTTGCTACGCGGTTTCGCCTGCTGGCGTCTTTGTAGCATGGCTGGTTTCTTAGGTGGCCTTGGTTCTCTGGGTGCCTGTTGAGGTTTGGCATTGGCCTGCAAAGCCTCCACCGTACTGCACAATCTCTCGATTAGTCTCGTCTGCGGGGCGATCTGCCGTTTCATACCGTTTATTATGGACCATACATCTTTTCCCTCCTCCATGTCCAGCACCCCCACTTCCATGTCGGTTTCTCTACGATCATCTATTCGCATTGCTTTCAGCAAATCATTGCAATTTGCCTCTTCTTCCGCGATCTCTATCGCTCGTTGAAGAGTGGTGGCTTTCTTCCTGACTATTCTTCTTCCCAGTCCAACATCACTGAGGGCCTTGATATACACCCCCAGTATCGTCCTCTGATTATCAGCATTGGTGACGGGATACACCCGGCTGGCCAACTCACGATACCTTCTGTTGAAGGCGATGATAGTCTCATTCCTTCTCTGACGCACCCCTTCGAGGTCATACGTTATTCTCTCGCCCTCGTTGGCGGAGATAAAATTCTATGTGATGTACGTTCTTAACTCTTCGAAGGTAATGTCATCCCTATTCTTTCCAACCAAATAATAGTCGAGCGCTGTCGACAGTTGCCCTCGAGAAGCCCGCGTTACTATGTAGGCCAGTATCCCTTCCAGCTTCCCTTCCATCGCTACCCATACACGATTAGCCTCGTCCAGGAACTGCCGCACCTGCTCTGGGGTGAGCCCGTCGCATGGTTGTATTCGCTGGGTCAGCTCCCTTACTTCTTCCCAATGGACCCGGTCCGCATCCCTTCTAACATTGCTTTGTACGATGGTACCCGCCATTGCGGTGCCCATCACATGCATGGCTGCTACCGTTTCTGCTCGTAGCTCGGGATGCCTTTCATGTTCCCGCATTGGTGGTATACCTGGACCCGCTGGACCTGGTGTCGCCATTATGTATTGTCTATTTAGTGTTTATTCACTGATAGTATAAACAGACTATGACTCGTTTAATCGAGGCTGCTCTTCACAATTAATGTCGGTGGTTATTTTGATTAATGAATTGTCTCTATATTCTCAGTGTTGCGTCACTTTTGCACTGTCAGATTGTTTAGCTAAATCAATGAATACTTGTACTCTGTCCGCTATGTCTTTTAATACTATGTTAGCTGGCCTGTCTACTTGGGCCATTCGTATTGTCTAGTACTTACTCAGTTCACACAATGTTTCCCCTCCCATTATCCTGGCAGGTGAAGCCACTGAAGATTTTCGATATCACTTTCTACCAAATTATTTATACGCTCGCGACTACAACTTCGAGAAGACTTATGATGTTGATGATTGCTGCGACAATCAATCTTCTTGCCGCTGCAGTCGTATAGTTACCGCTCGCCTCTTCAAAGATGGGATGAAGATATTTTAAGTAACTGGGCCTGATCTGACTTCCTGAAGATTCTGAGTAAGGTACGGTGTTTCTCTGTACTGTTTAGGAGCTTTCTAAAGAACAACCGAACTAGTGCCTTGCATTTTACAAGGGGATAATTTTATTCTATAGCTAACTGTACAATAACTTTAAGTATCAATGGTGACTTTTACTGTCACAGAAAAATAGATTATACTTTACATTAACGATACTACTTATCACAATTACGGTCCTAAGCTAAATTATTCAATTCTGACTTTGACTAAATTACGGCTACTGATTACGCTCAACACTGTGGTCGATATGATATCTAGCTAGCCTAAAGTAACAACGACTCGATTTATTCTGACTCACTACTGACAAAGCAACGTCTAATTTGGAATCACAGATGGTGAAGATTAACTTTTCAATAGACCAAGTGCCTATTAAATACTCTTCATATTTTCCTAACTTCTATACATATTACGATATATAGATCTATATATATCGTAATATATAGTTTCTGTTCCTTTCATCCTTCTAGGTAGATATAACCACCGTTTGATTGGCCCGCATCATTCTTGCCTCCAATCAACCTCTGCTTATCTCTTCCTAGCAGTTTGTACCTATTCTTGTTGATCATCCTGACCAATCCCTGCTCGCCTATCCCTCGACTTTACTTTGAAACCTTGTTTCTTTTGTTTCTCTGCCACAGAGTTTGACTAGATGCTCATTGATTATGACGTCATCTCGGCCAATCAAACTCTGGGCTTCTCTTCTAGGGATTCATTACTAAACACGATATAGCTACACGCTAACTCTGGCAAAGCGGTTCTAGCTAGTTCTGATTTGATGCGATCTGTCAGCTAACTAACAACATTACGGAATGTGTTGTTGTAGCATGCCTTTCTTTGATTGACATATAGTTGATATACAAATTTCGATTGTGTTATTAATTCCTACAGGACGCTACAATGCCTCTGTCCTGTCCCTTGCCTATCTTGGATAAGCCTGTAGGAAGCGAACGTTAATAAGCACATGAGCTGTATGATCTCATTGCCAGCTGGTGTTGTTGTACTTGCTTAAAGTAGTCGGAATGCCGACCGTCAACAACTACATGTCAGTCTGTCACCTATACTTTCCTATAATCTCTCTCGATTCCCATCGATTCTTATCACTCGAATATTTACTAAACTAACGACCGAAACGACTGCTGAACATTATAAAAGTGTGTGCCGATCCCACAGCAACAACTTTTATCTTCAACTATTGACAGATATCATCAACCCAGAACCGTTGTTCCTATTTCAATCTATTCCAATTTCTAATTTATTGTGATGAATTTACTGCTACAGTTTCGACACAGTTTCTATCCTATTTCCGCGAAACTGTACTACTAGCACTGGTCAAAGTCAACCAGTGCACCCTCCTACTACGTATCTAACTGCTGCTAATATTATTCACTCAGTTCCTTAGCTCACCTGGTATTTTCAAATATGAATTTCACTGAGGTCTTACTCGCAAATATAAGACGTCTAACGGGGTCATGACTTCCCATAAGACGATCCGATATCTACAATGCGTCTCTTGCGTCACTCTCTTCTCGGCTACATGCCTACTCGGGCCAAGACCAAATGTACAAAACGGCGACAACCAGACTTTTTACATTACAGACCAGCAACAGCAACCACCGCATCCACCTCGTGACATGAATTAAGTCACTATATCACGCCAGCCAGTGACACGATGGAGTCACCAGCATGACCAGCACTGGCAGCACTTGCTGTAATGGTACCAGCATCACCTGCAGTTTCCACTCCGGTAGCACCCGCAGCAACTCCACCATCCACAGCACACATGACCTCAACATCCACATCCACCTCCGTAGTCAGCCGACCAATATCTGTGATTATTTCAACACTGGTGACCGTATCCGAATAGGGGTTCTAGGATGTTTCAGACAGATCTACATCTCCTTGTAGTCTTACTATCGACGAGGAGATCCACCTTACGGAAGCAACACTAACGACCACTGCATCACGAAGCAGCATCACGTTACACCCCCACAGCAGCACTCCTATGGATCCAGCAGTTATGAAACTGCTTATCATTATATACCGCCCTCTCCGTTAATGGGCAACCTTTAACATCACTACTTCCATCGCCGGACGGAGAACTTTCTCCCTCCCACATAAATTGTGATTTAGTTACAGAGACTATCTAATAGATATGGCGTCACTGCACTGCTTCACTGTCCTGAGTGTGTACCGTATCTACTCTGCCTGGAGGAGTCAGCTTGCAGAGCCAACCTGCGGAAACCAGCTGTGGAAATTGCCTGTGGAAATATCTCCAGCTCCAGAGAACGTGTCAACTCGCGCTATGAATATGTTAGCGCCTCAATTTCAGTAACATAGTAGCCTGTTCCGTACCGATGACTATTAGGTACTCAAGTAACTATACTATTGTACATCTGATTATTATTATTTCCGTATTTGGTACTGATGACTAATAGGTACCTTTCCAGTCTTAGGACTGCCGTTTATAATTTCTATATTACTGTGAATATTATCTTCGTTTACTGTGGTGCTTTCAACTAGCCGTACCATCTAGGTTTATCACTCTATGATTGTTAGCTACTTAATTTAATTACAATCTACTTATTGCATTGGTTAGTTGTATATGGCAGAAAGCCATCCAGTTGATATGTTTTGTTTAATTGTAGAAAACTTTGGACCGTATTACGCTAGGAGACACTATACAGCAACATTTATATCCGCATTCACTTACTCCCTCCATCATCAATTTTACACGGAGGTCGCTGACCGTGCTCAAATTATTTGAGCCCAGCATGTTACCGCCTAAACCTTATTATTCAGCTCGATAGGATAGGTTAAAGTGGTTAGGGACAATTTCTTCGTTTAGAGACATATAATATAGATTACGCCTTTTTCCGGCTGTTGCGGTAATGTAGCCCCACACTCCGGCAAGGTTGTGTCAAATTGGCCAATTACCTATAAGGCCTCACATATATTAAGTCATTGTCTCTTTCCATGATCCAGCAGCCGTATAGATTTATAATTGTTTGGTTTCCCTATCAGCACGTTGATCTGATCTGACCCTGGAAAACTATCGGAGGTTTCAGAGTGGTGATGGTTAAAGTGTTGAATTACATACATCTCCCCCATATCTTCGGATACTCGTTAGCTAGATAACCCTGCCAATGAAGGAAGCACTGCAAAAAAACATATAGTTATAATTATGAGATAGTTAGTTTATTTACCAGCCCGCAGTGCATATTTGGGCATATTGGAACTTAACCCTAACGACAGGTCAACTGTTAGATCCATAGCACACGGTGACGGATGAGATGCGGATCTCCATGCAATTCATTGGAGTGTCTGGATGAAGCATTGGAGCTCGTCACACCCTCATGGGAATGATGCTCACGGTGAATATCCGTCTCTCTACCCCAACCCTAAAAACATGTTAAGTGATCAAACTTGCTTGTGTGAAATGTAGCCATTGTCCAGGTGATGTTTTATATGGTTGCGGAGCAGGGCAGCCGGATTTTCATCGAATTCGGATGCCTTGTGTTGTAACATGTACGCATGATGTCCTTGAATGTAGATGCTATTCCAAAGCGACCTACGGGAGGCTGAGCGTCTGCACCCATTGGACAACTGTATCTAAAGACAGGTAGGAATCCCTGCCACTTGCGGCCAAAGCAAGTTTCCGTTTCTAACAACTAATTGGTAGGTTAGACTGTAGCAGAAGGCCTACATAAATAAAGCGGCATCTACCAATGCAGTATCTTTGGCACTACATAAGACAGTGACCTGGGAATTCTTCGGAAATCGTTCGTCCTGTCTTCACGTAAACCAGCGTGCAACACCTTAACAGTAGCTTCACTAAGATTTTAAGCACGTAGCATTTTCTGTTGAACAAAAGAGTGGATCTTTGTGCCAGCTCTTTTCCTCCGCTTCGGCGTTGGGGGCATTTTCCTGTGACAGAGGCCCACGCGAGTCACTTTCCTCTCGCAACAACAATATTTTCTTTGTGTGTGTTAGGGGATATTAGCTTATATTAAAGGACAATTCCGGGATTGGTAAAAGTGTACTTTATTTAAAAGACTATTATATGACTAACATATTGGATCCTAAATAAAAACAATAGACAAATAACACAAGTAATTATACCATCGTAAACATGGGATTATTTTATCTCCCGGGCGGCGCCATTTTCATGCAACGAGAGTGGGATTTCACGAGATCCTGATGTCATCCCCGCACCAACGCTATCTTTGCTGAGCATGAAGGCTGTACAGTAAATATGTATATGCATGGAGGCCTAACATGTACTAATTTGGAATCGTTAGGACATTGCCAAGTTAAGCTAGTAAGTTTTTCAAGTAATTCTAGTATCTGATGTCGGTGGGGAATCATTAACTCCTAGACCGCTGAAGCATAGATTCCATTTTCTCTATCCTATCAGAATGTGTTCATTTTGGTAACAATGCTGCTGTACGTCATTGCTGTGCATGACAGCAACACATTTCAGCGACATTTTTGTTTCATAATGTACCCCGGCACTATCTCTGTAAGTAGGCTATCACGCATTTTACACCATGCGATAATGGTTAAATGAAGAGGCACATTTGACACGTGCGTATTGCCAAATTACTCAGCCGACTCAAGATACAGTAATAGCATGTGTCGGAGGCAGTGTAAATATATATTCCAAGAAAACATATGATATGTTAATATTGCCGGAATCACAGAACCGATTGTAATAATTCTGATACCTACACGTAGCTGCAAATTCGAAGATTTATCCAATGCTAGGGATGTTAGAATCGGCCTAGTGGTTCAAAAGATACACTCTGCGGGGAAAACTAAGCCAACAAGATTTCAAACAAAAATTTCAGGATGCGCTCTATCCATCATCCTATATCAGAATGAGTATTACAGCTACAATGGCAGAATTTGTTGTGCCGAAGCTTTACAATGTTATCACATAATGGGGAAGATTCTATCAAAATATGTGCGAAAAATTCTCAACAACTTTCTAGAAGTCGGTCTTTGTATTTCTCTGAGAGACGTCATATGGGATCCGCAACCCCGAGATCTGAAGATAACCAGCCATCCCGGTCATCATGCACTTGCGGTGCGATGGGCCGAAATCTATTAGCGGACCAGTATGTACCCCCGCGAGCTACACATTTAACATATAACAAACATGTAATTCAGTAATAGTTGGCTCATGGATGAGGTTAATATAATATTTACATGTATACGTTTAGGACAGTAGACAATAACACACACACGCACTCACGCACGCACGCACGCACGCACGCACACATGGGAATGGGGGAAAACACATGCATATCTGGTTTAAAGTCCAAATTACATTGCAATATGTGATATGTGGAAGTATGTGTACAATAGAGTTTTTAGAATATTAGGGGGAAGATATGGCTGAAGTCTTCACATGATACCGATGTTCTTTGCTACCTCGGGTCTCACTATTTCTATATGCTTCTCCCAGGTTATGCTTTTATCCAGATAGACACCGAGAAATTTGGCGTATTGTGCTTCGTGAATTTCCTAATTATTTACATGCATTTTAGGGAGAGTTATTTTTTTTTAATTCTTAGGTTTTGTGAAAAGTATATAGTTAGTTTTATCGACATTTAGAGATACTTTATTCACTTTAAACCAATCTATAATTTCTTTTCATTTCATTATTTACATACTTGTATACAGTGTCTATGTTCTTGTGGCTACAAAAGGCATTGATATCATCCGCAAACAATATTAGTGAGAGGTGGTTACATGCTTTGGATACGCCATTCATGTATAATAAAAACAACAGAGGTCCAAGAATTGATCCTTGTGGAACGCCACAGACTAATTTCCTATCTCTTGACATGGCCCCGCTGAATTTTGCACATTGTGTTCTGTTAGTTAAATAGCTATATATCCAATTTAATGCAATGCCCCTAATGCCATAGTGGGCTGGTTTTTAAAGTAATATTTCATGATTAATAGTATCAAATACTTTGGAGAGGTCCAAGAACACAGCTAGAATGTGTTCATTTCTCTCAAGGGATGTAGTTATTTTTTCCAGCATATCCACAATGGCAAGCATGGTAGAGTGTTTTTCTCTGAAGCCGTGCTGAGATTCATAGATTATAGAGTTTTTATTAAGATATTTTATAGTTCTATTGTAGTATAATCTTTCCAAAAGTTTAGAGAAAAGTGGAAGTACTGAGACTGGCCTATGGTTAGTAAAATCAGATGGGTCTTTAGCTTTGAATATAGGTGTCACGCATGCAGTTTTTAATCAGGATGGAAATATACCCTGTGAAAGTGATAGATTGCAGATGTGATTCAGTGGAGTTAGTATTGCTCTAGCACAGTTTTTACAGATTTTCCATTTAAAGTTATCAATGCCGACACACTTAGTCGGGGTGAAACTATAATACTCCGCAAGATGGTCACTCCACTCCCCCCCCACCCACCCCTTTATGTAAAATGTTCTGTCATACGTCATGTCTCTACACGTAATTTGTTTAAATGTAAACATAATTCATACATGTATCGTATCGTAATCTATGCCATTTGCAATATAAAACATCCATGTACATGTATATAAATGTTATATGTATAGACATAATATTATAAATTTATGTTATATGTCAAGGGTCCAACACATCATAGGGCTTGCCTTTGGTGGATGCCTGTATTGAATTGTTAAATTATTTACCTATATGGAAATAAAGAATCTTGAATCTTGATTCGCTGCCGAATTTCTGCAGTCTACATTTTCAAGGGGTTTAACTCTGGGTATGCTGAGTATCTCGTCTTAATGCTATGCGCACCCAGATGGCAGAATAAGCAACACATTGCTCACCGACATAGGAAAATCTCAAATGCTAACAATTGTCAAAAACTTCCACCACGACACTTTACCCAAATCTATAGCCCCCTTCTTTATAAACAATATTAACATCCACCAACATAACACTAGAAGCAGACATAAACTACATGAGCAATACACATGGACAGACATAGGAAAACACCGAATATCATGTGCAGCCACTAAACTATGGAACAACATAAAATAGGAAACACGTGGGAAAATTCTATCAACAAAATTCTGCAAGAAAACAATAAAAAAAACACTTGATTAACACATACTAGTATTATCGAACTCATGCAGTACAGCTAAAAAAATGGCCCGACTCGTCTACAAAACAAGGTAAAGAATGCTACTACTACTACTACTACTACTACTACTACTACTACTACTACTACTACTACTACTACTACTACTACTACTACTACTACTACTACTACTACTAGAATTATGACTAGATGACTCCACTTGCTATTATATCCAATAATAATTTCAATTACCATAGTAACAAACTACAGGACGAGCAGGAGAATGAGGACCCATCCCCTCCATTCCCCTTCCCTTGTCCAAGGATGCTCCCCATTAGCCAGCATCCTGTAAACAGTATATCATCATTATAAGTAAAAGTACCCTCCCCAAAAATATATAAATGTTTATTGTTGTATCTATAATCATAGACATCCATGTATGTTATTGAACTTGACTATGTTCTGTGCTTGTCTGTTACGTAACTGTCTTGTCCTTATTTACTACCCATATGTATCGCTAAATAATAATAATAATAATAATAATAATAATAATAATAATAATAATAATAATAATAATAATAATAATAATAATAATAATAATAATAATAATAATAATAATAATAATAATAATAATAATAACCCAAGTGACTAACTCTTACACACACCCTGTTACAGTATTATATGTTGGTTCGCGGACTGAGAGAGGCCCACTCCAGGAGTTTTTCTTTCCACTGTAATGACTGACAAGATAATTGAACCGGTGGTGAACTCGGGGGGGGGGGGTTGGGAGGGTGCTGGGGGGGGGAGGGGGGCTCCTCTTGACCCGCGAATTGACATATTTTCTCTTTGAAATTTAAACTGTTTATGTGGATCAAGGGCCAAAGGGTTAATAAGGAAGTAGTAAATGTAATGTCTGAATTTATAATTGTTTGTGTAAGTACTGTCTTGTCTAATTTATATATACCTGTATATATGTGTGTAAGGTGTCCGCCATAACAATAGGCACTGCCTTGGGCGGACAACCTGGTATGATTTGTGAATTCGTTTACCTTGGAATTATTGAATAAATAATCTTGAATCTTGAATCTTGATGGTGGCCATTAACCGGCAGAAACAGAAGAAGAAGCGGATATCCATATCAGTGCACTCTACGCTATTTAACTCTTTGGGCAGGTAATACCCTTCTTAATTGTGTGTGTTGTAATATTTGAGGCGTTTATATGCTAGTTCCCAATGCTAGGGTCTAGACTCACGCCTGGCCTTTATGGTTTCTGTTGAATTCTTGTGAATTCTTGTGACGTCGGTTTGTGCATTAGCTTGTGTCTCTCTCTCTGTGTGTGTGTGCGTTGATCGTTGTCTCTCGATTTTGTCTCATGTTGCTGTTCTTTTCCATGGCTTTTTTTTTGTTGCTCCTCATGCTTGGGCGTGTGTAATGGGGATGGCCTAACCTGGACCTAACAGGGGTGGGTAAGGGATGGGGTAGGTGTTGGGTCGGGGGAGGTGCGTACGGTCTTATGACCTGATGCACCCAAGGGGGGGGGGGGCTTTAGGTCATAGACCTCCCGGCCCCATTGGGGGGAGTGGGGAGGTTGGGGTGTGGGGTCTTTCGGGTCCTGGGACCCATTTGGTCTTCTGGCCATCATCCGAGCAGGCAGCAGCGCGCACATGTTTGATTTTGATTGGTTAGGTAGCCCGTATGGTGACTGTGTCCGTCCGAGGACGAACTCGATCAGTCATCCGGGTTACATCCCTCCATAGTCCCCTCGAAAATTCCGAAAGATTCTAATTCTAGCAATTTGGTTTTGGTTTTGTAATCCGTATGTTGCGTGGTTCCATCCGAGGAGGGATCCATTCAGCATCCGGTTTACTTTGACTATGCCGAAATTTCTTGCCTACCTAACCCTAGCTCACGTTCACACAGTGATGGGCACTGTATGACGGGACCTCGGTTTAAAGTCCCATCCGAGAAGACTGACCCTTCTTAATTCCCTTACTCTCACCTTAAATACGTTAAACGGAGGTCACGTGATTTAGCAAATGGCGTTAGTTGTTGTTGACGCTTCGAAATGGGAACAAAACAAAGTTTTCTAACTGATGTTAATGTCCATTACAGCGACGAATTTCTACACCAAAGAGATATAAGAAATATATTAGTATCGTGTTAGCTGTGTTATTTAATTTTTCGGCTTACTTTTTAATTAATCGGAGTTCCTGTATGAAATTCTTAAATGATTGGCGATGGAATGGAATGTGATTCCGTGACGTGATTGGTTTCCTTTTCTGTTACCCTTCGAAGACGCATACAGGAATCTAAAACCGAGAGCCGAGCAGGTGTAACAAGTGTGTAAACGAATTAGAGGTATGTTTTTGATATGTGACTCCTAAGTAACACTTAATAACCACAAACGAAAGAAAAAGTCAAGAACTAAATCGCTTTTTCTCTACTCTAGTACCTTCACCAATGAGAACCTAGATTAGTAGATAGTAGATATTATAATTATCCCAACATTTACAACAGAGACTACAACAACAATAAACAATATTACTGTCTCTGTTCAAGACGTCACGTCTTTTCAAAAAGGGAAACAAACATTTGGTCAATAACTATCGCACTATATTGCTATACGCCTTACCTCCATAATCTGTAAACTCATTGGTCTCAGGCGAGTTCGGCAGGCGTGTAATTTCGGCAGCCGCAAATATCAATTCGTTTTCGGTAGCCTACCGAGACGCAAATATGGTGCATAAAAACATTACATTTTCGGCAGCCTCTCACATTATTACATTTTTTGCAGCATGTTTAACATCGTTATGTTGCTGTAAAATAGTGTAATGTTATGAATGTTATTAAAATTGTTTTACCTTACCGGCGATCTGTATAAGTCTGTCTATGTCTAATAATATTTCCTTTTTTAGGTTAATGCCGTGATTAAGTAACCATAGATCTGAAATTCATAGACCTCATTTTAATTGATGTTTGAAATGTTGAGTATTTTTTAATAAAATTTTCAATTTCAAGTGGAATCGGTTTCAAAATATAGAACAGTTTTCCTGCATAGCTGTCATAAATTTGAGACACGAATGTTAATATGGTTAATAGGTTTCGGCTAGTTCGTTTCATCTAATATATATACATATTTATTTATTTGTATATAATATGAATACATATTGATTACTCACGACTCTCACCACGAGAAGGTCAGCCAAATTGAGAGCCAGGTTTGTATGAACAAGTGCATGAACGTGCAAAGATAATTTAGTGAACCATTTGAAAACACATTATTATTATTATTATTATTATTATTATTATTATATAGTTAGGCTACCACGTTATCATTATCTCTGAAATTTAAAATATTATAATACGATAAATGATTCAATATCTTTACCTGATTATTATTATTATTATTATTATTATTATTATATAGTTAGGCTACCACGTTATCATTATCTCTGAAATTAAAAATATTATAATACGATAAATGATTCAATATCTTTACTTGATTATTATTATTATTATTATTATTATTATTATTATAACTGACTAGCATATTTTAAAGACCATATTTTACCACTGAAAAAAACCATGATAAGAATATATTATAAGTGCCATTAATGCTAAAAGTTAGTAATTATATTATTCCTTTAACATTGAAGCCACCACAGTGGTTTTGTTAAACGTGAATTAGACGAAGACTATTTTTGAAAATTTATCACTGAAATGACTGGCTCAATAGCAGGGTCAGTAATTCTCATGATATATTTTCAAAAATAAACTCTTGGACTGCAGTTGGACATTTTCTTTGAGATAATTTGACCTACCTGTGTCGTCGATGTCAGGCATATCGTCGGGCATATGTACAACCGCGACATCGGCTATTGCCTCTGCAACATTTGCGTACACCTGGTCCACATCTGTGAATTGAAAAAATAAGGTGAATAAATTACGTGTGCCCAACAAATGCGTGCTTGTGCGAATGCATATGTGCGTGCATGCACGCGCGACATATAATTTGACCAGTCTTATACCTGCGTCCTCGATGTCTGGCATATGAACAACTGCGACATCGGCTATCGCCTCTGGCACATCGGCTGCAATAGCCGCTGCAACATCTGCAATATAAAATAAGAATAATCATGTGTATGCGTGCGAATGATGAGCTTAGTAGTATGGTGAAATATGTTGCTGAGGTATGTGTCTCAGTAGGTTTTTGTATATTTTTGCACATGCTACCGCTTCAAATTATATAGTACAGTACAGCTCAAAAAATATATTTCACTCACTTTAACGCTTAGATTTTAGGTAAGTTTGTGAATATTTTGAAACCAATTTGACTGGAAGCTGGCGCTACCTTAGGCAGCAACAGCTTCCAGTCAAATTAGTTTCAAAATACTCAACAGACATTGACACTTCCATTATCTGACTTTTACGCTTATATTATAAGTAAGTTTGTGACCATTTTGGAACCAATTTAACTAGAGGATGGCGCTGCCTTAGGCAGCAACAGCTTCCAGTCAATTTGGTTTCAAAATACTCGACAGACATTGACACATACGTTTTATTATTTTGTAGTAGTAGTAGTAGTAGTAAATGCCATGATGATGATGTTGTTGATGAAGATTGTCCGATGAAGATTGTTCGATGAAGATTGACAAAAAATTGTACGTGATTTGTTTTGCAAGAGCAAGAAAGATTTTGAGAAGTAATTATTTCAAAACAATATATGTAGAGACGATGAGCGTCCAAACTTTACTCATGTTGGCTTGCTGTTGTTTCTGATAGCATATGCATCAAACACAAATCAGTTTTTGATATTTCTAAGAAATGCCGTGATTTAAAAAGAACAAAGATCACGGTCTTTTGTAAGAAATAAATTATGAGGCCTAATCACATATTTAAAACCTGCACGAAAGGGCATCTTTGTCGGGATCTGGTGAATATTTGTGTAGTTATTTTTAACAGAAGCTGTTGCTGCAGATGTCCGCAATAGGTTCCAGTCAAATTATTTTCAAAGTATATGTCCGGAAACTTTATTTAGATAGGTGGTCATTTAATGAATACGTGCGTACACGTTCGTCGCCATGTAATATGGTGAAATCTGAATTTGAATATTTTGAAAATAAATTCCTTGTTAATAAGTAGCGTGCGTGTGTGTAAACTTGCGTTGCTAATCAATACCACTTGATCCACCAGTGTTGAATACCTGTTCCAGTCAAATAATTTTTTTAAATATCCACAATTCCTTTAGATTTATATATATGGTACGGTGTGACCGTGCGTACAAGGTGCGTGAAATTAAATTTTGTTACAATTAATTAAAATGTTGAATATTTTGAAATGAATTTGTCTGTTAAAGGATATTTGGTTACAAGGTATGTATGTCATACTGAAAGTAGTTGCTGTGCAAGCGGAATGTGTTGTTCATTCACGCAAGAGATCACATACATTTTTGGCGTTAAGATAACAGCAGGGATTATAAACTGAGGACATTGTTATCACCCGCCGAGTTTAGCTAGCATGGGCTTTAATTGCAGGAAACCATTACAATGGTCGGAATACACACAGACGTGGATTACAAATACACATGTACAATAGAAAGAGCTCTAACCAACCAGCTTTAAGAAACAACGTCAACAAATCAAAATGCACGTGCAATTGTTGGTCGTACTTGTGATTCAGATCGTTTGTTAGTCTGTATTAATCTTTCGACCACTACAGACGTAACATGATAAGAGTTTCTTGCAGACTTTCGAAATTATTGATATTTTCTAATGAGCATTTCCAAATTTGTTTCAAACATTAGCTATTTGGTAGATCCTAACGAAAATTTGAGGAAATCTACTCCAAGTCTCAACCCGAAAAATTATTTTCAAAATTATCATTTTCATGTGATACACAAATTACATGATACATTGATTTTCCAAATTGAGGTTGCTTTTCAAATATGTTACGCCTTAAATATTCTAGAAATTTTTATTTTTTTGCCATAGCCAGTTAATAACATACAATTGAACTAAAAGTTGTATGAGGCCAATCACTTTATTAAAGAAGGATCGATATAGGCCTATGTCTTTATTTCAAAATAACATGAAATTATATTTCACACGTCTTCGTCACGGCGCTTGACTTTCATTGCAGCAACTGGCTCTTAGTTCGTTTTGCTCTTAGAGTCAGCATGGCTGAAAAAACAAACATAATAAAATTCGTCAACCAGCAATTAGCGGTAATTAGCTATGGATTTCAGTCTATCAGAGTCGATATAACAGAAATATATACTATTACTATATAATACACACGTATAGTATTAGTATATATTTCTGTTATATCGACTCTGTTAAAGCGACATAGATATAGGGTAACATATAGATAACACAGGGATAACAATTAAACACACACTAATATAGGCTGCCGAAAACGGGCTACCGAAAATGTACTCCAAGCTGCCGAAAATGGTTGGCTGCCGAAATGTCTATACACCAAATCATTGAGTCCATTATAAAAGACTATAAAAAGTATATTGTAAGCCATCTTGAACAAAACTCCCTAATTGTACCAAGTCAACACAGATTTATTAAAGGGCGTTCTTGTGTCACACAGCTAACTGAAGTCTTAGATATATGGTCAAATGCAATCGATCACAGCAGCTCTATCGATGCTCTATATCTAAACTTTGCTAAGGCATTTGACTCTGTACCACACAAATGACTTCTTCTTAAACTAGAATAATATGGTATCCATGGTAACCTACTAAAATGGATTGAGGATTTTCTTACTAACAGAGCCCAACGAGTTGTCGTGAATGGATGCAAATCAGTTCAAACTCCTGTCATTAGCGGTGTGCCCCAAGGTAGTGTACTAGGACCACTTCTTTTCATCTGTTGCATAAACTACCTTCCTGATGTAATTAAGTGCTCTACAATTAACATGTTTGCTGACGATACAAAAATCTACAAAGAAATTAAATTAATTGATGCAATCGAACTACAAGATGATTTAAATAGCGTAACGAAATGGTCTTCTATCTGGCAAATCAAATTCAATGCTGACAAATGCTGTCCTATGCATCTATGTACAGCTAATATTAAACATTCATACTTCATGAACTGTCTTGATACAAATATTAACAATGCTGTTTGGACTAGCACCTACAAAAACAAAATATCCAAAAGTCTCCAGAAAAAGAGCATCAAACTATTTTCTAGGCCAACAGAGGGCCAAAACATGTTCAAAGCAGAAAATTTATGAAACTAAAAAAAAGTGGTATGGTGACTTAGGTCTCTAAAGTTTCGTCTGTGTCGCATGTCCCAATTTCTGACCCCGAATCTGGGACGTGTGGTGACAACGAAATATGCCAAATAGATCGCCTCCTTTTAAATCCTAACGGCGATCGGCAGTAATTATGAAATTGAATGTTGGCTATATGGTTTTTAACACTAAAATCGGCTGACGTCGTCCATATTATCCGAGCGGGTGACGTCACACCCGTGTTGTTTCTCAGATTTTTTATAGTGAAGAAAATATTTCATTAATTCACGCATCTTATTCTTGGTGCTGCGTACCTTTTTGTAACAGAAAACTTTAGTTGTTATTGCACCACATAAACATCCATTACCATTCAATCACTACTTGCTAAATCAAATATCTGCATTTAGCTATCAGAATAAAATTTTTATGCTCGCTTATATACTCCCTAATGCCCATACCATCACCATGTAGACCCTCAACCAGGCTTCTGGTAGAGGGACCCCCTGCATTAGCCTTACCAATAGACTGGCACCAGTCTGTACTCACTCCTTGGTGACGCTTGTCACTAAGCACGCTCGCGCATGCGCAGTAGGTCCCAAATGTGAAAACTGATTCCCTTTTCAAATATTCTGCTAGCAGTACAGTATTGCCTGCTATCAATCTGATATAAAAGTTTTAGCTTGCTACTAGAAACTTTCCAATTATTACTATATTTGACATCGGAATGCCTACCATGAAGTCTATTCTTCCTAAGTTATGTTTAACTTCTATATCATGGTGTTTTAGAGGTGTTTGTAATTCTAGTGTTTGGAGTTACCAGTTTTCGTGTCACTACTCCCGTTTTTGAGGTTAGAGTAACCATGCCTATTATATACCATCAAGAGTACCATGTTATCATAATAGCCAGTACCACTCCTATTAACGTAGTTCCTAGTGCTCTCAAACAATCATTATTCAGAATCATTACTGATTCTTTCTTCAGTCACTTTATTAAAATCTCCCAGGTCGTAGCCTCCAGGGTTTTCTCAGTAGTTTCTCAAAGCTAGCTGCTTTATTTCTTATCATTTCTTATTTTTTATAGGAAGTGTCATTATCTTCTGAGAAAGTAAAGTGTACGTCAGTTAAGTGTGATCGCTTTCACGCTAAGGATTTTGCGGGCCACATATGCCTGAGGTGTACCACCTGCACCCCTCAAAAAATGTGTGGAATTTGCAAGGGTTGGCTATTGGTCATTTATAAATCGTTTTTCAAAGACTATGGTTAAGCCTGCATTGCCCTCAGGTCGCTCTCCCTCCGTTGTTGAGTGTACTAAGGCAGTTTCATCTGCTTCTACCTCTGTTAATACGTCAGTTTCAACAATGGAGGGGGGCAGCTCCTCTATCACAGATCCGGTTATGGCATTATTCGCCAGGTTTGAATCCTTTGCCAACGTACTAACTAAATCTTTCGACGAGCGAATTACATCCGCTATTAAGGCTGCTAAAGAGGAGTCATCAGACTCCGAATTTAACCCCCAGTCTCAGTCACGTAAGTGGGGTAAGCCGGTTTCCTTGGCATCTAGGCAACAAATCAAGTCTCCAAAGGGTAAGTCCGGCGATTCGAGAAGGAAACCTGGTAAGACATCCTCTGGTAGGAGCCAGGCCAAAGACCATGTTAGCCTTGAGGATCAGCTTAATCCTCAAGCGTTGGCAGTGGTGGCGGAAGCTTCTGAATTGTCTTCACAGGCTAAGGTCCGTTTCTCAGTGATACCGATTGCCAGGAATGTCGTAAGATCGCCGATCGCCGATCGCCTCTGTTCCCGTCTCTGCTCCTGGCTTGTCCAGGCAAGCGGGTTTGCCATCTGGATTGTCTTCTGGTTTTACCGGGCATCCGGAAAAGAGCACCGTGATTGTTTCTGACATGGCTGAACATCCGGTGACTCATGAGAATCTGGTTTTTTCGTCATCATCCGTTTCCGGGTCATCAGCTTCCGGCTATACAGTTTCCGATTCCGGGAGGAAGAATGTGGTTCCGGGTCTGTTGGACCCGGCAGTGCATCAGTTGTCGTCTTCCGTTTCCGATTTTTCGGCTTCCTCTTCCGGTAGTAGTGTTGCTACTTCCGGTAGGAAGAATGTGCATCCGGGTCTGTTGGGCCCTTCTATGCATCGTGCTGTTTCCGGTTTGCCAGTCTCTTCTTCCGGTAGTAGTGTTGCTACGTCCGGTAGGAAGAATGCTTATCCGGGTCAGTTGGATCCGTCTTTGCATACATCCTCTTTTTCTGGTCCAGTTTTGTTTACTTCCGTGTCCGGGGGTAGTGTAGACACTTCCGGTTCAACTTATGCATGTCCGGGTCGTTTTGACCCGTCCTTGCAAGCGACTTCCGTTTCCGGTTTTTCCGTTTCCGCTTCTGGTGACAGTTTTTTTGCTTCCGGCTTAAGAGATATGAAGTATCCTATTTCCGGTCTTGGTGGTCCAGTTCCTACTGGAACTACTGTTTGTGCATCAAGTTATGAGCTTCCGACTAACTCAGATTCCTAGTTTAGTAATAGGTCTGTTACTTCCGATTCTAGTTATTTTCGCGCCGCTCCTCCCGGTTTTGATAGGCATTATCCCGACCGTCCTATTTCCCAGTCGGTTCCTGCTTCAGATTTGGTTCATCCTTCCTTTCGTGAGGTAGTATCTCTTTCTCATTCTTCCTCTCCTTCCTTTTTCTCTCAGGCAGGTTCTCAGAAGAGTAGTAGTCAACCGTCCTCTTCTTCTGCCTCTGTCTTATCGGCTAGGGATTTTTCGTCTTCCCATGTTTCTAATTCTTCTTCTCTTTTTCATCCGTCATCTATATCTCCTCTTCCAGGTTTTCTTCATATTCCGGCTTCCCTCCATCAGAACTATTCTTCTTCTTCTCACATACCTTCTTCTTCTGCTTCTGCTCCGTCTGTCCCTACTCTGCCTTCTTATTCTTCATCTTCTCCGGCGTTTGATCATTTGGATCCTATTGTTTCTGTCGTTCTTTCTCCAGAATTAGAATTCCAGATAGTTGATTCGGGCTTAGATTTTTCCTTGTTTTCAGTAAGCCACGAGTCCTCTCTTCATCGATCTATTATTTCAGCTAGATTTTCAATTCTTTCAAGGTTTTCAGCTAGTGAGTTGGATGCTTATTCTTTCACTTCTAGTCAGCCAGAGACTCATGTTATTAGTCCTTCTTATCAGTCTCCTTTGACTTTGGACTCTCTCTCGGACGCTCCCTCTAGAGCTTTATCTTCTCCTTCCTCTCTGAGGATCGTTGATTCTTCTGTTTTGCTAGACTCGGACCTCTGTCCGCCTTCTTCTTTTTCTCCATCTCCCTTTTCTGTCAAGGCTACTCAGAGATCAGTCAGGGCCAGGGATCTGAAGAGGTTCTATCATGAGAGGGCCTCTCCGGATGACTGGTCTAAGTCTCATCAATGGATAGCTTCGTCTCTATCTCTTCCTCTTCAGGATGAGTTTTCAGTTGATCCTCCGTCGTTTGGTTCTGCTCTTTCATCTTCAGACTCTTCGGCTAATGTTCTTCCGGTGGATAATTTGGTCGTAGATTTGTTAGATTTTTACATTAACGATGTCCAATTGAAAGATTTCTCTCTTACTCCCAAGGTAGATGCTCCAGTGCAGGTTCCGAAAGATGATTACATTAGGTTGGCTTCTACTCAATCTCTTAATGGTCCGACATGGGATGTTCTTTCGTCGCATCTGAAGGAAGCTTCTAAGGTAGAATCGTCTTCAGAGCTTTTTAAATGGGAGTCTGTCTGTCGGGCTCAGTTGAAATCGGCAAACTTTTTGGCCCTTCTTTCTGAGGCTATTCTCAAGGCTCAGGAGAAGGGTGGTCAGATTCCTCCGGAAATATTTCGTGCTTTAGCTGATCTTGCAAGAGGTTCTTTGAATTCAGTTTGCCGTTCTTTGGGTTTCATCACCTCTAAGAGAAGGTCAAGGAAACTTGCTGAGGTGAACATTTCAGATTCCCTCAGGAGTAATCTGATTTCTGCCCCTCCTTTCGGTTCACATATCTTCGGTCAGAATTCTACCTCAATTCTTAGGGCGGAGTCTGATCGTCTTAGATCAGCTAAGGATCTGCGTGATCAGATTTCTATTTTGAGGCCTTCAGCAAAAAGAGACTCTTCCTCGGTAAAGAGTCCGTCTTCCTCTCCCAGGAGGAAGAGTCTTAGGCCGGACGAGTATGGGGCTTATCCGTCAAGGGTTTTCACGAACTCTAATCGGTCCTCTCCTTCCCAATCCAGATCTGCGGAGGAGGATCATTTCAAATCTATTTCCTCACATAGACCTAGAGCACAGGTTCGTCAAGCCCCTCCTCAGGCGAGAAGGGGTCAGTTTTTCTCTCGAGGTTCTAGGTCTAGTTCTAGAGGACGCTCCTCTAGAGGTTTTCAACCTAGGCGGGTTTGAAGGGGTGGCCTCAGTCCGGGCAGGCCTTTCCCGTTCTCCTTTACCAGTCCTTCCTCTTCTACCACCTGTGGATCTATCGGTGCAGCCCCTTTTTCCCAGCGTGCCAGTAGGAGGGCGCTTGTCTCTGTTTTGGGAGACTTGGCAAGCCCTCGTTCAGGACTCCTGGCTGTTAGATCAAATCCACTGGGGTTATGCACCATCTTGGATAGATCTGCCTGCTGTGTCTTGCCAGCCCAGATGGACTCCAGTTCCATCTAATCTGGAGAAGTTGGGGGCCCTGGAAGACGAATTGGAGTCAATGCGTTTGAAGAGGTTCTTCGTTGGAGAGTAGACCCGGGATTCTACTCAACTCTCTTTCTAGTTCCCAAGAAATCAGGTGGATGGCGTCCAATCATCAACCTGAAGAGATTAAATCTTCTAATATCCACCCCAAAATTCAAGATGGAGACTGTATCTCAGATTATCGCCAGTCTGAGTCCAGGCATGTGGACGGCGTCCATAGATCTCAAGGACGCCTACTTTCATATTCTCATCCACCCTCCATTCAGAAAATTCATGAGATTCGCTTTCAAGGGCCGGGTATGGCAATTCAGAGTCATGCCTTTCGGCCTGACCATGGCTCCGTTCTTCTTCACCCGCTTAGTGTCGGCAGTGGCAGGGTTTCTGCACCGTCGTTCTATTCCCCTTCATGTTTATATAGACGATTGGTTGCTAAAAGCAGAATCTGCCTCAATTCTGTCAAGCATCATTCCAGAGGTCTGCAGTCTGGCTTCCAGTCTAGGATGGGTAATAAATCTAGAAAAATCATCTTTGGCTCCGTCTCAGGTTTTCACCCACCTAGGTGTTTCTTTCGACCTAGGTCGAGGCTTAGTCTTCCCTTCAGATATAACAGTAGAAGCCATCCTAGTAGCCATGGAAATTCTGGCATCCTCTGCCATGGTCAGAGCAATCTTCTTTCTCCGGGTGATAGGCTTGATGGTCAGCATCGGGAACATCATTCCGTGGGCGGCGCTGATGAGGAGACCTTTCCAAATGTATCTGATGTCCCTGTGGAAACAGTCGACCCATTCAGTTTACCACCAGATCCCTGTCAGAGAGCATTTAAGTCCCCACCTAGATTTCTGGAAGGATCGCTCTCTGCTTCTGAGGGGTGTTCCTCTGGTCAAGTCTTCTCCCCAAGCGATCATCTTTACAGACGCTTCCCAGGAGGGATGGGGAGCGGTCTGGGGTTCCATTTCTGTCTCAGGCCTGTGGTCCCTGGAGGAGCCCCAGCCCACATCAACATTCTGGAATTGTGGGCTGTCAAGAAGGCTCTCCTTGCTTGGTCGGATCGGGTGCAGGGCCTCAAGGTTTCGATTCGATCAGACAATTCAACTGTAGTCTCTTATATCAACAAGCAGGGAGGCACAAAGTTGTCGCGCCTTTGTTTGGAGGTGTGGAATCTTCTCATGTGGTGTCGTATGAATCAGATTTTCCTGGTGTCCACCCATGTCCCAGGATGTCTGAATTTTCTGGCGGATCAGTTGTCTCGCCATTCCAAATTCTCCCACACAGTGGCAGTTAAAGAGGTCGGTTGTCAAAGCGATCTTCAACCTCCTGGATTGTCCCCATGTAGACCTGTTCGCAACTTCTCTGAATGCCGAGATCTCTTTCATGTCTCCTTTTCCGGACATTCAGCCATTGGCTGTGGACGCCCTGTCTCAGTCCTGGACAGGAATCTTCGCATATGCGTTCCCTCCGACTATCCTGCTTCCGTTGGTTCTGAAGAAAGTCAGGGATCAGGTCTGCGAGATTTTGTTGATAGCGAGATTTTGGCCAAAAAGAATCTGGTTCATAGACCTCCTCGATCTTCTAGTAGGCTTCCCGCGTCTGCTTCCAGTGTCCCCAGATCTGTTATCCCAAGTAAGGGGAACGTGCCTTCATCCAAACCCAGGAATCTTCAGTCTGTGTGTTTGGAGAATATCGAGTGCTCGGTCCCTGAGAATAAATTTTCTGCAAGATCTCAGGAAATCATTAATTCGGCCAGGAGGGAGTCGACCTGAAGAGTTTACAAGGGTCGACTTAAGATTTTTGGAGAATGGTGTTCAAATCATGATCTCGTGCCCGATTCTGTTTCTATTTCCCAAGTGTTAGATTTTTTATCCTATCTGTTCGATTCTCTTCATCTGACGGCTAACACTGTTAGAGGATATAGATTTTCTTTAGCATCTTCTCTTCCTTGTTTGTTAAATGCTGATGTTAAAGATACTAAGGTTCTGAATGGCTTCATCAGAGGTTTAGGTAATATTCGTCCTCCTATTGCTAAACCTTTACCTTCCTGGAACTTGGCGTTGGTTCTTCAGGTTTTGGCAGGTCATCATTTTGAACCCATCGCTTCGATTAGCTTAAAGCTTTTAACGTTTAAGATGGTTTTTCTAGTGGCTTCTGCTTCTGCTAGAAGACGATCGGAGATCCATGCTTTTTCTGCTGAAAGGGATCGATTTATTGAAGCTGGGGACGGTTTGGTATTATATCCTAGAAGGGATTTTTTTATCAAAAACGCAGTCAAACCGTTATCCAGCTAAACCGATTATTTTAAAATCTTTATCTCCGTTTTCTCCGTCTGACAGATTTTGGTGTCCAGTCAGAGCTCTTAAAGCTTATAAGCGTCGTACCGATTTTAAAAGATCCGATCCGTCTCACTTATGGGTTCCCTTCGCGGAAGGGGTAGCCAGACCAGTCTCTAAAGCATCCATTGCTAGATGGATTTGTGACACCATTCGACTCTGCTACGAGATTGCTTCCTCTGAGCAAATCAATCTCTCTCACATTAAAGATCATGATGTTAGAGGGATGGCTACCTCTTTCGCTCTGTTCGCTGGCTCTTCTGTAGACGAAGTTGCAGGATGGAAATCCGAGTCTACTTTTACCTCTTTTTATTTGAAAGACCAGAGCGCAGCGGCATCTTTCTTTAGGAACATTACTATTTTAACCAAAAAGGCTGAAGACCATTTACCAAGCACATCCCACCATTTTCGTTAGGACCATGCGTCTGCGTGTAATGGTGAGAGTTGTTCCTTGGTTTTTATTTATTTCTTTATGTTTAAAGTTTTATTTGGTTGTTAATCACTGTGTGATTGATTAGGATGCACCATTATGTTATGTGGTTAACATTTGGTTATGTTTGTTTGATTTTCATCCTTGCTTATGGATTCTCAAATCACCTCCCACCAAAGTTTCGTAGTGGGACACTGACCAAATCTACGGGTTTAGCAAGTAGTGATTGAATGGTAATGGATGTTTTTGTGGTGTAATAACAACCCCCAACAGACCCCCCTTTAGTGGGTTGGTCTGTAGTTTTATTAACCACTATAAAAACATACTTACCATTCAATCACTACGACCCATCCTCAGCCACCCCGCTGGGTATTGATTTGAGAATCTAGGCTGGATATATGGCACTTAAATTTAGAAAAGTGAATCAGTTTTCACATTTGGGACCTACTGCGCATGCGCGAGCGTGCTTAGTGACAAGCGTCACCAAGGAGTGAGTACAGACTGGTGCCAGTCTATTGTAAGGCTAATGCAGGGGGTCCCTCTACCAGAAGCCTGGTTGAGGGTCTACGTGGTGATGGTATGGGCATTAGGGAGTATATAAGCGAGCATAAAATTTTTATTCTGATATCTAAATGCAGATATTTGATTTAGCAAGTAGTGATTGAACGGTAAGTATGTTTTTATAGTGGTTAATAAAACTACAGACCAACCCACTAAAGGGGGGTCTGTTGGGGGAATTATGTCAAGTTTGCGTGGTAATCACGATCTGTTTGCATTGATCAATGGTTTCAAAATTCTTGATTTAAGATGTATGTTCTGCAGTTTTACCGTGTTCTACAGCAGTTTGTTTATGCATTTTGTTGTTTTCTTCACGTATCGTTTTGGCCTTCATTTGAGAGTTTAATTGAAATTTATTCTTAAATATATCGCGAATGCTATTCGATATGGTTCCTGGTTCCGTCTGATACATCTCAGGTAGAGCTTGGCGGTCTGACGGTAGTACCGTGAGAACCGCGGTATACCGTGTCCGTTGACATTTCCAAATACCGTGAATACCGTCCATAATGTTTGCGCAATATTTGCGAAATATATTCATAAAATCTGACTTGACCAAGGGTAAATAGGTGCTAATAGTGCCAAAAATACAGGCATCCCGGGTTGAGGTGAAAGGGTCGTTGTAAAAACAAACATCAAGACGTCAATTACAAAATAATGACAGGCAGAATTGTATGTCAAAGTACGTCTTGGAAGTCTCACGGTAAAATTGCTTTATTTAAAACATCTAAACTCATTCTCTGGCCGTCCGCCGGTAGTAATTACACTATAATATATTCCCTGTTCCCGTTTCTATTATTTGTAATTTATTACTCCAAGCATTTTATCACCGAACAAACACGCTAGAATGACAAAATAACATAAAAACTGCATGCTATTCAAACACAACATTAATCTCGGAAAGACGTATCTGATTGGTTGTTCATGAACTAGACCATGGGAAAATACATTACTATGCTGAATTTATCAATGAAAACTTACTAAAACGTAGTATTTGCTCGCGCCGTTTTGATCACGTGCTAATTTATTAACAACGAGCAGCGTTGAAGTCGTTATTTTATTTTTTTTCTGGCTTTACGGATTAAATCCAGTTTAAGTAACGACACTTAAAAATTATAGTGTTAGTTTTTGTAATTCATTTTTCAACTGGCTACACATCGGAAGTTCGCGGAAATAGCTTTTTAGACGCATTGTTCATGTGATGCATGGCGAGTAACGAGTCTATACATCGGGTACTCGGTAATTATCAGAAGCTTTGGAATCGGCTATATTCAATGTCGTGTTATATGTATGTGTATAGGCCTGTTTTCGCGAGTAACAGAATATACGACTCCAACAGAAATAAAAGAGTACAACACTTGCCCCATTTAAATACTCGCGGATTTTGTCTGGACTCTGTTTAGCAAAGCGCTCGACTGCCAAAATAAAATGTGCCGTTTGCTCGGCGCACGCATTAATAGCAAGAACAATCCAGATTGAAAATAGTGCACCCAATGTCTCAAACAGCGGGTTATAGTTAGCGAGTCAACCACACCCTTTGACCGATATTTCCGTGAATGATAGTACGTCAATAAAAATAGTGACCTAATAAAATCGTGAAACTAAACAGTCGAAATAGATATGTTTTTCTTCTCTAAATCAGGAAGCCGATTTATTTATTTTACCTATATTTACCATTGATTGGAGATGGAAGTGAAAAGGAAATGGAAAAAATTGTTATAATTTCGTGGCATGCCTCAAGCTCAGATGGCGGTATACCGTGGTACCACGGTATTTTTTCATGGTACCGATACCGTCATGTAAATATCAATACTGCCCAGCTCTACTGTCAGGATCAGTATATGGGTGTATTAATGTCCGCTATCCAGACCTGCCAACCCCTACGGATTGTCCGTAGTTTGTACGGAAATAGCATCCAAACTACGCATGTACGGGTTGCGAGTGAAAATACTGAAATAAAAAATTGTGCAATTACGGTAATACGGACAACGTGGTAAAATTACGAATTTCTATTTGTGAGGCTGTAAAAACGGCGACCGCTTATCAAAACACGTCGGCTTCCATTATCTCAAGATGTTTTAATTGCCCAATCTAGCCGACAATTGAGAATAGCCCATAGAGTTAAAATGGCAGTAGAGTGCTTATGCTCATACCTTTATTTCGGCATATTATATACATGTAGCCTCCAAAACGGACTCAATTCTCTTTTGATAATTGGAAGAGCATTTGAATAGAGGCAAATTTATATATTTTTATGAGAAATGAAATTGTATTGGCTATATTAATCTGACACTACGTATTGGCTATATTAATCACAACTACGTAATAGAATTAGCATACACGCTCTACGGCTATTCTATATCTATGAAACAGCCTGCCAAGATTCTCTAATCTCGTTAATCGGCATTCTTCACCGTATTACATTGTTGGATTAATAGAATGCAAAAGTTAGCACAATGCAAGAATCCCGGAAGTTTGTTTGTTTATGATGGCTACAAATATGCAATTCAACTATAAAAATATACCGATGTAAATCGGAAATCATCCGTTCAAAGCGTGAGAAAATCAGAAAAATCTTTTTATATTTTAATATAATAAGTCTGTACCGAAATATTGTAACATGAATTTCCTGGTAATATATATTTCCATGATCGCGGTATGAGATTTTGTGCACAGTGGATTTCAGCCTTTGTTTTCCGATTTTGGTGTCTAAATATGGAAAATAATCACAAACTTTGTGGAAGCGCTTAGCGCAACCTGATAATGCTGCAATACCAATAAAAAAAAGTTCAGCAGACATGTATATAAGCGAGAATATACAGAAAGATGAAAGAACAGAAAAAGGTGATGCATACATGTACATATGGCGAAAAAAATAAAAAATTTCTATCAAAAAATGTAATGGTAAATTCACTCATACAATACTAGATGACTATATTTACATTTTACAACCGGAATGACTGGCTCGCTAACAGTCAATCATTCCAGTGGTAAAATTTCATAGATATTCCTCTCTCGCCTTGTTTAACCCTTTAATGATTTAATGACTAAATTTCTTTGAAAAATTAAAACATTTACTTATTGAATGTCCATTTGCAGGCCAAGAGGGGACAATTTTTAAAAATTCACCACTGTAATGACTGTAATAAATGGACATTACGCAAACCCACTACAGAGGCTGGTTTTGGCTGGTTTCATCACGAAAGGGTTAAAATCACGTTTTGCTGCTTTTTCAATCACTACTGAACTACTGAAAGGTTCCTCAAACTACTGAAAATCTACTACTGAGAGTGTGTGAAACTACTGAAAATCATGGTTTTTCACCTGAAACTACTGATTGCTTGACCTTGGGATTGGCAGCTCTGGCTATTATTCTTGTTACCAGATTATGCAATCTGTGTTGTAACATTGCGGGTTTGGGGTGCTGGAGGGATAACATTTAATTTATGGTCAAAATATTTGAAAATTATTTGTCTGCCTTCCATTCCTGTTTCGTTCCGCTTGCTTATTTTAGGTTTTGTGCTTATTTTTAGGCCAAGCCTACCCCGCCATCTAGTTCCAAATGCCATAAGTTCGTGAAAGTCGCCTACAAAGACCATGTCTGTTTTCGATGTTCTTCCTGTAACGCTGATAATAGGTGTAATGTTTGTTCAGTGTGGCTGATCGAGATGTTGGTTGAGTTCCTTTCCCAGAAGGACTTGACCGGGTCTGACGCGGGGTCAGGCTGTACGAAAAGAAATTGTGGAGCGTCCGTTTCGGCCCCTCGGGGCGCTCCACGTCTGGTGTCGTCCCTGATTCCTAAGGCTGTAGGGCAGTCTCTTCCCATGTCCGGTATGGACCCTGTCCTTGTACAGGGTTCTGGACTGGCTACCGATGGAGCCATCTCATATGGCTACCTGGCGGTCCCGTCGGGCTCCGGCCTGATGGGTACTGTCTCTCTGCGGCCACCTCCGGGTGGTCCAGAAGCAGTGGCCGGTCCGTCGGGCATGGGAGCCGTTCGCCAGGACGGCTCCAGTGCTTCCTCATCTGGTGACGACTCTTCGGGGTCTGAAGATGAGGCAGAGGAGGAGAGAGACTGTTGCGGCCTGAGATGCCGCGGGTGGAGTGCTTGGAGGTCGATTCCGTCCTGGACGGAACCACCCTCCATCTGTCTGGTTTGTTGCAAGCCAGGTCAGTCGCTCCGCCCGTGGTTGAGGCCACACCGGTACCGGGCACCCATCCAGTGCTGGTTGGTTTGCCACCAACCGACACAGTGACAGGTGTTGTTGGCCAGGCTTTGTACACGCCTATCTCACATGGTCCAGCGGCCACACATGGGGTGCCGTTGGCGCCCGTGTATGGCCACGGTTCCATAACCGCTATGGGTCTGTACAGTTTTCCGTGCAGGCCTACTCCATGGATCAGTGAGATTCAGGGGGTGGCGGCGGAATCGTGTGGTACCGGTGTTGCTGGCTTACCAGCGGTGGCTCCTAGCCAGGAGGCCGCTGCTGGTAGACCTGTGAATACGTCAGTGGGTGATGTATTCATGGGGGTGTCTTCTTCGGAGACGGACTGGTCCGAGGCTCTGGCGTGGCTAGCCGGGGTGGACCCATCTGTGGTTTCGGCCACAGCCGAGGAGGACACACCCCATCCATCGGTTGCGTCGATTAGGACGAGGGTTTTGCCCACGGCTTGGATCCAGTCCATTGGGCTGGATCCACGATTTAAGGAATTGCTGGATGCTATTTATAGCAAGCAACTCTTAACCAAGAGCCAGCTCCCTGAGGCCTCCATGGAGGTGCGAGCAAGGTGCCGTATTCCCAGCGGGGAGTAGGACAGATACGGTGTGGTTCCAGCAGTCACTGAGGATGACCGCTTGGTGCTTGGGGATCAGAGTGCTGGAGCAGGTGGTCTCGCTCTGGCGCTTGTGGACAGATCTCAAGCGCACCATGAAGAAGTCCTGTCCCTATGCGATGAGGGAGTGAGGGCAGCAATGAGTGCTGTTGATCACTCCTATCGCCTACTTCAGTCGGTGTGGGCTGAAGCTGGGGCAGGCCACCCTGTGCCACCTGTGGCTCTGTTTTGTGTCAATGATGGTCTGGTGCTGTCGATGGACACTTTGGCCAGGGTGCAAGCGCGAGTTACAAAATCCAGGGGACAGATGGTCCTTGACCATATGCGTCCAGCTACGGTGTCAGGGAGCGTTTGCTTGGAACGCCTCTGAATGGCCCTAGCATCTTTGGTGGCCAAGCGTGGGCCATCTTAGAGGATACTGCTAACATAGCACAGAATCGGTTGGCGGTTAATCTACAGTTAGAACTAGTGCGACAGGCGCACGCACTAGAGGCTGTGGCTAAACCATTAGCTGTACAACCGGCCTCCAAGAAACAGAGGAAGCACAAGAGCAAGGCGAAAGCCAAGCCAGCTTCTGCTATTGCTGGGCCTTCACAGCCGCATGAAGCTAAGAAGGCGAGGAAGGTTATGGAGTCTCCTGCCCACCTGATCGCCCGAGAGGCGGGAAGGGCAAGGGTAAGTCCACCAAGGGCGGAAAGAAGAGAGCTGATCGTACCTGAGGGTTTGGTAGCTCCCTTCGTATCTGCCTGGAACGCGCCTGTGTGACAGGAACAGTGGTGGCAGTTAGACCAGTCAAGCGAAGAGCAAAATGGTTCTCTCTCTCGTTAAGAGAGTGGGGGAGCGTATCGCGAGCCAGACACCCGCATTAGGCGTCAATGCGTCTATAGTGGGTGGAAGGCTCATGTTTCGTTGAGGCTTGGCGAGGTGTGACGTCAGACAGTCTGGTACTGGGATGGATATCCCAGGGGTACATGCCAGAGTGGTGGGATTTTCCACCACAAAACCTGTCTTTGGCACCTGTCTGGACGCCCGTACCAAGGGAGCCAGACAAGTTATAAGACATTCAAAACGAAGTCAGATTTCCTTCTGAAGGGAGCAATAAAACCAGCAAACCAGAACACTCCAGGCTTCTATTCAAACATGTTCCTTGTCCCCAAGAGCACAGGGGGGGTGGGGGGGTGGAAACCTGTACTCAATCATAGGCCATTGAATTGGTTTATCCATACGCCTTGGTTTCAGATGGAAACTCTGAGGTCGGAAATGGCAGGATTGAGGAAAGGAATGTGGTGTGTGTCAATCGATCCGAAAGATGCATATTTCCACATTCCAATGAACAGGGGGGTGTCACAGGTTTCTGAGATTCGCATTTCAGAATCAGGTATGGGAGTTTGTAGTCCTCCCATTCGGCCTGTTGACAGTCCCAAAGGTTTTCACCAGAGTGGCCCTAGCGGTGACAGCGTTTCTCAAAAAAGAGAACGTGGTGCTTCACACCTACATAGACGATTGGCTTATCAAGGCGGACACGCCAGCCAGGTTAGGAGTGGATACTGCTCTGACTCTGAAGGTACTTTCAGATCTAGGCTGGATAGTCAACAAGGAGAAATCCGAATTGACACCCACTCAACACTTCGTTTATTTGGGGATGCGATTCGATCTCGAGGAAGGCAGAGTTTACCCGTCAGAGCCTAGAGTAGTGTCTCTGTTAGCCATCCTCAAGAGTTTTCGATTGGTAAACCACATTCAGGCGAGGAGGTTTCTTCAGATGTTGGGCATGATGGTCTACGCTCTGATGCGAATACCTATCCAGTTGTATCTGATCTCTCTGTGGAAACAGAGAACAGAACCCCTGTCAAAGCTGGTACCAGTTTTGGAGCCAATAATGTCGCATCTTGTATGGTGGAAGAAGCATCAGAATCTCCTAGTAGGAGTTTCGCTTCACCTACCCCGCCCCCAGCTGTCCGTGTGCATGGATGCATCGCTGGAGGGGTGGGGGGCCTGCCTGGGAGAAAACCAGGTTTCGGGCACATTGACTCTCGAAGAGAGTCAGCTGTATATCAATCTCTTGGAAATGATGGCAGTGGAACTGGCATTGGAAAAGTTTCTTCCAAAAGTCAGGGGCACGATGATATTGATATGGTCAGACAATTCGACAGTAGTATCATACATAAATCGCCAAGGCTGGACCAAGTCCAGTGTGTATGAAGGTGTGGTACTTGATTCAATGGTGCAGGAATTACTCAGTTGTTTTGAAAGCAGCTCACATTCTTGGGCGATTGAACATTCTGGCGGATGCTTTGTCTCACAGCCTGGTCCTGCTAATAGCGCCATTTTGTTCCAGCAGGGCGTGGTTCACGGATCTTCTGGATCTACTGGTGGACAATCCAGTGCAGCTGCCAGAGATTCCAAACACAATCTCCCAGGCCAAGGGTCGCTTCCTACATGAGCGGCCCGAGATGTTCAAATTGGCTGCGTGAATGTTATCAAACAACGTTCCACTTCGGAAGGCTTTTCTCAACAGGCTGCAAGCTTCATCTCAGCCGTGCGGAGGAGGTCAACCTTCAAGTCATATAACCACAAGGTTAACAAATTTGCAGAGTGGGGTGAAGGAAAGGGTATTGATACCTTTCAATCCACTATTCAGCAAATAGCAGAATTTCTCTGTCAGCTGTTCTATTCAGGACTGGCTCCTGTCACAATTGCTGGACACAAGTCAGCTTTGGCATCAGTTATCCCATGTCTAGCCAATAGGGATAGTCCAGAGGTGGCCCAGTTGAATGTGATGGTGAAGGGAATGAGCAATCTCCGACCGAGTCAACCGGTAGTCATTCCAGCCTGGAGTCTATCTTTGGTGCTTAATCTACTAGCCAAGCACCCTTTCGAACCTTTGGGTTCGGCTAGTCTAAAGCATTTGACTCTAAAGGCATTTTTTTTTCTATTGGCAGCTTCCTCAGCGAGAAGGCGCAGTGAGGTCCATGGGCTTTCAGCAGACGGACTGATTTATTGTCTCCGGAGAGGGTCTGCAACTACTGCCAAGAGCAGAGTTTATGTCAAAGAATCAATCTTTGAAATATCCCGGCAAACCGATCATTATACCAAAGCTAACTAGGTTTGATCGTGATGCCAGTGTCTGGTGTCCAGTACGTGCTTTGACTAAGTACAAAAAACGGACGGACTCTTTACGGTCAAATGATAGACATCTGTGGATCTGTCATAAGAAGCCATATGGCGCTGCATCCATGGATTCTATCTCTCGTTGGGTAGTCCAATGCATTCAGTCTAGCCACAAGATTGCGACTGGTCACCAGGTGCAATGTGCTAGTGCTCCTGGTGTTAGAGGAATAGCTGCCTCGTCCACCCTTTGCAATGGTGTTCCGTTAGAGGACATTGTGGCTGTTGCACAATGGCACTGTGAATCCTCTTTCACGGATTACTATATGAGGGACATGTCAGACTCCGCCAATCCACTCACTTTAGCTGTTTTAAAATGGTCTAATGGCCACACTGTTCATCTCCCTTTTGATAACTTTGAAAAGCAAAAGTAGTAAGAACAGACATGGTCAAGCGAGAGGGATACAGCGATGAGTATGGTCGAAAATGTGGTGGTTGATGGCTCCACGTCTAAAATCCAATATTCATACAGTAATTCAACATTGACAGATTTTTGTCTTATGTTTATATATCATGATCATTCATCTTATATATTCATGTTCATTCCCAGGCTAATATGTGCAAAAAGCAGTTAACCCTCTTTGCATATTTGTGTTTTCAGGTGAGATGCATGTTCGTGAGTTCTCTCCCTTTTCTTAGGAGAAAAAGGGTGGGGGGGGGGGGGAGAGCAGTGATGAGAATGTGATTCGGTCAGGTCTCCGTATAAGTTTAAGTCTAAGATCTTTCTCCAGTGGCAAAAGAAGCTACATGTATGTATGGCTTGCCCCTTCCCACCAGGTTACCGACTAAATATGGTGTTATCAAAGAGTAATATAATGGTAAGTATTGAATGAAAGAAATTTCAATTTCCCTTTCTCCGAGATCTAACAATACTTACTATTATATTCCGGACCCTGCCTCCCAGCCCCACGGAGGCAAGCCATAGGTAATCTCTTGTTTGGTAGGTATGCAAACAATATGAGCCAGGTAAAGCTTTCTAAATCTAGATTCTTAGAGCAGCGAGCTAGCTAGCTTGTATTATCAAAGAGTAATATAATGGTAAGTATTGTTAGATCTCGGAGAAAGGGAAATTGAAATTTCCTTCATTTTACACCCACACTCCCCCCTCCCCCTTCGGCCCCCCCCCCCCCACACACACATACACTTGATCATTTCCCATCTTGGATTTTGCTATTGTTACAAACAAAATAAGAATTTAATTATGGCACCTGACATAACAAATTTATTAGCTGCAATTCATAACTAGCATGGTATGTCTGTATTTTGCCATTTTTGGTTCACCTGTAAAGCAGAAAGCGAGACATATGTTGCCACTTTTACGGCGACTGCGTCAACAATGTTGTTTTTGTGTTTAGCAAAACTTATCAGCTTATCTTTCAGCATTGGTTAATCGTATTGGAACTAAACTTGGATACATTGTTATCTATAAAGTTAGGAAGCAGCATGTTGATACTGAGGTCACAATGTCAAAGGTTAAGGTCACTGTGACCTTGATACAAAACTTATTTTTTTCAATATTAAGTTTTTGCGTTTAGCAAAACTTTTCGGCTTATCTTTTAGGGTTGGTTAATCTTATTGATACTAAACTTAGATACATTGTTACCTATAATGTTAGGAAGCAGCATGTTGACACTGAAGTCACAACGTTGACGGTCAAGGTCATTCTGACCTCTTCAAAACTTTGTTACTTTTCAATGTGAAGTTTTTAGGCTTAGCAAATCCTATCATGTTATATTTCGGGATTGCTTAACCCTAATGGAACACAACTTACTTATACCAAGAGGATAGAGGATGGTGACATGGAGGTCAAAGGTCAAGACCATTCTAATATTTCTATTTGACCTCTGCTTTTTCAACCTTAAGTTTTTCCATTCAGCACATCAATTTTATTTCAGGATTGGTTAATCCTTTTGGAACTAATATTGACTACATGGTTACCTATAATGTTTGGAAGCAGCATAATAACACAGAGGTCACAAGGTCAAATATTAATGCCACTGTGACAAACAGGAACAGGCGAGACATTTAATTCCGTGGAATTCATGTTTTTACACTCACTATTGTTATTTGCAAATTATTCAACCTATTCTGTTGCATATTTTGAAATTAATTTAATTGGCTGCAGCAAGTAACAGCTTTGAAATAAAATTCTTTTCAGAGGTGCATAAAATCGAGTTAATGTTGGACACTTAGATTAAGTTAGATAGGTGATAAAATAAAATGAGTCACATATTTTTCTTCTGCATGGTGGGCAATGGCCTTGGGCATAATTACGAAATTATATACGAATTGTGTATTATAATTACAGTACAGAAATAACTTCTCATGTTTCCCAAACCAAATAAAATGTACCGTTGAATATTTCGCACATAATTGGATAGAAAGACATTGCTGCCGCCTATGGCAGCAATGTCTTTCTATCCAATTATGTTCAAACTAGTCAACCTAGCATTTCTTACATGTACATCCTTTTCAAAATTGTCCCTAGCTAACTGTTTTTGTTTGGGAAACATGTTTTTATGAGCTGTACTGTAAGCGTAAAGTAGTAACTGATAGATGATGCTTTTAGCAAATTAGACAGGCTTTTCTACTAATCAAGCAAATATTTACACTATACAGGGTACATGGTAGCCCTCTGCGCAATACTGTGTAGACATGCGCCCTGTAGTTGTCACGCTCTGAAGGCTTTAATTGTGGCAATATGTGATCATTGATTTATTGCTGTGATTATTTAAGAGGGGGGTGGGGAGGGGTTGTACCATTGTTGTTTTATAATACCTGATCAGTAATTCACAGAATAGCTATCAAGTGAAATAATACTATACAGATAGGATACAGTATGGTATTACAGCTCGTTGATTTGTTAATAATCTTTTTCAAAACAAAAACAGAGACATGTTAGTTGGTGCAGTTGTAACTTGTGAGGTTGTGAACACAATGTGTGAAATGTTATATTGCATATTTTGAACATAATTAGATTGGATTGAATTGAAATGTCCATTTGCCTTGCAGGCATGTCCAAATTGAAAATGTGCATTAACCCATTCTTGGGTTAGGCAAATTTGTTTTATGTGACCTATTCTGTTTTGTGTTGTCATTTTTGATGTATTTGTGTACGATATGAAAGGAATTGTAAGAATGGAAAACGGGTTGTCTCAGAAATATTTGCGCAACCTTTGCGGTGAACGAAAAATGGGTTATGGCAATTTGGACATGCCTGTTATTTCTGAGCTGTATTGTATAATATTCATGTTATCTTTTTGATAGGTTATTGATTATACTGAAAGGTCATCTGCCTCTGTATGGGCACAGCATGGTGGTTCTCTGAGACAGGTGGCTGTAATACTGAGACAAGAGACATTGACTCCTTTGATCCTCGCCGCTATACTTACCTGTGTGCCTGCTGGATTTCTGCGGACTACATTTTCCAAATGGTTTAACTCTGGACATGCTGAATATGTTTAAAACTATTTGACTGAACATTGTTGGTAGCTAAGCCACCAACAATTTTCAGTCAGATTGTTTAAAAATATATCCAGCAGAGTTAGTGCCCATTGAAATTATTGTGTGGTGGCAAACTGCGGTAGTCAGACAAAGTCTCTGGCTGTGGTTTTGAGAAATGACATGTTACATGGCAAGTCTATTTGAAAAAATTTTCCACAGAAGTCATTCCGGTGGTAAATGTTACAAAAGTAGTTTTCTGTAATGAACATTTTCTATATGAGAAAATTGAAATTTTTATTGAACGAAATTTGACCATTTAATGGCTAAATTTTGTGACCTGCACCAGTAGTTGATATTTTCTATGTAATAGAGCTTATGAAGTGAATTGCATATTCTTGTACTTATTGACCTGATTTATAATCGACAACTGAAATGACTGGCTCAGTTAGCCAGATCCTGTTGTAAACCTTCAACAAAGTCTTCTTTCGGTATGCAAATGGTTATTCACTGATTACAAGTAATGGAGTAAGGTAATCCAGTTTTAGCTATGCCCTGCCCACGCTTTGTCTGTGTTTGGATCAATGGAACCCTGCACTCTCTGAATCTCAATTTCCAGCAAACCGTACAGGTAATCTGTTGAAAATTCTAAAACTAATTTGTCTGGGTGCTGTTGCTGCCTATATTTCAAAATATTCAGCAGAATACTTATTAAATAGTAAAGACATACAATCTGTACAACAATGCTTTAAGTCCGTCATCTGAATTAAGTATTCACGACGAACGAACGTAGCTACATTATTCATGACATAATTCATAATTGATTATGACGCCATCCTACACGTCATGTACATGTAGTTGATAATGATGTCATATGATTGATGGATAGACTGGAATCATCCATTTGACCATTGACCCGTACACCTCTGATGTCAATATTCTATCTTTTACCCTGTAAATAGCAAAGAAACTGGTGTACATTTTTCAACAATTTTGGCGGATGACGTTGCTGTCTCCGACAGCAGCATCTTCCACCAAATTTGTTGAAAAATGTACACCGGTTCATCGTTTAGTTTAATTTGAAAATCTAAAATTCTGACATCAGAGTGGTAAGGGTTACGGTGTTAAACTACCACCTGTTGTGACACCAATAGGTCATATACATGGTCATTGAAAATGGATGCAGGTGCGTTAATGCTTTAACCATCAAATTTATTCAAGAAAATTTCAATTTTCTCATTAAAAAATATCTATAAATTGCAGACCGAGAGACGTATATTTTTGAAAGTTTACCAAGTTGAAATGAGTGTTATTGAGGCATTGTTATTCTGGTGGCAAATTTTCAAAAATAGTCTTCTTTTGGTCTGCAAGTGGACATTTCTCTGGATCACTGCAGAAGCTGTTTTTGCCTGATATGAGTGGTAAAGTGTTAACCCGTTCACCGATGAATTCCCCATATCTCATTTTTAAAGCTACCATACAGGAAAACTGTTGACTATTTTGAAATTAATTTGACTGTAAGCTGTTGCTGCCTTAAGCAACAAAACTTGCTGCCTTAAGCAGCAGCTGCTTCCAGTCAATTTAATTTCAATATATTCAATAGAATAAGTTTTATATTGTAAAGAATATACATGTATATACTTTTTGAGGGATTTGTTGGCGAAATGGTTACTACAAGTCACTAACCTTAGTATATGCTGGTAGGGGGCGCACGATGGCAGTATCCTGAAGGAACATGTTAGTACAATTTTGAGCGAGATCATGTAATCTTACATTGTGGTCAACATTCTACTAACTTAGTGTGTTTCTGTTTTTGAAATGGTCATTTAAATTTAAATATTTTGAATATAATTAGCCCCCCCCCCCCCCTTGCACTTGGAAGCCCTATAGTAATCACCTCGCCTATCCTGACATATCAACCATGTCTGCCTGTCTGGCCACAATATCTCGTAAACAGCATATCGTACAGAACCACTTCAGATATTTTACTTACATACCTTTTGATGAATTCACCTTTATAGATCCAAGATTTTGGCTGAAAATGGGCTTTTTAACCCTAACCACTCTGGTGTCAAAAATTTAAATGTTCAAATTAAATTAAAAGATGAACCGGTGTACATTTTTCAACAAATTTGGTGGGAGATGGTGCTATTGTAGACAGCAACATCTTACAGCAAATTTGTTGAAAAATATACCCCAGTTTCTTTGATGTTGACACAGTATAATATAGAATATTGACATCAGAGTGGGAAGGGTTAATGCAAAAACTACATAGAGAAAGGTATTTCCAGTGATTGCGGGGGGCCCTATGAGTTAAACTACATTTTCTTGTTGTATTTGAAGTCATTGCTGCCTTAGCAAGGTCTTCGAATCCAATTACGTTCAAAATATTCAACAGTATTTTAACTTTTTGAAAAATAGCTATTTCTTCTGCCATAAACAACCACAATCATTGGTCCCTAGAGACAGACAGGTGGGCTCTCAATTAAGCTTGTTAAAGTCAGATCTCTTGAAGTATATAAATTGAGAAATTAATATTTATAAGTGGCTCTAACAGATTACATTCATCAAGGCATATTTGTTTCAACTGTTTACCACTCGTCAGCCAAAAGCGGCTTCTGCAGTGCCCTTGGCATGCTTCAGGAAATCCATTTGCAGAAAATTTTTCTAAAATAATCTCTTAACCTGCAAGAGTGCAGGTGGACATTTTTATGTAAGAAATTTAAATTTTCTTGACCAAATTCAAGGCTTAAAGGGTTAATATATCTTAGGAGACAAGAGTGTGTTTTCAATTTTAAAATCTGATGTCTATTTATTTGCATATAATACGTACCCGTAGGCTACTTGTATCCACCAATTTTTCAAATGAAAACTGCCAAACCAACTTCTGCTGTGGCATTAAGAAATGTCCATTTAATAATTACTGAAATGACTGGCTCAGTTATTGAGCCAGTCATTCCATTATTAAGTTCTCAAAAATTGCCTTCTCTTACTCTGTAAAAGAGACATTTCTCAAGACCACAGCAAAAAGATGTTTTTATCTGACTATTAAAGGGTTGATATATTAAGACAGTCATACACTGTAAGTTTTGTGTTTACTATGCGGCACCTGTTAACCGTGCTCATCATGAAGGGCTTATTGGTAAACACATCTATAACGGAAACAGTTCTTGGCAACATTAGATTTCTATCCAACAAAACCAAGCATAAGAAAGATTCCAAAGAAGAGTTCCTGACCAGTTGATCAGAATATCGTCAACTTCTATCAAATCATACTTTTCACTTCCATTTAACCCTTGAATTTGGTCAGGAAATTTTAATTTGGAAAATGTTCATTTGCAGACCAAGAGAATGCTATTTTTGAAAATTTACAAATGGAATGACGCGAGCCAGTCATTTCAGTGGTAAATTTTCAAAAATAGCCTTTTTTGGTCTGCAAATGGACATTTATCAAGACCACTGCAGAAGCCGTTTTTGGCTGATATAAGTGTTAAATGGGCTAATAGAGTGGTTCTGATATAGATTAATGCCCCCCCCCCCCCATCCCCCTCCTCGTTTTAAGTAATGTCCACTCCACCCCTTTGTAAGTGTATTTGAATCAATCATGAATTCCAAGAATTTCAATAGGTATAAAGCTGTTGGATATTTTGAAATTAATTTCAGTAGGAGCTGACCATAGCTGCCTATAACAGCAACAGCTCCTTGTCAAATTAGTTTTAAAATATTCAACAGAATATTTATTAATTTGTAAATTCATCAAAGACAATCAATTCAGATGTGACATGAGGCTAAGGTATGACATATTTTGATGTGACATGAGGCTAAGGTATGACATATTTTGATGTGACATGAGGCTAAGGTATGACATATTTTGATGTGACATGAGACTACGGTATGACATATTTTGATGTGACATGAGGCTATGGTATGACATTTTAATGTGACATGAGGCTAAGGTATGACATATTTTAATGTGACATGAGGCTATGGTATGACATATCTTGATGTGACATGAGGCCACCGTATGACATATTTTGATGTGACATGAGGCTAAGGTATGACATATCTTGATGTGACATGAGGCCAAGGTATGACATATTTTGATGTGACATGAGACTAAGGTATGACATATTTTGATGTGACATGAGGCTAAGGTATGACATATTTTGATTTATGGTGCTTGAAATACTTGAACTTGATACTTTCGTATATGGTCTAAATAGCATACAGTCTATCCTAGAGATGGTAGTATTATCGTCGGACAGATGTATTGTCAGATTCTTTGTCTAACTTCAAAGAACACAAACATTTTAAAACAAAACAACAGAATCCAACTAATTGTATGCTTTACTAAACTCATTATTTTGTCATGCAGTTTACTCTATATACAGCTACATGTGTATATACAACAATATTTAAATCTTAGTGGTTCAAAGCATCATGGCCGGTCAGTGTTCGGTGAATTGTGGCTACCCCCATCATATTGTCCTGGGCCTTTTATAGGTTTGGGCAATATGCATGTTTCAAACACTGGCATGTTCCTGTGATTCTCTCGCGTGTCTCCGCTCAGCATGTCGCCCACACGGCGTGTTAGTGGGCACTGTGTGTCAGTGGACACTGCTGAGATTATCAGAGATATTCAGGTATTTAAAGTACACATAATCTTCCCTATAGCCTAGGCTAGTCTGTGACCTAAATCTAATGCTCTGGTATGCTGCTGCTGCTACTCTCCATTCAGTTAGTACACACACACTCACACCCAGTCATAGCAGCATCCAAGGCATCAATAGCATGACAACCCCTTATGAAATATCTGTAAGCAGTTTAAATAATTCTCATAATCAGTCAGAAAAATACCCTAACACTATCCCCCACCTGGTATCCATCATGCCCTCTTGATGATCTCTGCAGTTCAATTGGTGTAGTTTGTATCCAATAAGAAGTAACAAAATAGTCACATAGTTTATCCGAAGTGCAACTGTTCCATAAACATTTGAAATACTGGTCACAGTTCACAAGACAAATCGCAAGGCAAGTCTTAACATTGTGTCTTATAAAAGCTGGCTTTGAAAACAAAGTCTGTCCACACTATTCTGAAGGTAAATTACTTTGTCTGTCCATCCTGCTGAATGCAACTAGAAAAGATGCTTAGATCCATATATGAAATGTTGATGTGTAACCTGAGAAAGGTTGTGGAGATTCTGGGTCACAGAGAACGCAGGGTAGGTCCGATTACATTTCCTGATATTGAATGTGGGCCGCGGAGACACGGCGTGTGTACTTGATGGACTTTTAGGAAGCTGAGTGGACTGTGCCACTGACCCAAAGTGATAAGCAAGTTGTAAGAATAACCAGGCCAACTTGACTAGCATGTCCTGAAACTAGCCAGAGCTGAATCAAGTATAATAGTATTAGTCACAGTATTGTAAGTATCCAGCTCAATTATAAGCATAAGAATAAATCAGCACATATACTTTTAACTCATAGAAAACTGGTTTCCCAATTCCTTTCATGAGATAGCTTATGTTTATTTTTGCTATGGCAGTAACAGCTTCCAGTCAAACCAATCTGAAAATACCCAACATAACCGGTATTAAATTGTGTCAGATTTGGGTGTTTTGGCACTTCGGGTTCAAAGGGTCGAGTCTGGTTACTCACAGAAATCTTAGTTTCATAATCCTGTTCTGATGTCTCTGCTGTTTTCTTTTCATTATTTCCTAACAAAATTATGTACTTTGAAATACTGGCTGAGATAATTATAAACTCCTAACATATTGTGATGTCCTGCTTCTGTTCCAGGAAAATGTTCGAGACTATATGTAACAATACTATCCAACACCAACATGATAATTTGTCAATCCGTGTGGGCGGCAGCATGGTTTCCGGATGGTAACTCTGTTACCATTTGTCGGATCGCATTGAAACTTCATAGGGTGGTTGGACTTGGTCTTGGGAAGAAACCTATCGAAATCGACGATGATCCGAAATCCAAGATGGCCACCAGCCACCTGTGGCCATCTTGAAAATTGGTTTCCAGATGATGACTCCGTTACCGTTTTGTGGATCGCATTGAAACTTCATAGGGTGGTTGGAGTAGGTCTTGGGAAGAAACCTATCGAAATCGACGATGATCCGAAATCCAAGGTGGCCACCAGCCACCGACGGCCATCTTGAAAATTGGTTTCCGAATGATAACTCTGTTACCGTTTGTCGGATCGCATTGAAACTTCATAGGGTGGTTGGACTAGGTCTGAGGAAGAAACCTATTGAAATCGACGATGATCCGAAATCCAAGATGGCCGCCAGCCACCGGTGTCCATCTTGAAAATTGTTTTCCGGATGATAACTCTGTTACCGTTTATCGGATCCCTTTGAAACTTCATGGAGTGGTTAGACTAGGTCTGGGGAAGAAACCTATCAAAATTGACAATAATATTAAATCCAAGATGGCCGCAATCTTGAAAATTGCTTTCCGGATGATAACTCTGTTACTGTTTATCGCATCGCCTTGAAACTTCATAGAGTGGTTGGACTAGGTCTGCGGAAGAAACCTCTCGAAATCGACAATGATCCAGAATCCAAGATGGCCACCAGCCATACGTGGCCATCTTGAAAATTGGTTTCTGGATGATAACTCTGTTACCGTTTATCGGATCGCTTTGAAACTTCAAAGAGTGGTTATGACTAGGTCTGAGGAAGAAAGCTATCGAAATCGACAATGATCCAAAATCCAAGATGGCCGCCAGCCACTGGTGGCCATCTTGAAAATTGGTTTCCAGATGATAACTCTGTTACCGTTTATCGGATCGCTTTGAAACTTATAGTATAGTGGTGGGACTAGGTCTGGGGAAGAAACTTATCGAAATAGACACTGATCCAAAATCCAAGATTGCTGCCAGCCACAGGCTGCCATATTGAAAGTTGGTTTCTGGATGATATCTCCATTACCATTTATCGGATCACTTCCTAGGGTCGTTGGAATATGTCTGGTGAAGAAACCCATCAAAATTTACGATAATCCGAAATCCAATATGGCCACCAGTCAGAAAATTGGTTTCCGGACGATGCCTCCTTGACCGTTTAGCGGATCGCTTTGACACTTAATAAGGATTACTGGTCTGATGGGTCTGAGGAAGAAATAAATATTTCCTGATAGCTGTCATTTATTAGTTTGTCATCATGGCGGGGTATTATGCACCGTTTGCGGAGCTCTTGTTTGTTCTCTGTAGCTTTGTTAATGGTTTAATGGTCAAGCCGTTCTAAATAATTTTGCAATGGTCATGAGAAAAGTCTGTTTGCTGCTGAAGACTTTTTAAAAAAATTTACCACTGGAATGGCTGGCGAGCATTCACAATGTGATAAATTAAAAAAAAATTCTCCTGGCCTGCAAATGTACAATGAGAAAATGTTTTTGGATTTTCTTGATCAATCTTGACAATTAACATGATAAAAGGATTAATGCAGTCGGCTTAAAACTTCTGAACTTGAAATTGTGCAGATGATGATGATGATGATTACTGTATTCTGCAGCTGTAGTAGTAGAAACATCCTACAGCTGCAATCAGTCCTTCTTCGCTTTTGCCCACTGTGTCTTGTCCTCAGCCGAAATCCTTAGCTTCCTCAGGTGCATAATATATATATATATATTTTTTCCCCATCTCTGATCATGTGTCATGGGTGGCCATTTTCGTAAAACAAAACATTAAATTAGTCTGACCTAAATGTAAATATTTTTCACTATGTGTACACTAGAGCGCTTTATTGGGATTAGAAAGGTTTCATCTTGCTTTGTCCAAGCAGTTGTTTGTTTGTTTAAACATGTACTTCAGAGACTGTGTTTACTTTTAAGCAGTTTGTTTTATGGGTTTTGAGTTCACCTGATGTTGTGGAGTATGTGTATGTGTAGTGTGATTTGAGCAGTGGTGAATAGAAATATTTGTTCATCCATAGTTGATAGCTATTAACGGGGCTTAGTGACTTCCGTTTTTAACACCCGTGTCAGAAATATTCTGAACTTTTCTTGCCTATGTTCATCACGAGATGGTCTATTATCTATTTAACACTCATATCAACCAAAAACAACTTCAGCGGTGGTCTTCAGAAATGTTCATGTGCAGACCAAGAGAAGACATTTTTTTAAATTTACCACTGGAATGACTGGCTTGATAACTGAGCCTGTCATTCCAAGGGAAAATTGTCAAAAATAGTCTTCTCTTGGTCTGCAAATGGACATTTTCTGTGAGAAGATTGAAATTTTCTTTGAACAAATTTGAGGGTTAAAGGGCTATATAGAGTCTTGAAATGCTAAATATTTTTTGAATGAGTAGAATGTTATATCTAAGTAAGCAGTTACGCGTGTAACAATCATTAAGCCTTTAGTGGTCAAAGCGGTCAAAACAATCCCTGCAGTGGTCTTGAGAAATGGCCATTTGCAAGGCAGAAGACAATTCTTGAAAACCTATCATTGGGAAGAAACCTATCGAAATTGACAATGATCCAAAATCCAAGATGGTCACCAGCCACCGGTAGCCATCTTGAAAATTGGTTTCTGGATGATTACTTCGTTACCGTTTATCAGATCGCTTTGAAACTTCATAGAGTGGTTGAACTAGAGCTGTGGAAGAAACGTATCAAAACGATGATGATCCAAAATCCAAGATGACCGCCAGCCATAGGTGGCCATCTTGAAAATTGGTTTCCGGATGATAACTCTGTTACCGTTTATCGGATCGCTTTGAAACTTCAAAGAGTGGTTAGGACTAGGTCTGAGGAAGAAAGCTATCGAAATGGACAAGGATCCAAAATCCAAGATGGCCGCCAGCCACCGGTGGCCATCTTGAAAATTGGTTTCCAGATGATAACTCGTTATTGTTTATCGGATCGCTAGGAAACTTCATAGGGTGGTTGGACTACCTCTGGGGAAGAAACCTATCAAGATTGACAATGATCCATAATCCAAGATGTCCGCCAGCCATCGGTGGCCATCTTGAAAATTGGTTTCCAGATAATAACTCTGTTACTGTTTATCAGATCCCTTTGAAACTTCATAGGGTGGTTGGACTAAGTGTGGAGAAGAAACCTATTGAAATTGACGATGATCCAAACTCCAAGATGGCTGCCAGCCATTGGCTGCCATCTTGAAAGTTGGTTTCTTGATTTCATTTCTTGGATCACTTCTTATGGTCATTGGAATATGTCTGATGAAGAAACTTATCAAAATTGATGATAATCTGAAGTCTATTATGGGCGCCAGTCAGCAGCAGCCATCTTGAAAATTGGTTTCCGAACAATACCTCCTTGACCGTTTAACGGATCGCTTTGACACTTTATAAGGATGACTGGTCTGATGGGGCTGATGAAGAAATAAATATTTTCTGATAGCTCTCGTTCATTGGTTTGTCATCATGGTGGGGTATTATGCGCCGTTTGCGGAGCTCTTGTTTAAACTTAAGTTTTTCCATTCAGTAAATCATTTATATTTCAGGATTGGTTAATCCTATTGGAACAAAACTTGAATACATTGTTACCTACAATGTTAGGAAGCAGCATGATAACACGGATATCACAAGGTCAAAGGTCACTGCCACTGTGACAAACAGGAGAGGCAAAACATTTAATTCCTCAGGATTCTTGTTTTTAAAATTGACTGTTGTTGATAGTGTTATTGGTTATGGAGGGCGGAGTATGGAGTGTGTCTGATAAAATCACAAAGATGAACATAAATCATTAACATGGTTAAAGATAGGAAGGTTTTATGATTTAGAGTTCTAATACAATTTGTGCTTTAATTACTGTAAGCTGTTTTTGCCAGGCTGCATGGCAGTAGTTTCACAAAAGAAGAGTAGTATTTTTAAGCATTTGCTTCTTATTAATGGACTGTGAAATTGAAAAGAAATTGTTTTGTATTTTATGGACCTGCCCTTACAGTGGTGTGTCTAGTTGAAGTTAACCTTTTAACTGTGACTGCTGTAAGATACCAGACAAAAAAAATCAATGGGAAATAACTCTGGGCCTGCTGAATATTTTGAAAATAATTTGACTGAAAGTTGTTGGTAGCTTAGCCACCAACAACTTTCAATCAAATTGTTTTCAAAATATTCAGCAGGTTCAGAGTTAAACCCCATGGAAAATGTAGTCTGCAGAAATTCAGCAGGCAGAAGGTTAATAGTCAGGATTGGTTTAAAAAAATCAAAACATTTTGCTTAGTACATTAACATTTGCAGGCCAATAAAGGCGTATTTTTGAAAAATTACCACTAGAATAACTGGTTCGGTTATTGAGACTGCATTTCCAGTAGTCTATTTTCAAGAATGGGCCTTTTTGGGCCTGCAAAGAGATATTTCTCAAGACCACTTCAGAGGCTGGTTTTGGCTGACTGGGTAGTTAAAGTAGGCCCTTTCAGAAATCTGAGACTACAAATCTTCTTTGTATGAACCATTTGTTGAATAGCTTAAATATAATTTGAAGTTTAATTGGTGTCTATAGCTCCATCAACTTTCACTGAAACTATTCTCAAAATATCAAACTGCCTCCAAATGTATTACTCTGAAATTCACACCTTGGTGTTTCAGGTAGGAAATGGTTGAATGATAGCGATCTATGGAGAAATACTGTGATAGAAATTAATTAGAAGCATGTTGAATTTCATTTATTTGACTTTCAAAGTTTGGCTAGTAAAAATCAAGTTAAATATTTGTGTGAATGTTTACAAAATTATTAATGTTTTGAATATAGATTGATTTAAGTATTAACCCCTTAGCTCTCGAATTTGTTCAACAAAAGTAAAATTTTCTCATAGAAAATGTCCATTTGCTGACCAAGAGAAGACCATTAAAAAAAATGTATCACTAAATGACTGGCTCGGTTTTCGAGCCAGTCATTCCAATGGGAAAAAATACAAAAATAATTTTCTATTTGTCTGCAAATGAACATTTCTCAAGATCGCTGCAGAAGCCATTTTGGGCAAATATGAGTGTTAAATGGCTAATTGGCTTACTACTGAATTTCTGCAGACTGCATTTTCATTGGGGTTTTAATTTACTCTGGATAAGCTGAATATTTTGAAAACAATTTGACTGGAAGTTGTTGGTGGCTAGGCCACCAACAACTTTCAATCAAATAATTTTCAAAATATTCATCAGGTCCAAAGTTATTACCCATTGAAATAATTGTCTTGTGGCTTGCTGCAATCAGACAGTTTGAGGTTAAAATTGGTTTAGAAAATTGATTCTTTTGCTTAGTGAATGTCCGTTTGCAGGCCATAAGAAGTTTGTTTTCCAGTGGTACAATTTCAAAAATAGTTTTCTTGCTCCACAAATTTACAATTTTCAAAACCACTGGACAGTTTTGGCCGGTTTAACATAATGTGACAAGTTTGTTTGATAAGGTTTCCATGGATGGGTTTGTACTTGTAATAGTTAAAGCTGTGGTTTTCATTTATATCTGATCTCCCAGTCAAATTATTTTCAGAATATTCAACAGAATATTCTTTACATCACGAAGAATTTCTTGTGTCTGGTTTGCAATAACACAACATTAATGTCCCTGCTTATTTTGAAAACAATTTTACTGAAAAGCAGAAACATTTCCACATACAATTTTTTTCGGTATGGACAGACAAAAATCAACTTGTCAACAATGACTTTACTTGATGCTTTATTAACTGATAGATCTGGTCTATAATGGACACTTGCTTTTGATGCCAATGAATGGTCGTTCTTTAACCCTTTAACCCTCATATGAGCCAAAAATGGCTTCTGCAGTGGTCTTGAGAAATGTCCATTTGCAGACCAAGAGGACTATTTTTTGAAAATTTACCACTGGAATGACTAGCTCGATATCCGAGTCAGTCATTCCAGTCATAAATTTTCAAAAAAAGTTCTCTTGGTTACCAAATGGACATTTTGTACGGGAAAAATTTAGATTTTCCTGAACAAATTCAAGGGTTAAAGGGTTAAAGCTGATTTGTCATGCTAAAAGAAACATTGTATAATGCCTACCAGTAACATCAAGAAATCTCCATTTTTGGGTAAATTGATTATGAGTCCTGGCATTGATTCATTAGTACCCAGCTCAACACTTCTCAGCTGCTATAAAACAATTCATTCATCACAGCTAGTTATCAGATAGCCAGCAGGTGTGTTACATGTGCACTTCAGAATTTATTAGAACCTTTTTTCTTTCAGTATGCCATGTGTTGAAGGAACCTATCATTCAGTATGCCATGTGTTGAAGGAACCTATCATTCAGTATGCCATGTGTTGAAGGGAACCGATTGTATACTAAATTTCAGTTCAGTGAATAATCCATGCTTATAAATTACAACAATGGATGACAAATTTTGGGTTCCATGATTTAGCAGACAGGGTACTGATGCGCTACCATAATCTACAATATGTAAAGGTTCAGTGAAATATCTAGGCCAGATGTAAGCCCTGCACAGTGCAGTGATAAAGCTGAGATGTTGCCTGTGTATAACTTGCTGCCAAGTGCTCATGCCTACACCTACTGGCTGACTGGGAGCTCTGATGTCCTAAACAAATTCTTTTAGAATCTTGTTTAGCCCTTTAACCTCATATCAGCCAAAAATGGCTTCTCCCCCCCCCCCGTGATCTTGAGAAATGTCCATTTGCAGACCAAGAAAATGCTATTTTTGAAAATTTACCACTAGAATAACTCGGGCTCGATACCCGAGCCAGTCATTCCAGTGGCAAATTCTCAAAAATAGTCTTCCCTTGGTCTGCAAATGAACATTTTCTATGAGAAAATTGATATTTTCTTCAACAAATTCAAATGTTAAAGGGTTACGGTAACAATACCTAGACTCTGAATAGAATTACCAAAAACAGAAATTTATTGATACAATGTAGCACTATGTGACTGGTAGGCTTTTAAAACACAGCAAAAACAAATAACTTATTAAACAACTTTCCAAAACATGCAATGAAATGTACAGTTGAATATTTTTAACGTAATTGGATTGGAGGACATTGCTGCTTTTAATCCAAGTATTTTCAAAATATTCACCAGTACATTTCTTACATCGTGTTCAAAATTGTTCTAACTAACATGTTTAGGCTTTTGTTTTGGAAACGTTAACTTATTTATGCGCTGTATTGAACATGAATTGTGTGCATTGCCTGCATCAGTGAGTATTGATAATCAGACCAAATTCTTTAGCAACACATTTCATTCTGAATTTCCAAGTGCCAAATGTTTGTTTTAAAATGGTGGACATGGAACATGATAAGATATTTTGTGAAAAACCCAATTTCTGCTAAAAGTTGTTGTTGTCTGATTTTGTATTTTCACGTGGAAGTATGATGTACCAGTATTAACCCTGTCATGACGAGGTCGGCTAAAACCGGCCTATGCAGTGGTCTTAAGGAATGTCCATTTGTAGGTCAAAAGAAAAAGATTTTTGAAAATTCAAAATCCAGTCATTCCAGTGGTAAATTTTCAAAAATAGTCTTCTCTTGGCTTTGCAAATGGACATTTAATAAGCAATTATTTTAATTTTCTTGACCAAATTTAGTTATTAAAGGGTTAAACTCTTTTTAAAAGTGGTCAAATTCGGCATTGAAAATGTGGATTTTCTCATACAGAATGTCCATTGCAGCCCAAGAGATTTACTATGTTTGTAAATTTATCGCTAGAATGACTGTGCTGTTTACCGAATGAGTCGTTGCAGTAAAAAAATTCCCCAAATAGTCTTCTCTTCGACTGCCAATGACCATTTCTCAAGACCACTTCGGAAGGTGATTTCGGCTGGCATGATCATTAGAGGGTTAAGTTAGCTGGCCAGTCATGCCAGGAGAGTTTGAAAATATTGTTATTGTAGCACTTATCTCTTGAGTTCAGCTAATACCTTGAAATACTTATGCCATACATTAAAAGAAGACATATGGTGGGCTTTGTTACAGTAGTGCGTGGGGGCCACTATTGTCATATATTTAAATGTTCATGTTTTTCAATCTGATGCCCTCTGATCATGTACAGTCATATTGTTCTATAATTTTTTTATTTGCATATTATACGCATAAAATACCTGTTTGTTAATTAGCTACACTAATTAATTATCATTAATATACATTACTAAATGTATGAATGATGGACTATTAACTCTTTTACACTCCAGCTGACCAAGAACGGCTTCTGCTGTGGTCTTGAGAAATGTTCATAATTGCAGAACGAGAAAAGACAATTTTTGAAAATTTAACACTGGAATCATTGGCTTGGTAACCGAGCAGGTCATTCAAGTGATAAATTTTAAACAATGATCCTCTCTTGGTCTGCAAATGCGCATTTTGTTTGAGAAGATTGAAATTTTCTTGAACAAGTTTGAGGGTTCAAGGGTTAGGTATAATCAAGGGTTACCATTGCAGAGGTATCGTATCTATATCTTTCCATGTCATTTAAGTAATTATATTAACCGTTACCACTCTGATGTCAATATTCTATCTTTTACTGTCAGTAGCAAAGAAACTGGTGTACATTTTCTAACAATTTTGGTTGATAATGTTGCTGTCTACGATAGTACCATATTCCCCCAAATTTGTTGAAAAATTAACACCAGTTCATCTTTTAATTTAAGTTGAAAATTAAAAATTTTGACACGTCGTATGGGTTAAATCTGTGTTTCTTCAGGATGTGCACTATAACGTTTAAAACTCTCGCTACATGTAGCACTCTGAAGGTGGCCAAAAATGACTTCTGGACTCTGGGAGCAGTTCTCTTGTTAAGTGTCCATTTTTATGCTAATAAGAGAATACTATTTTTGAGAATTTACCGAGAGTACCGAGTCATTCCAGTGGTGAATTGGTTAAAAACTAGTGTTCTCTTATTCCACAAATGGACATTTTCTATGAAAAGAATTGAATAATTCATTAAAAATTTTGAGGAGTAAAGGGTTAACAACTTACAGTTCATTTGAACTAAGGGAGAAAACTCATTTGACTTTTAAATAATCAGTTCTAAAATTACGTCCCAAAAAGAATTTTTCCTTGATATGACTTTGTACAGGGCAAGACAACGCAATGAAAAGCTTTAAGAAACAACCTTTTTATATTGCTATTGGTCGACGTTTTCTGTTGTCGCAAATGGCACAGTTATGGGTTTATGATATGAAGGTATGCAGCCAAATTATAATTGTAATAAGGAATATTCGGACTCCCTGGGGTATTCTGAAATTTGATAGATTCATATATATTATATCTTTAAACCTTGAAATTCAAGTGTCTCAATTTCAAGGTAATTATTAGTTGGGAAAGCTGTTAAATATTTTGAAACTACTTTGACAGCAACAGTCAACTTGGTTCTAAAATATTCAACAGAATATTCGTTACATCAGAAAGTATTTGTCGTTCATGGTCTGTGAGAGTTAAAGAGGTAATCTGTGATGTAGAAATAACGTAACATGTTTCCAAAATAAACTAGGGTTGTTATTACACCACAAAAACATCCATTACCGTTCAATCACTACTTGCTAAATCAATTATTTGCATTTTGCTATCAGAATAAGATTTTTATGCCTGCATACACACCTCCCCATGCCTAATCCTATTCCTATGGACCCTCAACCAGGCTACTGGTTGAGTCCCACCTCCAGCCTACCATCAGGTATAGACTGGCACCAGTCTATACTCACCTCATAGTGACGCTTGTCGCTACGTGCGCTCACGCATGCGCATCAGAGCCCGAATAGGAAACAGATTCACTTTTCAATTATTCTGCATGCAGAATAGTTGTCTAAAAATATTTATATAAGTTTTTGTGTTTTGCGCTGTGGCAGTGATACCTTTTGACTTTATATCTCAGAACAATATGCCCAATATGAAGTCAATCCTCCCTAAATTACGTCTAGGAGTATAATTGTGTTTATATGGTATCTTATAGACGAATTTATATATTACCGGTTTTCGCGAAGATCGTTTTTGCTTCGTGGTATCTTGATTGTTATGCCTATCCTAAATCATCATCATCATTGATAATGTCCAGTCCATATATAGAGCCTGTAACGAAGTTATTTCTAGTGCATTATAAGGATTATATTAAAATCCCTTGAAAGTTTCTGGTAAGGAAATTTGAATTTTCCCGCCGTTAGAACTGAGTTGAGGGTGTCTCTTGTGTGAGAGTTTGAGCGGTATGCTTCATTGTTACGTTTTTTCGTTTGTAGGAGTTAGCGAAAGGTCAGATAAGACTAAATGTTCGTCGGCAAAATGTGATCGTCATCACTCGATCGAGTTCGCCGGGCACGTTTGTGAGAAGTGTCCTGTACTACTAATGCTATGTGTGTGATTTGTAAAGGGTGGCCGGTTTTCGGTAGCGAAAGCGTTCTTTAAAGATTTGTCGGTCTAACAATCGCTGCCTCTGGTCGTCCTTCCCCTTCCTCCTTTGCTAGCAAGACAAGGGCGGTGTCCTTTGCTTCAACCTCTGTTCCGTTATCGGTAGCAACGAAGGGGGGAAATTCATCGGGAAATTCGTACGCCGTGATGGCGCTCTTTGCTAGGTTTGAGTTGTTTGCCACCGTTTTGACGAAATCACTTGATGAAAGGATCTCTTCTGCAATAAAAGAGGCAAAAATGAAGAAGAGCTCGTCAAGCTCCGAGGATAGCCCGAAGGCTAGTGGGCCTTCCCGCAAATGGGGGAAGCCGGTCCCCCTGACCTCTAGACAGGTGATGGAATCGCCGAAAAAGCAGAAGACAAGAGCATCTAAGCTCTTGAAGGTGTGCTCGGAGGGTGCACCACAGAAAATCCACGTTAGACTAGAAGGTGACGGGCATAACCTTCAAGCCGTGGTTGCGTCGGCGGAAGCTGGCGTCCATAAGGCTAGTACTTATGAAAATGCCAATGTAACGGTGGTTCCGGTGGTTAAAGTAGTCTCGAAAGCGCCCATTGTTGAGAGGTCGTTACCTAGTCTTGCTAATTCCGGTTCAGGTGTGGTAGACTCGGGTCATTTGGACTCGGGTTTACTTCCGTTTTGCGATTCTCATTCTTTTTCCGGCCAGACTTCCGGTTTAGCGAGACATCCGGGTCGTCAAGATCCGGTTCCGGCTTCGGTAGCTTCCGTTTCCGGAAGGACTTCCGGTTTTGGAGGGGGGGGGGGGGGGGGGTGATCCGGGTCGGCAAGATCCGGTTACCACTTCCGTTTCGGTAACTTCCGGTCTGTCTTCCGGTTATGTAGGACATCCGGGTCCTAGAGGTCTAGTGTCTACTTCCATTTCCGGGTCTTTTAGCGCTTCCGGCCATTCCGGATATCCGGAGTCTGAGGACTCTTTTTATTTTCCGAATTCTGGTAGAGGCGTTTCCGGTTCCGGGGTGGACACTAGTCAGTTTACTCCCGCTTCCGGTATTAGAAGTGTACTTCCGGGTCGGTCAGACCTGGATGTAATTCCGATTTCCGTTTCTGGTTTCATGAGAGCTTCTGGAAGAATGCATATCCGGGTCTGTTGGACCCGGCATTGCATTGTTCATCAATTTCCGGTTCCGGTTTTTTTCAGTTCCCTCTTCCGGTTAGTCTGTACATCCGGATTGTAGGATCTTGATCAGTTCCGGTAGTCTACTTCCGGTTTTATCCATTTTTTTTTTTCATTTTTTCCACATCCGGATTTCGTACAGCCGGGGATAGGGTCATTTCCGGTTTTACCCGGCATTACATGTTCATCCATTTCCGGGTTTTCAGCTTCCTCTTCCGGTAATTCTGTACATCCGGGTTGTAGGATTTTGATCAGTTTCCGGTAGTATACTTCCGGGTTTATGCATTTCCGTTTCCCTTTTTCCATATCCGCATTCCTAGAATCTAGTCATCTTCTTGCCTAAGAATTAGTCTTATTTCAGTTTTTGTTTAATATTGGGAATGTTAAATTGCTGAAAATAGTCATTCCAAGTCATTGCCAGTCTTGTAGTCTCTCTTGGAATGGTAGTTTATTCAGACATTTATTCGTTTATCAGCGACAATTTCAGCGTAATTAAAGACTCTCCTGACTGGTTACCGTATGGGATTTTGTTGCAGATTATTTTCTATGCGCATTTCATATGCCGATAAGTCAGGTGGTATTCTACGCATTATTTCGAGATACGATTTTTGCTTTCATCCAACTTTAGATGGCCAGTTGTCTTCGGGCCATTCAGCGTTTTTTCTCGCTCCTTTTACCTCTTATGTCGGCAGGTTGACATATTTATTTAACCAAAGGGAGTTTATTTGTGGAGGGGATAACCCCGATTGTTAAGTAAATCGTAGTATAATTTCGTCAGTCGCTGAAAAGAATTAGATTCAGTAAAGGTTTCATAGGATCATTATGAGTACAGGATTAATGTCTACAAGTACATTATTCGCTTAGAAAGGATAATCAATCGGATAAAGGGGCAGGAAGGAGGAATATGAGTCAGATTCTTCTGCGTTGACATAGTTTCGGTGAGTTCGTTTTGTTTTCATTTTTTCCAGATTTTTGTTGTTTTTTTCCTTTTATAGCGTAAATTTTGCTCTATTTTGACTGGGTTGCTGCGGGCCTTCGGACGGGGGTTTCGGGGGGCGGGGCTCGGGATTTGCTGGGTATTTTGGGGGCAGTTTGGCTGAAGGTTGTTGGTGATGCCACCAGCAATTTTCGGTCGGATTATTCCCGGATTATTCGGTGAGTCTTGGGTTTTTGCTCGTTGAGGTTGTTGTCTGGGGGTTGGCGGCGGGCCGGTTGTAGTGGGGTTGGGGTTGCGCTGGAGGGGGGAAGAGCGGACGAGAATCTTTGGATTTAAGCATCCACCAACTATTTCGGTCAAAATGTTTTCTAAATCTTTGCAAGTCCAGAGATATTACAGTTGTGATATGTCGTCTGCAAATTTCAGTATTCAATCAGTTAATATCTAGTATCAGTGTTCAATCTTTCTTGGGGATTTCTAACACAATGGCATTTGTTAGTACAAAGATGAAATTATTGATGCTAAGATTATGAATATAAGAATCAATAAATTTATTAAAATCTTTTGTTTCTGCCTCGTGGCATAAATATCGAATTGTTTAGGATATCTAATTTATCAGCAAGCCCGAGCGGCTAGGCAACCGTTGATGTATTCAATACAATTTTTTATTAAATCTCCATTGTTATACGATGTTTAAATTAGATAGTCTAATGTGGGCCATAGTTCTCTTATCAGGACCTTGGGACTTGTCATGTATGCTATTCATAGAATTGTGATGACGGTCATCACTAGTGACTTTCCTGTAGTTCATGTAGATCTCGGGCACATGATTTGGCTATATCTTGACTCTAAGCACTCCCATAGACTTACTATGGGGTTTTGGTTTGCCACAATCTCTGGTTAAATCTCTGTAAATAATATTATCTATAATTTTTGCAGAGTCTTTAGCATTATTAATAAGTTAGGCTATTCTGATATGACCATTTTTGGTCTCCATTCAGAGTAAGCGGTATTATTAAAATATCCATAATAAACGTGAGTTACCTATTTAGTGAGGTATAAGCGTTATGATATAGGCCAGGATTTTTGGCATATGTAATCTATGTGTTTTCTATGAGCACTCCTCTTTAGCATATAGTAAGTTTGACTCTTCTTTAAGGGGGGGGGGGGGGTGGGGGGGGGAGGGGGTGCCCTTATTAAAAGGGGCTAGATATTCCTGGATCTAGAATCCTTCTATGTAGTCTCCTCTTCCAAAAAGGTTTTCTGTTCCTTATTATTAGAAGCTATTAGCGTTAGAGGGGTTGTTGTTTGTCTATGATTGTCAGGGAGTCTATAGAAGAGGCTATTCATTGGAAAGTAGATCCAGGCTTCTGTGCATTGGTCGGATTGTCTGTTAGGCTTCTAAATTTCGATTCGTTCCGTCATGGCCATGGGGTTTTCTTTCATTTTTAGAAGGAGGAATGAGGTTTAGTCTTATGGATTGTCCTCTAGTAGAGCTGTTCGCGGCCTCTCTGAATGCTCAGATCTTCTCTTACATGTCTCCTTTTCTGGACAGTCAACCCCTCGGGTGGGTAGGGGGGGGGGGTGGATGCTCTGTCTCAGTAGTGGACAGGAATGTTCGCCTATGCCTTCTCTCGAACGATTTTGATTCAGTTAGTTTTGAAGAGGGTCAAGGATCAGGTTTGCGAAATTCTTCTGATAGCTCCCTGTTGGCCAAAGAGGATTTGGTTTTTAGACCTTCTAGATTTTCTGGTAGATTTCCCTCTTCTTCTTCCAGTATACCAGGATCTTCTATCTTAAGTAAGAGGTCTTTGTGTGCATCCAAATCCAATAAATTTTAGTCTGTGTGTCTGGAGAATCTCGAGTCCGAAGTCCTCGAGAATAAGGTTTCTTCTGATATCAGGAAATGATTGACTCTGCCAGAAGGGATTCGACCCGTTGAGTTGACAAGGGTCGATTTTAAAAATTTAGGTGAATGATGTTCAGACCAAGGTTTCGTGCCCGATTCTGGTTCGATACCCAAATTATTAGATTTTTTATCTTATCTGTTTGGGTATTTTCATTTGTCAGTTATTACGTTCAGGGAGTATAGATGTTCTCTGGTGTTATCCCTTCCTTGTCTGCTGTATGCCGATGTCAAGGATACTAAGACTTTTAATAGCTTTATTAGAGGTCTAAGTAATATTCGTCCTCCGATTGCTAAGTCTTTTCCTTCCTGGAGTTGGGCTTTGGTTCTTCAAGTTTTGGCAGGTCGCCATTTTGAACCTATTTCTCCTACCAGTAGTAAGCTTGGTTTTGTTTTTAATTGTCAAAGCTGTTTTTTCTTGTTGCTACAGCCTCTGCTAGAAGGCGTTCAAGAGATTCATGCTCTTTCTGCTGAAAAGGAGAGATTTATAGTTTCAGGAGACGGCTTTGATATCCCAGAAGGAATTTTGTATCTATGACTCGCACTAACCGCTATCCTGCTAGTCCGATCATTTTAAAATCTTTTTCGTCTGTCGCCATCCGAAAAATGTTGGTGTCCTATTAGGGCATTAGGAACCTTCAATCAGCGATCAGATGTTATAAGAATCGATCCATATCATTTATGTTTTTCCTACGAGGAAAATTTATCTAAGCCGGTCTCAAATTCTTCGATTGTCAGATGGATTTTGAGAGAATACTTAATCCTTGTTATGAGATAGCCTCACTGGATCAAATTAATCTCTCCCTTATTAAAGCCGATGACGTTAGAGGTATGGCTACTTCTTTCGCTCTTTTTGAGGGATCGTCTTTAGATGAGATCATGCAGGTAGCAGGAGGGAAATGTGAATACACCTTACATCCTTTTAGCTCAAAGACCAGAGTGCAGGCTAATCATGGTGTGATTGAGCTAAATGCACTATACGGTTACGTTATTAGCATTTGGATAAGATTGATTAAGTACTTCCCACCATTTTCGTTAGGACTATGCGTCTGTGAGATAGGGGGAGAGTCTTCTTTTGGTTTTTAGTTATTTCTTTAAGTTCAAGTTGTTCGTATTTGCTAATCACGGTGTGATTGAGCTAAATGCTATATTAGGTTATGTTGTTAACATTTGGATAAGATTGATTTAATTTATCCTTGTTTGTTAACCAAAAAAGCCAAAGACTATTTACCAATCACTTTCCACCATTTCCGTTAAAAGACTGCATCGGTGAGAAATGGTGAGTCTTCTTTTGGTTTTTAGTTATTTCTTTAAGTTCAACTTGTTCTTATTTGCTAATCACGTTGTGATTGAGCTAAATACACTAATATGTTATGTTAATAACATAGGGATAAGATTGGTTTGATTTTTATCCTGGTTTATTGATTCTCAAATCTCCTCCCACCTTATGTGGACAGGGGGCACTGACCAAATCTACGGGTTTAGCAAGTTGTGATTGAACGGTAATGGATGTTTTTGTGGTGTAATAACAACCCCCCACAGACCCCCCTTGCGGGTTGGTCTGTTGTTTTATTAACCACTATAAAAACATACTTACCGTTCAATCACTACGACCCGGCCTCAACCACCCCGCGTGGTAAGATTTGAGAATCAGACTTTAAATATTTTGCACTTAAATTTAGAAAAGTGAATCTGTTTCCTATTCGGGCTCTGATGCGCATGCGTGAGCGCGCGTAGCGACAAGTGTCACTATGAGGTGAGTATAGACTGGTGCCAGTCTATACCTGATGGTAGGCTGGAGGTGGGACTCAACCAGTAGCCTGGTTGAGGGTCCATAGGAATAGGATTAGGCATGGGGAGGTGTGTATGCAGGCATAAAAATCTTATTCTGATAGCAAAATGCAAATAATTGATTTAGCAAGTAGTGATTGAACGGTAAGTATGTTTTTATAGTGGTTAATAAAACAACAGACCAACCCGCAAGGGGGGTCTGTGGGGTTTTTTAATGATGCTGAACACCACCTATCACTGAATGCATGCAATTAATCTTGAAGCAATCATTATTAGAACACAACTATTTTGCTTGCATATAAATCAATTTTGCCCAGGTATATAATTTTCAATGCATTGCCATCATATTTAGAGAGAATTAAGAATCTAAGAAATAACAACAAAATTATTCATGAAGACGATAGGGCAGTATGGAGACACTATATATCGAAGGCTGTAAATAAGCCGGAGTTACATGCCCACCTCTAGAAAAGAGGTCATAGTTTGAGGTTTCATTTGGGAACTTTTCTTGTCCCACCCTAATTTGTGATTGCTGTGCTGTGCATTCAATTTATCTTTGAAGACTGATCTCAGCAAGTCATGACATGTCTCTCATGTAACTCTGGCTTCTAGTGGTGATTGGTTAGAATTACAGTCAAACATCTAACTTCCACTTTCAGATAAGTCCTCGTTTAACTATTCTGGTGTGAATATGCACCTTTAATTGGTACTACAAGTAGAATGCATCTATATACACCATGATTGGTTAATTCAATGTATACAAAAGACTCATAAAAATAAATCCCAGATAAGAATTTTCTATCATACTCCGTGAACCGTGAAAATTAGTTCAGCTTGACCTACTTTTGATACATGACAAATCAGCAGCCTACAATGCATCCATGCACAAAGTTTGGTTACTGTACAAAAATCTCTTGAAACAACAGTCTGGAAAGAATAATCTCTGATGTTCAGTGAACTGTGAATAGTAGGATACACTGACCTACTTTTGATACATGACACACCTTTAGGCTATGATGCTTCTATATAGCAAATTTGAGCAATTGATGGTGATATGTAAAAAAATCCATGTCCGCTGCGGACCAAAATAGGAAAATTAAAATGTCTTGTCGAGAACCAATTCCCAATTTCAATTATGTTTCGGCAGGAAACATCCTTATAGGGAATAGCGATCCAAGTTTGTCCTAAGGAAGCTGATCAGCCAATTAGGTCGGTGGCCATCTTGGATTTTGATAGATTTTTAGATATGTCTTTAAAAATCTCCCCAACTTGGGGGATCGATTCCAAATTCATGAAGTATTATTTAGTAGGGAAACAGCTGAACAAAGTTTGTTCAAACAAACTTGATTGGCAAAATGCTTCAGCGGCCATCTTGGATGAAATAGTTTTCGCAAAAATGACATCTCCAGAACTTAAGAATGGATTGGGCCAAAATTTGGGAGATCATATAGCGTTTGTCTAATGTCTGTTGTCTGTCAACAATTGTAGGACGTTTCATCATTTGTTGATGGATTAAATCCACATTTGGCAGATGTGTTCTGTTTGGCAATATCTATTCGGGCTATGAAGATGAAGTGGCCACTCCCACAAATAGCAGAATTATGTCCCTTGCTATATTTGTATATAGAGTATTGAAGCCTGTGGGGAAAATACATTTGTGGCATATTTCAACATTTATCAACAGATAAAAAACCAAATTTGGCAAATATGTTGCTTTTGACAATATCTATTGGGGCTATGAAGATGAAGTGGCCCCGCCCACAAATAGCAGAGTTATAGCAGAGTTATGGCCCTTGCTATATTTTCAAAGTATTGAAGCCTAAATTTAGTAGATATATGTTCCTTTAGGCAACGTCTATTGGAGCTATGAATATGAAATGACCACGCCCTTAAACAAGGGCCATAACTCAGGTTCATTGAGGTTTTTTTAAGTGTTGAGCCATATGTTGAAAATCCATTTGTTTCGTCAATTGTTTATGGATTGAAATCAAATTTAGCAGAGATGTTTCCTCAGTCAAATTATCTATTTGGACTATGAATATAAAGAGACTGCACCTTTAAACAAGGGCCATAACTCTGGTTCAATAAGACTAAATCTATTGAACCCTTTGGTTAAAATACATTTTTTGGGTCAATTTTTGATGGATTAAAAACAGATTTAGCATATATGTTCCTTCAGGCAATATCTATTCGCCATATGAATATGAAGTAGCTACGCCTTGAAATAAGGGCCATAACTCTGCCTCTTTAAAGCATTTTAAGTATAGAACCCTATGGGGAAAATAATCTGTGTCACGTATCGTAAATTGGTAATGGACTAAAACAAAATTTGTCAGATATGTTCCCTTAGTACCCTTCAATCAAATGGCAATAGTGTCAGGGATGTCTGCCCCATTGATTAATGGTACTCTTCCTGTTCATCAATCATGGCAATATTCTTTCTTGCATTTCCCTATTGTTACTGTGAACTCACCATTGCCCCTTTGGTAAATGTCAGTGTTGTGACAATTGAACTATTGATCAATAGTCTGTGATGGCTCCCCGATTGTTTAATGTGTCCATTGTCCCGTTGGTAAATGTCATCTGCTGGGTCAATAATGCCTGAGATGGCTGCCCCATTGGTCAATGGTATTTTTCCCTTTGGTCAATAGTGTCAAGGACAACAATATTTTGGCAGGATATTGTGATAGCACCATCCAGACAGGCAGTATAGTGGTTTCTGGATGATAACTGTGTTACTGTTTATCGGATCACTTTGAAACTTCATAGGGTGGTTGGACTACATGTAGGTCTGTAGAAGAAATCTTGAAATTGACAATGATTCGAACTCCAAGATGGTTGTCAGCCACCAGAATATGGTGGTTGGACTAGGTCTGGAGAAGAAACTCATGGAAATTGACAATAATCCAAAATCCAAGATGGCTGCCAGCCAAGGGTGTCCATCTTGCAAATTGGTTTCCGGATGATAACTCCGTTACCGTTTATAGGATTGCTTTGAAACTAGATAGGGTGATTGGTCTAGCTCTAGAGAAAGAATCTGTTGAAGTCGATGATGATCCTAAATCTGAGATGGCCCCCAGCCACTGGTGGCCATCTGGAAAATTGATTTCTCCATTTCTGTTTAGCGGATCGCTTCGAAACTTCATGGGATGACATGACTAGGTCTGAGGAAAAAACTTATTGAAATTGTAAATGACACGAAATCCAATTTGGCCACCAGATACTGATACTGATACAGATCAGATACTGGCGGCCATCCAATTTGGCTACCAGATACTGGCGGCCATCTTGAAAATTTTCTAGACATTAACTCCATGACTGTTTAGCGTATCAAGTTGAAACTTCATACATGTAGGATGACTGGTCTATGTCTGATAGCTCTCATTCATTGATTTGTCATCATGTCGTGGTATTATGCACCAGTTGCAGAGCTCTTGTTGTATTAGTGGTAAGGATGATTGCTGCATTAGTCAATAATGATAAGGACTATTGTCATGTGTCAACTGTTGCCTGATGGACCACTATGGCCCATGGGGCCATTTTTTATTTGATGGATTCTGAGGCTGAGTTTGTTTTTTATTGAGGTAATTAAATTTAAAAGGTATGCCGAGTTCAGATTTCCCACTTTCGAAATCTGTCAGATAAACATGCATGTTGGCAGCCATCTTGGCTTGTTTTGTCACCAAAAACTCATAGTACGGCAATAGGAAATTAAAAATATTGTTTAGAAAACCACTGAACCAATTTTAACCAAATTCAGTAAGATGCATCCATGTTCTTGTTGTGATTCTGCTCAAACCGTAGGGTTCTAGTTACTGGCATTGGCCGTTATATATTTGAAATGCCTATGTTCCAGGTGAGTGATAGACTGCAGGCCGCTGTTTGTATAAACATGGTGCATACAATTAATTTATCTTTCCTCACTTATGCACCTAGAAGCAAATAACAATCGCCTTGATAAATGAATATGATGTTAGCATGTGCTACTGTTTTTTATATATATATTTATAAATATAATATCTGATTGTATATATTACTACTTTGAAAGTATGCAGAGACCTTTTTTTATTAGCCTAATTTCAGTATTAATTATCTATATGTATATATTTCTGTCCATCAGTTTAAAATTATCCAAATGTATATTTCTGTCCGTCAGTTGAAAATTCCGCTTGCAGGGTTAACCTCGTGAAAGCCGTCAACAAGACATGTATTAATATTCATGGGCACAGGTGTGCTTGTAGGAAATGAGCAAGACTAGCCATCAGCCAATCACCTTTTCGTTTGAACTTTGCCAGGCATATTTGAATCAGTCATTGTTTATAGCGAGATAAGGATAGATTTAGTCACTTGCTAGAAGTCTATTGTTGTTAACTTTCAATGGCTTCACACTTTTTGTTTTTAGCTTTTAAATGTCCTGATGCTATATAATTTAGATGTTAGTGGAGGAAGTGGTGTCAATTGAGATTTTATGCTTAATAGCTTTAGGACATTAACGGATTATTTTGAACTTTTTTTGTGAAATGTTTGTTTGACAAACTTTATTTACTATGGGCTCTACAGGGAGGGCCAGAATGAGAGCTGTACACCAGCCACATACAAGTAAGTGCACTATTCTTCTCCAGGGATTAGTTTGCTTGATGCTATTTCAGAATCTTGTGGTTTAACTGGCTGACTGCTGCAATCCACCAAGACAAAAATTTCAATGGGCAGTAACTGTACCTGCTGAATATTTTGAAAACAATTTGACTGAAAGTTGTTGGTGCCTTAGCCACCCATAGCTTTAAGTGAAATTGTTTTCAAAATATTCAGCATATCCAGCGTTAAGACCTGTGGAAAATAAGAGTCGCACATGGCCTCTGACATGTGTAGGATTTAAAATACTATAATGACATGAATATTCAGTGATAGATTCCTTAACCCTAATTTAATGGTCAAGCCGGCCAAAACATCTTCAGACTTGAAAGCTTTTGAATATTTTGTAACTAATTTGTTCGGGAGCTGTTGCTGGCATGCATGCCATAAAGCAGCAACAACTCTCAGTCAAAGTAGTGTCAAAATATTCAACATAATTTTGTGGACCGGACAATCAGAAAGAATTTGTGGCTTTTAGATCTGTGAGGGTTAAAAGGGTTGCAAGGATTTAAAATTTCTTTGTTAAACCTTTTCACCAATAAATTCCCTGTATTTCAATTACAATGCTAGTGATGACTTTTTTTTAGATTAATATAACTGGAAACCGTTGCTGCTTAAGCCAGCAATGGCTTCCAGTCATATTAATATCAAAATACTCAACAGGATATACTGTTCTGTTCACTATAAAGAATTTACTTTTGTCATTGAAAGAGTTAAAAAGTTAGAGCATTTTCAATACTGGTATCCCTAGTGTACTAGTAGTTCTAACCAGCAATATATGAAAAGATTTAAAGTGTTATTACTCCGCTGTGAGATCAGAAACTATTGACAATAGAGAAGAGATCACCTGCAATAATATTGAGCAGGTGTAGGACAAATCATATCTTCATCATACACCTGTCTATAAATTCTTTAGAGATGCACAATTCTTATATTCTCATTTCTGCATGGTTTTATTACACATGATATTCACGTTTTCTAGACATGTTACTTCGCCATTATCACCCTTTTTAAAAACTCTTGACAATTTAAAAATTGTTTTCTATTCATTCCTAACTGAGATTTAACCCTACATAATTAAGTCTGTCATTAATTCTTAATAGTCTGTCAAGTTATATGAATTATGTCTTTACTATTTAATAAACACGCTGTTGAAAATTTTGAAACGAACTTGACTGGTTGGTGTTGCTGTCTATGTTAGCAACAGCATCAAGTCAATTTATTTTCAAAATATCAATATTTCGTATGTTAGAGTTTGTAATGGGTTGAAATGGTTACGGTTTACTCTAGTTTGCTTCGTATCAGTATTGAATTTGATCTAAGCAATTTATTATGGGATTTTAATCCTCATATAATAAGGTAATTGTATGTTGCTATAGTAATTTCCTTGAACCCTTCAACATTCAAATTTGTTCAAGAAAATTTCAATTTTCTTATAGAAAATGTCCCTTTGCAGACGAAGCGAAGATCTCTTGGTCTGCAAATGGACATTTCTCAACACCACTGCAGAAGCCATTTTTGGCAGACATGAGTGTTGAAGGGTTAACCGTTGCCACTCTGATGTCAATATTCTAATGTTTTACTGTGGCAAGAGCAAAGAAACTGGTGTACATTTTTAAACAATTTTTGGTGGACAATGACATGCTGTTGCTGTCTACTACAGCTTATTTGCTTATTGTATGTTGCTTATTCAATGTCCATGCAGAATATTTTTGACAATTTACCACTGTAATGACTGACTCAGCTCCTAATGGTAAAATTAAAAAATAGTCTTCTCTTTGCCAGTAAAATGAACATTCCTCAAGGACATTACAGAGGCCAGTTTTGGCCTGCTTAATGACATTAAATGGCTAATTATGTAGTGTGAGCATGATTGTACTGATACCTAATGAATGCCATGATTGATAACATTAACCCTTTCATGTCTAAGACGGCCAAAACTGGCCCCTGTAATGGTCTTGAGGAATGTCTATTTGCAAGCCAAGAGAAAACAATTTTTTAGAATTTACCTCTGGAATGACTGGCTCGGTTATCGAGCCAGTCATTCCAGTGGTAAATTCTCAAAAATCGTCTTCTCTTGGCCTGCAAATGGACATTCAATAAGCAAATATGTTTATTTTCCTGACCAAATTTAGTCATTAAAGTGTTAATATGTACTGATACATTTACTAATAATCATATGTAATTTGAAGTCTTAGTATTTATTAAAGGGGCTATCGCTGATAGAGCTATCAATTTAATATACAGAACCATGTCTATAAAACACTTACAGTGGGTCAATACTCTCATTTTAAAATCAATTGTTATATATATGACTACTCAATATCCTCGAAGATGCAAATTATAAATTCCACAAATATAAAAAATGTAAACACAAATCTGAACTTTGACTTAATCTCTGTTTCGCAGAGAAACCAGAGCATTTGATGCTGTCGCTTGCAATTAACCGCGGGTCTTGTATAAATAAATATATTATTATGTAACTCATTTGCTTGATGTTGAGGTATAATTTTTCTGTGTTCTTTCCTCTTGGCAAGTAGCTCTTTGATGTCCCAGATCGCCGATCATCATGGCGCTAGTATTTTGTCTATCGCTGGCAAACTGTCTAGTAGGTCTGGGCGGTTTGACCTAAATGAAAAGAGAGGGGGTGGTGGGGGGGTGGGGTGTTTGTCTCACTAATCAAACCGTTTTAACCAAAATACCGGTTTTAGGGGGCTAGAATGATCAAAAATAATTTTAAATGTGAAAATACGCTGTTTTCATATATAGCCAGCACGATACATGTATTTAGCGATTTAACACCTGACGTAAATTACCATGAAATTAGAACGGTAACTGTATGACTGTTCACTTCGATGCTATCCATCTAAAAGTACGTAGTAGTTAAAATAAATTAACTAGATTGATCGGTCGATGACGCATCATCGCAAATCCCCACATTCACCGCTTTAAACTTTTGACACACCCCAAACCCCACTCCCGGGGTCCGAGCCAAATGTAAATGTCATTTTGCACTCCATGATCGTATGAGTAACTCACATACCAAATTTGGTTGAATTCCGTCCAACAGTGTCAGAGGAGTTGCATTACAATCAATTTCATGACCTTTTGACCCCATTCCCCACCCCTGGGGCTGGGGCCAAATGCAAATGTGCTCATCCACTCCACATTGATATGAGTAACTAACATACCAAATTTGGTTGAATTCAATCCAGTGGTTTCGAAGGAGATGCATCACAATCAATTTCTGCAGGTTAAAATTTTACCTTTTGACCCCTCTCCCGCCCCCTGGGGGCGGAGCCAAATCTAAATGGCCTCTTGCACTCCGCAGTCATAGGAGTAACTCAGACATCAAATTTGGTTGAGTTCCGTCTAACGATTTCAGAGGAGTTGCATTACAATCAATTTCATGATATTTTTACCAATCCCCCACCCCCTGGGGGGTGGGGGCAGGTCCAAATGTAAGTGTGCTCATATACTCCACATTGATATGGGGAACTGACATACTAAATTTGGTTGAATTCCATCCAACAGTGTCAGAGGAGTGGCATTACAATCAATTTTTTTACCATTTGACCCCAACCCCTTGACCCACTCCGGGGGGGGGCGGGGCCAAATGTAAATGTGCTTATGTACTCCACATTTATATGGGTAATCCATAGACCAAATTTGTTTGAATTCTGTCCAACGGTTTCGGAGGAGATGCATTACAATAAATTTCAGCAGGTAAAAATGTGATCTTTTGACCCCCTCCCCCACCCCAGGGGGGCGGTGGGGGAGGGGGGGTCAAAAGATCACATTTTTACCTGCTGAAATTTATTGTAATGCATCTCCTCCGAAACCGTTGGACAGAATTCAAACAAATTTGGTATGTCAGTTCCCCATATCAATGTGGAGTATATGAGCACACTTACATTTGGACCCCCCCCCCCACCCCCCAGGGGGTGGGGGATTGGTAAAAATATCATGAAATTGATTGTAATGCAACTCCTCTGAAATCGTTAGATGGAACTCAACCAAATTTGATGGCTGAGTTACTCCTATCTAAATGGCCTCTTGCACTCCACAATCATATGGGTAACTCGGATATCAAATTTAGTTGAGTTCCGTCAACTGATTTGACCTTTTGACCCCTGCCACGCCCTCCTGGTGGCGTAGCCAAATCTAAATATCATCTTGCAAAGCGGACTCATATGGGTAACCCACATACCAAATTTGATTTAATTCCACCCAATAGTTTGGGAAGAGATAGCATGACGGATGGACAGACAGACGCACATAGGCGATTACAATATCCCCAACATTTTTTTAAAACGTGGGAATAATAATTAATATTTGGTTCATGTGATCTCGTGGAATTAACCACCTAACTATTAAAATGTTAATTTTCAACACTCTTATTAGGCCACTATTTTTGAAAGCGTAGTAAAATGTAACACGTAAAAATAGCATGCCTTATATGTGAGCAAGTTTAGGCCCCTAGGAGAGTAGCTACTCGAGTAGCGCTGATACGGCTACAGTTCATATTTATCCACTTATGATCTACGTGTAGTCTAGTATGTATGATTACTGTATTCTGCGGCTGTAGTAGTAGAAATATCCTACTGCTGGAATCAGTCCTTCTTCGCTTTTGCCCACTGTGTCTTGTCCTCAGCCGAATTCCTTAGCTTCCTCAGGTCCATTCTTGACTTAAGTGTACCAAGTCCTGCTTTCTTGAGGTTACCTCGTAGCACGCTTATCAGATTTACGCAATGACGTCCTCTCCTGGCTTTGTATTTGCTGGCTCTGAGTAGGGCGAATTCCAAGGCTCCCTGCGCTGGTGTCTCTTCTGGCATCCTTAGCACATGGCCAAACATGGACCATCTTTGCTGGGCGACTTACAGACAGCGGCGGTATTACACATCTTGTATAGTGCATCATTGGAACTTATACTGTCTGACCATCGGTGTCCAGTGATGGTGCGTAGGTGTTTGTTGTGGCAGATACTCGATATCCAGTAATACTCTTCAGTAACGTGTCATTCCTGTGTACGCGGGTGAATGCCATTCAGTATATAGCTAAAGGCTAAAGCCATTTCCCGGGAATCGCATTTCACGAATTCTCATGAAAAGCTGTCTGTCTGAATATTTTCCAAGGCTAAAAGTTATAGATGCCTGTATTTTATCGGCACTATTAGCAAATGTTTACACACTAGATGATATTAAAGTCAAGCCATTAACAAACAAGTTTAGGGCAGTCACCAGATTTTTCACCATGACGATTTTACGGACAGTTTTTCCTTCTTTTTTTTTAATTTTCTTAATTGTTTTTAAACCATCGCAATAAAAAAATGTGAGACGGCGTGAAACCGGTATGCCATACAGCCCTACTGTCTAGACATATTTAAGATTCTCTGACTTTCTAATTGGATTGGTTTGTAAATATAACGCTTTCCTAAATTGAGAAACTTCTGCTCACACAAGTTTCCAGGAAAACAACAAATAATAACAAGTATGTGTGATGGGGTTAGAATTTGTGTATAAAAATAATTATGTAGTAAAACTAGTAATAATACACCAAGACCTATATCATGCAACGGCTATCGCAAGATTCAATTGGACCTGTTGAAAGAAAGAGATAGTGTTGACCTAGCTGATGAGGAACTGTAAACATGTTTAGATTCATTAATGCACAACAAGCACCATTGGTCCATCAGGCAACCATATGTTATGAAGTTTCATATTACAACAAAAATATAGAAAATTTCAAGTTTATTTATATCTTGGAGGTAAAGCCTCTTTAATTGTATCCTTTCCATATCATGGAAATTTGAGATACTTGTAACAAAATATTTGCATTAGATGTGAGCTTTGTCTTACAGCTAACCACATTTATTATATATTGTCATGTTTAAATCTGACAAGACAAGCAAAATAGGAGTAAGAATTGAATAATCAATATGCTCTATTGATTTGAACTCTAACCCGTAGCACTCCGATGTCAAAATTAAAATTTTTCAAATTGAATTAAAAGATGAACTGGTGTTCATTTTTCAACAAATTTGGTGGGAGATGGTGCTGTCGTAGACAGCAACATCGTCCACCAAAATTGTTGAAAAATGTACACCGGTTTCTTTGCAATTCACACGCCAAAAGATAAAATATTGATAGTGTGCTAAGGGTTAATGGTTAAGCCAGTGGAAAAAGACTTGTGTAGTGGTCTTGAACAATGCCTATATTTGCAGGTCACTTGTGTAGTGGTCTTGAGCAATGCCTATATTTGCAGGTCACTTGTGTAGTGGTCTTGAACAATGCCTATATTTGCAGGTCACTTGTGTAGTGGTCTTGAACAATGCCTATATTTGCAGGTCACTTGTGTAGTGGTCTTGAACAATGCCTATATTTGCAGGTCACTTGTGTAGTGGTCTTGAACAATGCCTATATTTGCAGGTCACTTGTGTAGTGGTCTTGACCAATGCCTATATTTGCAGGTCACTTGTGTAGTGGTCTTGAACAATGCCTATATTTGCAGGTCACTTGTGTAGTGGTCTTGAACAATGCCTATATTTGCAGGTCACTTGTGTAGTGGTCTTGAACAATGCCTATATTTGCAGGTCACTTGTGTAGTGGTCTTGAACAATGCCTATATTTGCAGGTCAAGAGAAGACTATTTTTGCAAATTTACACAAAGATTAAATGGCTCGAAGTAAATTTTCAAAAACAATCTTGATCTGCAAATGAACGTTTTCAATGAGAAAATTTAAATTCTGTTCTTGACAAAATTTGACCATTCAAGGATAATTAACCAATTCATTTCAAGGCATATATGTAAGATTAAGAATATGTCTTTAGTCATTCTCAGTCACCTCAGCGCTCTTTCACATCAGAAAGAATTTTAATTAATTTGTTTTCAATATATTTGCCAGTTTTCTTATTGTGTGAAATATATATTTAAATGCTAAGCCATTTTTGACAGTTGTTTGTCGCCAATGAAAAGATGAGCTATGATTAATGTCTCTGTCTTTTCTTATCAAAACTAGAGCAGTCCTCATAGACACCAATATTTGGTAATGCGAGTATCTAGTACCATTTATATTCTTCTAATTGCTTGTTTACAAAGGCTGTGGAAGGTAAAATCCAGGTATATGCCTCTTGCAATGCATAATGTATGCTGTGATAGTGTACATGTATGTTAGGTCAGTGTTCCTCTACCTGACTATGACCAGTGATCCTTGACCAGGTGTTAAACTTGAATACTAGAGTGCCTCTGTAGATGAATGCTAATGTGTGATTAAACCTTTCACTCTCAAATATTTTGTAGAAAATTTAAGTTTTCTCATAGAAAATGTCCATTATCAGGCCAAGAGAAGACGTTTTTTGGAAATTTACTACTGGAATAACTGGCTCGGTTATCGAGCCAGTCATTCCAGTGGTAAATTTTTAAAAATATTCTTATCTTGGCCTACAAATGAACATGTTTCAAGACCACTGTGGAAGTAATTTTTGGCTATGTTAAGTGTTAAAGGAATAATGGATCACTGGGCTGATACCAGATCTAGCATGGGATTTATGGATCTACAGGTACCGGTATATCAAAGAAGTTGAAATCTAATTCTAGATTGCTCAATTGATAAATCAAATTACTTTAACCTTCAAGTCTGCTAAAAATGGCTTTTGCAGTGGTCTTGAGAAATGTCCGTTTGCTGACCAAGAGAAGAGTATTTTGGAAATTTACATCTGGAATGACTGGCTCGATAACCAAGCCAGTCATTCCAGCGATAAATTTTCAAAAATATTCTTTTGGTCTGCAAATGGACATTTTCTATGAGAAAATTTCTTACACAAATTTAATGGTTAAAGGGTTAAAAAAGATCTATAGCAATTGGGAAAAAAGATTACTGAACTGGAAGAATGGATTAATGAAGAATGGATTAATGATTTTAATGGTGAAATCTCAGTATCTTCATAAACATGATAAACAGGCAGTATTGAAATTGCTGACTAGTTTGTAAATAGTTTAACTGGAAGCCCAGGTGCTGAGGCAAAATTACAGTTTCCAGTAAAATATATAGAAACATTCCACAGATTATTTCTTACAGCAGAAAAAATATGCCATTTGTTGTAGGGCAGAAAATGCCAAATTATTTTGTTCTAAGCTAATAAGCATGCTGTACATATACTTACTGTATGTTTACTTGTTTAATATTGAACAATTTGACTAAGACACCATTAATTTTCACTCAGTTCTTCACCCATACATTGTAGACGTTTCATATTTATTTTCTGTGAAGCCAGTTTCCTGAGAATTGACCATCACTAAGATTCAGATTGCATATGGTACACTCCAGCGCATAAATAAGTTGCTGCTAAGATGTTTCCAAAACAAACATGTTAGTTAGTACAATTTTGTACACGATGTAAGAAATGTTCTGCTGAGTATTTTGAACATAATGGAATAGGAAGACATTGCTGCCTTAGGCAGTTTGAACATAATGGAAGACTCCAGTTTCTAGTCAATCACATAATGTCATAATGAACTATGTGACATGTACGATGAAGTCATAATCAATTACGTCATGAATGACATACCTAAATTCATAACAAATGCTTAATTGATGATGGACTAAGCATTATTGTACGAAATGTATGTCTACTATTTAATAAACATGCTGTTGAATATTTTGAAGCTAATTTGTTTGGCCTCTGTTGCTGCCTATGGCAGGAACGGCACCCAGTCAATGTAGTTTCAACGTATTGAACAGCTTACCTGTATAGTTTTCCTAAAATTGATAGTCAGGGAGTTCTGGGATCGATCGATCCTAACACGGACAAAGTGTGGGTGGAGCTTAGCTAAAGATTGGCAGGGCATGGCTAAGACTGTATTGCTCCATTGGCAGCAGCATCTTCCAATCCAATTCTGTTCAAAATATTCAATAGTACGTTTTATTATCTCCCCCCCCCCCCCGGTCTGGAAGATGTTGGGAAGAAGGGGTTGGGGGGGGGGGGGGGGGGGGGGAATATAGTGATCAGCATGTCCTTCCATCCATCTGTCCATCTGTCTGTCTCTGTCTTGTTAGCACAACTTCTAGAGGTCTCAATGGATTAACTTAAAATTTTGTCCCCATCATCAGTTTCACGTGGAGATGTGCATGTGCTTTTTTCATGACCAAAAATTTTTTGATTACAGAGTTATCACCCTTTAAATATCTTAAAGCCGATACATAAACTGCATTGCTAATCAATTATTGTCAATGCAACTCCTACAGTTTAGCTCTGATTCTTTTGAAACTTAGTAAGTGTTATCATTACCACATGAAGGTGTGCAAGTGCCATCCGTAAACCTGTACGTCCATCCGTCTGTCAAAAATGTATGTCCGTCTGTCAGTCCATCCATCTCCGACAATCATTTCGTGTCAACGCAACTCCCTCTAGAAGTCTCAATGGATTAACTTAAAATTTTGTCCCCATCATCAGTTTCACGTGGAGATGTGCATGTGCTTTTTTCATGACCAAAAATTTTTTGATTACAGAGTTATCACCCTTTAAATATCTTAAAGCCGATACATAAACTGCATTGCTAATCAATTATTGTCAATGCAACTCCTACAGTTTAGCTCTGATTCTTTTGAAACTTAGTAAGTGTTATCATTACCACATGAAGGTGTGCAAGTGCCATCCGTAAACCTGTACGTCCATCCGTCTGTCAAAAATGTATGTCCGTCTGTCAGTCCATCCATCTCCGACAATCATTTCGTGTCAATGCAACTCCCTCTAGAGGTCTCAATGGATTAACTTAAAATTTTGTCCATATTATCAGTATCATGTGCAGATGTGCATGTGCTTTTTTCGTGACCGAAAAATTGTTCATTACAGAGTTATCCCCCTTTAAATATCTTAAAGACGATACCTAAACTGCATTGCTAATCATTTCTTGTCAACGCAACTCCTACAGTTTAGCTCATATTTTTTAAAAACTTGGTAAGTGTAATCATTACCATGTGAAGGTGTGCATGTGCTATCCGTATACCTGTACATCCATCCGGCTGTCCAAAATTTCTGTATGTCCGTCTGTCGGTCCATCCATCTCTAACAATCATTTCTTGTCAATGCAACTCCTCCTAGAGGTCTCAATGGATTAACTTAAAATTTTGTCGACACTCAGTATCATGTTCAGCTGTGCATGTGGTTTTTTTGCACCTAAAAAATTCTTCATTACAGCATTATCACACTTTAAATATCTTAAAGCCGATACATAAACTGCATTGCACTTAGTGAAAAAGGAATTTAGGTTTTAGGAGGAGTTGCATTTTTCATTGATTTGTTTTTCTAAAATATTTACAATTAACATTACATGTATGTCCACTCTTGATGTATGTTTATCTGAAATGTTTGGATCTGGGGGTGGGTGGGGGGGAGGAATATGCCGTCTCCTGATGGCTCTTGCTTTGTTTTGGAAACATGGTACGGTATTTCTAAGCTGCATTGTACATCTATATTTGACCCACCTTCTTGATCTTATGCTTTAACCCTTTAATGGTCAACAGTGGTCAAGCAAATCAAAATATTTACTAAATTACATCAATTTGCAGGATAAGAGTATTTATGAAAATCCCCTGAAATCCTCTTTGAAAGTCATTCCAGTTGTTCATTTTCAAATAGTCTTCTCTTTGGCCAGCAAGTGGACATTTCTAATAACCACTGCAGATGGCAGTTTTTACTGACTTAATTAACCATTAACCCTTTAATAGTCAAATTTGGTCAAGAAAATCAAAATACTTGCTTATTGAATGTCCACTTGCAGGCCAAGAGAGAACTATTTTTGAAACTTTACTACTCGAATGACTAGCTCAGTCATTCCAGTGGTAAATTAAAAAAAATAGTCTTCTCTTGGCCTGTAAGTGGACATTCCTCATGAGAACTGCAGAGTGTGTTTTTGGCCGGCTTGACCATTAAAGGGTTAAAGGTTTAATAGTTGAGTATCACATGTATGTCAGAGGTTACTATGGTAGCCTGTAAGGTCACGCTTGAGTAAATATTATTAGCACTTGACACATTAAAGTCAGTGCTAAAATTGGAATGTACATCTAGATTAATAAATTACAATATTTGGAAAAAATAATTTATATATTTAATATGCATATTTTTATATTACCTTTTCACAATTTGGTCTAATGACAATTAGGGTATTATTGCTCGACCAGGAAAGGTGAAAAGAAAGACAGCTCTGTTAAGTGAAGAGTACAGAATAGGTCTATTGTGCAAGTTAAGATAGTTTCTAGTCATATGAATATTGCTAATTGTTAAAGAACAGGATGTTAGTTAGATTAAAGTTAAAGTTCAATTGCGATTATTCATTAAAATATAATTGTTGATGTTTACCGGTATTGACAATATGATATGTAATGTGTAAAAAAATCCCAGTTTATATATCAGTTATTCGTGTTAACCCTCTAACACTCAAATTTGTGCAAGAAAAAAATTCAAATTTTCCCATAGATAATGTTCATTTGCAGACAAGAGAAGTTTTTAAAATTTACCACTGGAATGACTGTTTCGGTTATCGAGCCAGTCATTCCAGTGGTAAATCTTTTTAAATAGTCTTCATTTGGTCTACAAACGGACATTTCTCCACATGATGTGGTTAAATATGGTGTTTTCCCACCCGCTTCCATTGTACTATGCTGTACCTATCTTAGCTATTTTAACTGCACCCTGTCTGTAGGTGATGTACAAAAGATGTACCGTAAACTAGAAATTAGCTTTATGATAACTGTTATAGTAGATATCCTATATTGTACTGTACACAAATACGGAAAATCCAGGTATATGTACACAAAGCATGCGGGTAACTGCTTGTCTCAATAGGTAGGCCATAAATGTGTTGCAGCCATCTTTAGCAACTTAGTGAATGTAGAAAAACATGTGCCATACCTTTAAAAAAATTACAATTAATGCATGTCTATGCTCAGATACATTGTAATAAAGGAAAATGGCAGACAAATCTCTGTACTATCAAATGTCGCAGTCTCACCTATTTTGAGAATGCCAACAGTTGTCAACTTCACAGTCTTCAAAATGGGCAGCAGTCGTTCTTTCAACAGGTCCAATTGAACCGTGTGATAGCCGTCGCATGATATAGGTCCCTTCTTCAGGATCTTGATTTTGTGGCACCTTAAATGTGCATATTCACATCAAAATGCTTGAAAATAAATTTGTTGAAATTACATACTTTTAGAGGCTTAAATTGGTTTACTTAATGTAATGAAATGAAATAAATCTTAACATATGATGATTTCATTCCATATAAATAAATTTTGTAGGTTCTGAGTTGTGAGTTTGAATTAGGGACTCATGCCTCTAATTCAATTTGACAACTTAAAAATTTATATTAATTTATACGTATTGAAATGATCATATGCTAATATTTAATTCGTATCATTACATTGAGGTATACATTTTAAGCTTCTAAATGTATACAATTTAAATAATTTTATTCAGAGCATTCTGGTGTGAATGTGCACCTTTAATTCATGGGAACTGTTAAAATTTTACTGGCAGATTTGCCGCAACAACTTGCGCAGTCAAATCATTTTCAAAGTATTCAGCAGAGTGTGTATTACATCATAAAGAAATTGTCATATCTAATGTACAGTGTAGAAAAGGTTAAATTTGTATTGGACCACCAATGCAATACAATAGACATTTCCAGTTGCCCTGCCCATCTCAAGCTTAGTTCCACCTAAGCATAGATTAATATAATTATTTTAATTTGTGAAATTGAATTAGAGACCCAAGTCGCAACTAAAAAAATTAATCTTAGAATACAGTGTGACATGGATCCAGTACAGTCCAGCTTAGGACTTTCACCGTCAAATCCCTGAAAAAGTATTCTTTGTGATATAAAACTTATTCTGTAGAATATTTTGAAATTGATGTGACTGAAAGCTGTTGCTTCCAGTCAAATTAATTTCAAAATATTCAACAGTTCTGGTATCGGTTAAAGAGGTAACATGTTTACAAAAACAAAATAAAACTTATTGTTGGATATTTACAACATTAAATTGTAATGGATTATGCAGAAATGTGTTCCAATCCAATTTTGTTGAAAAGAACATTTCTTACTGCATGTAACCAATACATTTTTGACATATTTATGAGCTGTATTGTACCAACAGAGTAGACTGAAATGATTTATGTCTGGTACTTATATTAGAATCATTTAAATATTTGTAGGTTGGGCAATGGCTAAGCTTGTGAAGCGATGCCCCTGTCTCCGTCCTCCCAACAAGGAGGTTCGTACGTTGGACTTCAGGCACTGCAATCTCTGTGACATTCCCAGTGACATCTTTATGCATGAGCGTACATTGGAGGAACTTTATGTAGACACCAATCAGATACGAGACCTGCCAAAGGTACGTGTAACCACCTTTAACTGGACTGCAGTGATCTTCTGAATGAGAGGGGTCCATTTCCAACTATGCCCCGTCCATTTCTAGCTAAACTCCTCCCAATTTGTGTACAATGAGGAATCAATTTGAAACCTTGAAAACTGAATTCCCAGTATCTAGATTTCAAAGTAACTACATGTATACAGATAATATGTCATGGTTTTGTCAACATGACCTGAAAAAATGTTAGGAACTGAAACCGCTTGATAGTTTTGCGCCTGTCAATGTGCTTGACAGGCACCTTATTTCGAGACTTGAAAAGACTACTTTTGAAAATTTACCATTGGAATGACTGACCTCATAAACAAGCCAGTCATTCCCATGATAAATTTTCAAAAATAATCTCTTGATCTGCAAATGGACATATTCTATGAGAAAACATATTTTCTTGAACAAGTTGGAGGAGTCAATGGTTAACGCAGGCATAGTGAGTAAGCCCAAGAAAATGATTGGAACACAAGCCTTGAGAAGATTGAAATTTACAAGAATTATAGCTGATAAACAAAACTGTTAAGTTATAATGTGTATTCAACACACTTGATCAATTAATCAATTAAAGGTAATGAAGTTGTCCGATCTGTCACTCAAGTATCCGTAGCTGACATCATAATCAATGGACCTTTCCAGTTTTAGCAATGCCCCACCAATCCCTAGTTAATCTCCTCCCACACCTGGCTCATGTTGGGATCGATCGATCCCTGAACTTCTTGGCTATCAATTTCCAGAAAACAGGAAAACCTGCCCAGTCAAATTAGTTTCAAAATATTCAACAGAATGTAAACTTATTAAATGGTAAAGACATAATTTGTACAACTTGTCGGACTATTAAGCGTTAAAGATGGACTATTTCAAATCATTCATGATTATGACATCAGCTTACATGTCACTTAGTTAATTTTGACATCAGATGATCGATGGATAAACTTGGAAATGTCCATTATGTCACTAGTTAGCTGATATCACAATCATGAAGTACCTAGCTCAGTCATGAACATAGAAAAGTCTGTCAAGTGTAAGAATTGTATACATTCCTTTGATGGATTTGCAATTTAATAAACATTTTGCAGATTATCTTTAAACTAATTTGACTGGGAGCTGTTGTTGACTATACGCAGCAACAGCCCCTGGTCATATTAGTTTCTAAATGTCCAACAGCTAACCTACATGTATCTAGTTACCTTGAAATTGGGATTCTGGTAATTCAGGGTTCACAGTATATTAATGGATTCCAAAACACGTACACACTGGGCGGAGCTTGGATAGAAATAGGCTGGCATAGCTTGAAGTATGGTTTCAATCTGAATGTTGTGTTCTGATGTATTTGTAGAGTTTGGGGGTAGCAGTGGGGTTAGAATCTATCCAAACAACAGTGTTATGATTTAGTGTTATATTTTGTATCATATTTTCATCTTACTTTCCTCTGCGTGCCTCTCTGCAGGAGTTGTTTTATTGCCATGGGTTGCGACGACTCAGCCTCAGTGATAATGAGATAGCAGTGATACCGCCCGCCATTGGAAGCCTGATCAACCTGGAGGAATTGCATATCAACAAAAATGGTTAGATAGATCTATAAGCCTTGAATTTGTTCAAGAAAATTTCAATTTTTTCATATAAAATGTCCATTTGCAGACTAAGAGAAGAAATATACCACTGGAATGACTGGCTCGGTTATCGGAAAATTTTCAAAAATAGTCTTCTCTTGGTCTGCAAATGGACATTTCTCAAGACCACTGCAGAAGCTGTTTTTGGCTGATATGAGTATTAAAGGGTTAATTACTAAATAGGATTTTCTACATGATCTACTAAACCTTGCATCTGACAAATGACTTGAATTAGCATTTGGAAAGCAGTGGTGCTAAAAGGTATTAATGTCATTAAAATAGACATTACAACACAACAGTTTTCAAAATGAAATCGGTTAGTATTTAAGTGTGAACTGGCAGTTGCGCAATAAAGTGTTTAATGTTTTCAGCCATGAAACCATTATCTCAATTTCTGTGCGGAATTTAAGTGGTTGAATATGGTAAAAATAAATCGACTTGAATTCAGCAATTGTTTCCACTAAAATTATTTCAAAAATATTTTATGAAATACCCAGTATATCTCTTATACAATATAGAGTGACTTGTCTGAAGTATATATAATAGGGTTAAAGATCTATTCACGCTATGTCTTCTGTTCTCATCATGATTCTACCATCATGTCTGTTCATTTATTAGTAACTACCAGTATATTTTGCTATGTGTCTTGTTATGGTTATATAAACAGCGATCTTGAATAGACATTATAGAATTTGGTAGCGCTTATTGTTCCTGATGCGACCTTGTGTGTAAGTTTAAGTCAGGATGCCAAAACACAGTTTGGGCATTCCTTTTATACATTTCCTGAGGTGGCTACGTGTGTGTGTGTGTGTGTGTGTGTGTGTGTGTGTGTGTGTGTATGTGTGTGTGTGTGTGTGTGTGTGTGTGTGTGTGTGTGTGTGTGTGTGTGTGTGTGTGTGAGTGTATGTGTGTGTGTGTGTGACCAGAATTTTGTAGCTGGAATGATGAAATTGTAGGCGGGATAGTGTGTTTTTGTAGGCTGAATTTGTGTGTGTATAGCTGGTAATGTGGTCCGGTGTAGGCGGGAAGTCAGCAAAGTGTCATTGCTGCGCTATGTGTAGGCAGAAGTGTATAGCAGGTAAGAGGATATCGGTTTTTAGCAGGTTTGTTACTAATGGCGGCTTATTGAGAGGTAACTGGGATGTCTATTTGGGCAATTAAAATGAAAAAAACATGATTTTTAGCTCAATTGGTCATAATGGCCAAGTGAGCTTATGCCATGGTGGGCATCCGTCGCCAATCTGGCCGGCCGTCCAGCATCTGGAGACCGTCCGTAAACTTTTTCTTTAAAAGACTCGACAACCTATGGGCTGATTTCAATTATATTTGGCAGAAAGCATCCTTAGGGCATCAAGATCAAAGTTTGTTCAAAGGAAGCCGATTGGCTAATTTAGCCTGTGGTCATCTTGGATTTCTCCAATCTTTAAAAACTTCTTTAAAAATCTCCGAAATCACTTGGGTGTTTGATTCAAAACTCATGAAATATTATCTAGGGAAAGAGCTGAACCAAGTTTATTCAGGGGACATTGATTGGCCAAATGGTTTTGCGACTGTCATGGGTGACCTAGTTTTTGCGAAAATGACTTCTCCATAACCGCTGAATGGAACTGGCCGAAATTTGGGAGATATAATTAGGGACTGCGGTCCATTAAAGTTTGTTCAAGGGAACTTGATACACCGCAAAACATGGCTGCCATGGACCAATCAAAGTGTAGTGTGTTAAATGGCGGCCATATTGTTGGGTTTTTTTATTTGAGGCATTTTGAAGCCGAAATGGGTTTTAAATAGGTTTTTGGGTGTGTTGATTAACTGATTTCAGGTTTCCCCTTTTGAAACTGTCGGATAAATGGTTTCACGGCCATCTTGCATCATTTTCCTGCAAATAACTCCCATACTAAAGTACTAGGAAATTAAAAATGTCTTCTCGAGACCCACTGGACCGATTTCAATTATATTTGGCAGGAAGCATCCTTACAGCATAGGGATTCAAGTTTGTTCAAAGGAAGCTGATCGTTCAACTTGGCTAGCATTCATCCCTCTTGGATTTTGGCTGATTATTAGGGAACGTTTGAAAATCTCTGAAACTGCTTGGAGGATCAATTCAAGACTCATGAAAAATCATCTGAGGATCAATTCAAGACTCATGAAACATCATCTAGGGCAAGAGCTGAACCAAATTCATTCAAGTTAACTTGATTGACGAAATACTTCAGCAGCCATCTTGGATAAACTATTTTGCTGGAAACAACTCAAGAACTGTGGAACGAATTGGGCCAAAATTTGGTAGATATAATTAGGGACTAAGGGCCATTAAAAGTGCTCAAGGAAAGTTGATGCATAAAAAACATGGCCATCCATTGGCCAATCAACAGAGATCCAACTTCAAACAAAGCTGAGAGGCCAGTTTAACTGGCAGGCATCTTGCATTGTTCTTGAGAACCATTGGGCTGATTTTGACCAAATTTGGTAGGACAATCCTTGTTCTTGGTACAATTGTCAGCAAACCTTAGGATTCGCCTTATAGGCGATGATCTGTCTGGTTGAAATGCCTACTGTATGTTCCAGGTGAGAAGTACAAGCCTCTTGGGCTCTTGTTTATCATTTTAAAAGACAGACCATTAGGAGTGTGTGTGGGTGAAAGTATAGGTGTTGATTGGCAGTGAATGTCAAGATTCATATTCATTCCATTCTGATGCAGACTCGTGGCATTATGTGCCCAGTGTGGCTCTGCTCACCAGAGGAAAGAATTTGATAAGTGTGTGGGTTGCAATCTAGTTTAGATTGTGCGAAGAAAAAACCATTTCAAAGTAAATTTGAATATGGTTCATTTCAATGAGAATTCTTAACAGATTTTGCTCAACGAGTTTTTCCTCATCATGAGAAAGGGGACAAAGGGATTCTCTATCAAATTGCCCACAAGTTTGGCCTGGTATATCTCTTCTAGGGTAGGCCCAGAAACTCCACTGTCAGGGATCTTTCTTCCTAAATTGAATATCACAGGTGTTGTGACCTCGCTTTGAAATTCTTAATTTTGACTGTCTCTACAGCATTATAGAAGTGAAGAGAAATTCTAACTCATAAATTACAATCGGAATCGGCTGTATGTCTCTGTTGAGAAAAACTGCTTCATCCAAATGTCAGTTCTCCCTCGATGGATGTCCTCTCGGAGAGCATGGTGGGCTCTGAAAAGCTAGTACTTCTTCTACATCTCCTGCTGTGATAATTCTTTCACTATTTCAATTGAAAGCCAATTGAGTAGAAATTATAAATTCTTTTAAATTATGAACGCCTTTATTTTGAACAGGATGCATCTGCAAATCTAACCAGAAATGCCTTTTTTTTAGTTTAACGATGTACTTATTATACATCTGTAAATGTGGGGTATATCTTCTTCTTCTTTTCGTTCGCTGATCATACCGCCAGTCCTGTAAGTGACTATCGACATGATCATAAGCGTTAAGTGCGTGGATCCATGGTTTATTAGAGTGCGCCGTGCGGCCTGGAACCTCCGTCTTCAGCACTCGAGGTTTCTGTCAGGGTTACCTCACCCTTACCTCCTTTAGTCGCCTCTTACGACACGCAGAAGATACGGAAGGTGTATTCTAAGCCCCACCTACAGGGCAAGTGTGGGGTATATAGTAATAGCTTCATCCACGCATGTATGTGACCATGTGTGCAAACATACATTCATCCCTGATTTTCTGTCTGGAGTGTTTTCCAGTTTTTCACATATAGGCACCAATCTTGGTTTATTGTATAGAGGATGCATTGTAGCATAAAGATGTGTCATGCATGAAAAGTAGGTCAGGTTGACCTACTTTTTTATGGTTTAAAGAACATCATATCTTATTCTTGTTAGAGCTGTGGTTTCAAAAGTTGTGTGTATGCAGTAACCAATCCTGGTAGCGTAATGTTATGTCACATAAGTAGGTCACAATGACCTACTTTTCATGATTCGCTGAACATCATAGAAAAAAGTATTTTCCATCCCCTGTTTTTTTCCTGGAGAATATTTTTAAGAGCTTTTCACATATAGTAACCAAACTTAGTTTATGGATGCATCGTAGCCGTGAGGCGTGTTATGTATCAGAAGTAGGTCAGTGTATCCTACTTTTCATGGTTCACTGAACATCATAGAGACAATTCTTCTCCAGGTTGTAGCTTCAAGAGTTTTTTGTATACAGTAACCAATCTTGGTATATAGATGCATTGTACTTGTATTATCAAAAGTAGGACATTGTGACCTACATTTTATAGTTCATCTATCTTCAAGATTAATTACATCTATTTGAGTGGGTGGAGGTGGGGATGTTCTTTGTGATGCACTGTATTACTAAAACTCTAGTATTCTTAATTATTTTCTGTTGATGTTTTTATTTCAGGTATAATTGACCTGCCCGACAATATTAAGTGCTGCAAATATCTACGCTTAGTTGAAGCCAGTATAAACCCATTGGGACGGTAAATAACAAATATAATTTTAACTGACTGACCGACTTATACATGTACTACAGTTATTTATGCTGAACAAACAAAGGCAGGACAGAAGTTGTATATAAGATTTTATATACGAAAAATAAAAAACAACTATATTACATATTACAAATTTTTGGAAATAAGGGGCAAATTTAGCTGGCATGTTTTCTCTCTTATAATTCTCAATGTCATGATAGTCACTACTTCTGCGGCATTATTGCATGACATTGAGAATTATAAGCCAAAAAACAACCTGACAATGTTCCCTGTGAGCAGTAGTATATTGATATGTAGCATATAAGCGTGGATCCATGCTTTAGCACTTGAAGACTACAGGAGCCGGATAATGAAGTTGACTATCAACTCGGTGTAACTAACTGACTTGATGACCGCAGGAGTTGGAGGATGTTATCTGGAAATGAGTAGCATGGAGAAATTCCACAGTATTTGGTATGTTAGTTACCCATATGACTGTGGATTGCAAGGCAAGGTTGCATTAGGCTCTGACACCATGGTGAGGGCGGGTAGGGTCAGGCCGAAGTGGAAGATGGCAGAATTCAACACAAATTTGGCACGTGGCTTAGTCATATGATGTGGGCTTGTGATCGGTGTGTTTTGGTTGGTTGGTTTGGGTGGTGGGAATGTGTGTATGGTTGAAAGACGGCAATATTAGCGAGGTGTAGGCATTAGTGATGGAATGCGATTGACTCCATTATAATCTAGTACAATTACTGCATTGTTAAAATTGATCAACAGTTGTCATCAGTTTTTGGGCTTCTTTAATTATAGTCTGGGAAGTTCTAATATTTTTCGGCAATATGCATCAGAGGACCATCTGCCCAATTTCTTTATTAAATGGTCATCTACATGCACAGTTGCTGCTGTAGTGGCAGCCCCTATCCTAAATGAGTGGCCATTGTAACACGAGGAATCAATATTTAGACACTCAAGAACATATCTAAGCATTGAAATAAAAATGGATCTACACAGTACTGAATCAGTGTCTGTAATAAACAAAGGATCTGCAAGATTGGAACTTAGCTGTTGGCGACTTTTACGGTATTGACAGCCTATTCTATGAGGGCATACAGTATTGTCGCTCTTAAAGAGCAAAATCGAGACTCCCTCACGAAAGGGGTCTGTTTTGGACCTTTTGAGAGTTAAGCACAAATGGTCTTGAAAAACTGACAAGTCGCCCAAACATAGGTTAGATGATGGGTCAGAATTGGTTGTTATAGTAAATTCTCCACAACGAAGAAAACCCAAAAAAGATGATAGTACAGACAGTTTCCATTAATAGATCCGAAAATTTTGAAACACCCCCCCTTAGCCTAAAACGGACCTTTTGCAAAATATCAAAAGTGACAGGATGTCTCGCCTTCTGGATATTCACTTGGCTACGTTTTACTCCTAAAATTGTATGAAGGCGCTACAGGTGTGTGTGTAATAGGAAAACTGATATTGTACTGTAAGCACATGAATTTAATACCACAGATATACAGTTTGATTGTGGCATGGCTGAGTACCAACCTGCTAGTACAATGAGCCACAAAGGATATAAGTAGCTCCTCTGTTACTTCAAGATCTGGAATTATCAAGTGAGCGATAACACCAGTAAACAGAAGGAATCTAATGTAAGAATTAAAATCTGTCTGGTAGGCAGATCTTGTTCTAGGTGCGATAGCCGATTCCCATAGCTTGTCGATCACCGGTTGTATGGCCACAGAATGCTGGGTTGTCCTGGAACAGCAGACGGCATGTTCGCTGCATGCGGAGCCAACTCGCAGAATCGGTGAACCTGCAAACGGGAAAGTTTGTCAGCTATAACATTGGTTTTACCTGGAATATGCTTTGCATTAAACACAAAATCATAGGTAGCTGCCAAAAGTGTGAGGCGCCTAACCAGGGACATTATTTGTTTACATATTGACTGCCCTTTGTTCAAAATTGCTACTGTTGCTGCATTGTCGCACATAAACATTATACGACGCCTGCCACATAAGTGTCCCCATATGAAAGCAACGACTACGATAGTATTTATAGTCCAGGAGCTAAAGCTAGGTCAGAATCGTGATGTAGCACACCCAGTATTCGGAAGGTCTGACACTTGCTGTGGCTTGGGGGACATGTCCCACACATTTTAAGCCCTGTTGTACAAATAAATTGTGGTAGCACTAATTAGTTATCCTGATTTCTTTGCATAGGGGGTCTAGGCTTTGGCTGTATCCACAGTGCACAACGATATAAGCATGATCGTGTCATAACTCAAAGTAATATCGTATTAGATTCACCATATATGATATTTAGACGAAGAAAATTTCTAAGAGGTGTGTATGTACGTGAATAAATTGCAACAGCTGGTCAAATCCTTTAAAGTTGAGTCAAGCTCGAAATCACACCTGTTCGCATTTTGGAACTCATATATTCATATGGTAGAGCTGCTGCTTGGATTCATAAGAGCTGAGAGAACTGGAGATTGGCAGGCACACCTATCTGCTACTGCTGCTATGGCGCCATATTTCTACAGCATGGACAGAACCAATTATGCAAGATGGCTGCCAATATATCTTGCGGACATGAAGATGCTTCCAAGTACACATCCCCATGTACATGAACAATTCTTGAATGGAAATCATTCCGTAAGTCGCTCAGACCATCCATTCAATCAAGTGTGGACAGATATGGCCTTAGAGCAATCGATTAATTTGGATTCCAAAAAGCGAGGTGGTATTATTGGAATAACACAAAAGCCAGGAGCTCTGGAGAGGTGGTTTTTAACTAGCCACGAGAGGGCAGCCATAACAACAGTCACAAAGCAAATGTGTGGGTTACAAGATAGTCACATGTTTGGAGTACATAAGGAAATGGGGACTAATCGAATGAACAGGGATGAAACCGATGTGCAGAAGATACTTTCGATGTTCTCATCAGATATAATGACCAATCCCTTTAATATTGCGGAAAACGACGACAGCGAGTGTCTTCCGCTTGTAAACATTGCAACTGGCGTGGTATTGCCTAGTGAAATCGCCAAGAGACTTGTTTCCGCCTGTGACATTGGTAAGGAGATTATGGAAAATTTTGTTCAGGAGCGGCTGGACACTAACACGAGAAGCTTTTGGGACACGTTGCCACACTTAAAACTTAAAACATTTGCCAGCCTATCACAGAAGAAAGAACTCAAAACAAATGATGAAAAAATTCACAATGTGAGATCTGACCGCGAACTATTTGGTCGATTAATTATTGCCGCAAGGTCCAGAGATGTTGATTTAAAACTAGTGATGACGTATGAACTGTCTGCTGTTCCACTATCATTGTCACATACGGATGGGACTCTAAGAAAGAATGTGAAAAGTGTTTTGTTAAGTGAACTAGAAAAGGAAGTAAATGTTGATGGACGGCTTCCACCTGTTGACAAGACAGGCGCAACAGCTTATGTAGTAGATGGCATGGCAATTGTGCAAATGGTTAAAACTGGAGGTACGTCTACATTTGGAGAATTGGCTGATAAATACTGGCACATCTTTACAGTTCCACTGAATCAAGAAGACTGCAACAGAGTAGATATAGTTTTTGACAGATATGATAGACTGGAATCTCTCAAAGCGGAAGAGCGGCTAAAACATGGGTCATCAACAGCATTGGAAGTAAAGATTGCTGGAGAAAATACTCCCGTTCCAAAGCAATGGGCCAAGTACATCAGCAATCCAAGCAACAAAAGTAACCTGGTTGCATTTCTCAGCAAGCGCTGGCGTGATACTGGTCCAAATATGCTATCTGCCGACAATTGCGTCATTCTTGCTGGTGGCTTTAACGATGGAATGGATGTTGTTGTCATTTCAGCGAACAATTCGTCGTATTTGGAAGAACTTCGATCAGATCACGAGGAAGCAGATACGCGTATGATGTTGCACGCGCTACACGCTTCAAAAGACCACGAGGTTGATTATGTATAAATCTGCGATATACGATCACTCCTTTCCATTTTGGTTAAGATTGTATTGATATAACATGCGCTTAAGTTTGTGAAAAATTTACCATTGTGAAAATTGTTTGAGAGCTACATTCAACACCTATTGTAAATGGGCTTCTCACGAGTTAGTGATACCACAATTTTCTTGTACAACACGCCTCAGAATATACCCAAGACATCGGTCTAGCATAATATAGAGACAAACCTTCTGAATACTGGGTGTGCTACGAAACCATTCTTCTAGACCCCTTTTGAAAATTGGCTCCCGGACTATTAATTCTCTGAATGCGATTGACAGCTCTTTATCCTCAGATACCATTAGCTTTAGAGACTCTGGCCAAGGTTCTGAAAACCAATTGCCTTGGAAATAGCTGCCAAAACCAATCGAACCTGAGGCGTCTGTAAACAGGCCTAAATCAGATGATGTGGTGACCTTCGTATCATAGAATGGAGAAATTCCATTCCAGTTGGTCAGGAAATAAATCCACATATTAATATCTTCTCTACAATCATCATTCATCTTAATATGGTGGTGGAGACATTTGGCAGTAGTGGAAAGTGTAATTAGATGAGATACAAATGCTCTGCCAGGCACTACTACTCGGCTAGCAAAATTAAGATGCCCGAGCAGCTGTAGCATCTCCCTTTTGGTGACCGAGCTACGGTTACGGAAGATTTCCAACAGGTTAGTAATTCATTCCAGTTTATTTGTTGGAAGCCTTGCTTCCATTTTAATGGAATCTAAGATAATGCCCAAGTATTCTAGAACAGTATCAGGACCTAGAGTTTTCTTTTTGACCATAGGTACATTAAGTCTATTGAAGATAAGATAAAGTAGTGCCATGTTGCATTCTCAGCATTTATCAGGATGTTCAAAGGTTATAAAGTCATATAAAAGATAGAGAATGTGTTCGATACAGTAGTTATTCTGGGCGATCCAACATATTGCTACAGATAAATTGTCAAAAATCTTTGGACTAGAACTGCAACCAAAGGCTAACCTCTTATAAAAATAATACTTCTACCATTTCAAACGGAATAAATGCCATTGTGAGGGCCTAATCGGTATTAATTTGAAGGCATCTGCAATGTCCGTCTTACACATGGTCACCCCGCTCGACAAAAACTGAAGTTTCCTGATAGCATCATCAATTTGAACATAGGATAGGTAGCATTGTTCTTTGTCAATGAGATCATTTATGCTTGGATGCACTTCAGTGTCATGGGGAGCGGATAGATCCACAATAAGACAGGGCTTCCCTGAATATTTGCCAATGGCAATACCGATTGGACTGACACGATATTCTGGAAAAGGAAGAGAGTCAAAAGGACCCCATAGAAACCCTTTAGCAGTTTCATCCCTGAGTAAACTGTCCACCAGCTCTGGTTGCGTTCTAGCTGAAAGCAGGTTCTTGCACTTTGTTGTATGCAAATAAGTATTGGGCACCAAGGTATCGAATCCATTCTCCAAACCATTACTTAGATAATCCACAAAATCTTTGTCAGAGTGATTACTTAATTCCTGTTTAAGACATGATATATTGATAGTGGTAGCGGGTTGACTTTTTGATTTGGTTTCAGTAACATTACCACATAGCGATAGTCAACGGCCATGACATTTTGGATCATTCTTTTGATATGGCTGTTTTGTTTTGCAAACTGTCGCATTGTGGGTGACTGACATACAGACTGAGCAACCATGGACAAAATTACAATCTTACTTAAAACACCTCCCCATATTGTAATTGTTGCAAATTTCTTTGCCATGAATAGGCACACGTGTGCACCCATACTTATCTTTGTGACTTGTATTGGTACCCGTGGATGGATATGTTCGTGTGTTTGAATATCTACATTGTGGGCAGAAAGATGAATTGTGAGCAGGTGAGCTACAGACTGCGCACACATTGGCCTTTACAGTTCCTATAATCAGACTTAGAAGGGCATTGTCTTTAATTGACCGGTCTATTTTTATGTTGTTGTCTCTAAAACGGGTGCTGCTCTGCTTGAAAATTGGTGATGATATGAATAAAACTTATTTCCATATGTGTTTGATATTTCTATAATGTTTGCTTCATAGATATCTTGTTCATGTTGTGTCTCTGGAAATTTTTGTCCCATAATCCTCTTGTACTTCCCGAAAGGCAGTTATGAACTCGCTTATTGACAGCGATCTATCCAGTCTACGGTCATTGTCATCCTTTGATTGTTCTAATTGTGGGGTTGGAAGTGATGCAAGATTTATATCTTTCGCCTCCCATATCTTCTTTTGAAGATTGTCCGATACAATGTCAACATGAGGTATACTCTCTGAGGGGACACCATATTGAGATATTGGCAATTGGTACCCACCTGATAGAGTTCTGTTGTGGCTTAAATTCATATTGTAACAGCTGGTTGTCAAAATGTCTTCGTCAGCTGTCACATCACTGTTCCATGTAGACATGACTGGTGCACGCCATTCCTTCATTGCTGCAATGTTGAATGCAGTGTATTCTCTCTGGTTGGTTCCTTGTTGGCGAGTGTATTCACAGTGGTTTGCAAACCAATCATGGCCTGTTGCTTAGTGGTCATTGTTGTTAGCATAGTCTTAGTCACGTCATTGGTTTCTGAGTTAATGTTAGGAGAAAAAAAGTTTGTTATTTTGACCTGCTGTGTTCATACGCAGTGTGTGTGATACAACTGTTCCCGCATTGGACCCGGTTCCCGTATCACGAAAGTACCGAGTACTCGGTTCCAGATCTGGACTCATCTGTTGATCATAGGTGTCAATGCTATGAAGGTCTCCCGGCGCGTCAACAGACTGTCGTGCAGACTGCTTTGCTGATGAGGAGCTCTGCGTGGCTGTAGCTGTAGGAAACGGAATTCTTTTTCCTCGCGGACTATGATTCTCTCTCATCCTACACATATTGTCATGTCCTATATGGGCGACATTATCTAAATAAATAGATTTGAGCATGGAATTTGGCAGTGATGCAGAAACTCGAATTCCAATCTTCAATAATTCGTCTACTAACTTTTTAACTGTCTAATTTGATGGGTTTGACGTATCAAACGGAGTTCTTGTAGCTCTGCATCCACGGGATGGATGATCCGACGTTTTTGTGGGGTTTTTTTACACTTGGCACGAAAGTTTCTAAGTTTAACAAAACTACGTTATTTGATGATGTTGATTAACACTGCATAATAACGGATATATCAATGACCCACATAATACACAATAAGACAAAATTTGATACTAATATACAAAATGATTGAAACTTTGATAATAATTAAAAATAATAATTGAGCAGGGTTCTAGAACATGTAATGGCGAATGAGCACTAGGCAAACAAGGAATGGGATAGGTATATGAGTAATGCTCGTGTAAACAACTGAATCCTCTCGTATGATGAACTTAAAACAAAAATAGTACCTGCCACCTGTTTGTCAGCATAAACTAAATTTATTTCCATAAATAACAATATATATGTTTCCAAAATAAAAAACATAAACATGATAGTGCATTTCTTTGTTGAATGTTTTAGACATAATTGGATTAGAAGACATTGCTGTGAATGCTGTCTTAGGCAACAATGTCTTCCAATCCAATTATGTTCAAAATATTCAACAGTACGTTTTATTTTACTTTGGAAAAATGTTAAGTTATCTTAAGAGCTGTACAGGACTGTAGTTGTGAGTTGCAACTCTAAAGATGTATTTTCTTGTGAAATGTCTGCTACTCTTTTCTTCTATTGTTTAATTTTCTAATTTATTACGTTTTCATGTTTTACAGGATTCCAGATGGCTTCACACAACTGCTGAATCTCACAGAGTTGTACCTCAATGACGCCTTTCTTGATTTTCTTCCTGGGAATTTTGGCCGGTAATATTTTATTGACAATTCAATTCTCAACAATGTACCTTCATTAACCAAGTGCACCATGCTGTGGTTGCGACGTAGACGAATATGTCAGAAATATATGCAATTAGACCGACAAACAGACCAACTTACAAATCAACAAACAGTATAGCCCATAAATAAGTCAACATATTTCCAAAACAAAAACAGAAACATATTAGTTAATAAGAAATGTTCTGTTGAATATTCTGAACATAATTGGCTTGGAAGACATTGTTGTCGTAGGCAGCAATGTCTTCCAGTCCAATTATGTTCAAAATATTGAATAGTATCCAGTACGTTATATTTTGTTTGGGAAACATTTTAAGTTATTTCTGAGGTGTACTATATTCTAGCTAGTTGTGAGTCGGAACTAAAACTAGACATGCAAGTATTTTCATCAGAAATAGATAAAGTTGTTGATGGTGTATAAAATAATCTGTGTAATGTGCTTGAGCATATGTTGTCTGGAAGCTGTTCCTGCCTTACTATTGCTACCTAAGATTAGGCAGAGTAGTTTCAAAATATGGTCAAAAGATAACCTGTGTTGCGAAGTGAATTTAAAATACTGATCTCGGGCTTGACAGGTTTATAATTGATTGATATATTCTTTGTCAAAGAATAAATTACAAATGGAATATCTGTTCCTCAGCTTGTTCCTATTTTGTAAAATTGATACATACGTCCATTTCATATATCAAATATATTGTCGATAACGAAAATAATATGCTCTTTTTACAAAAACTCTTGAAGTATGTTATTGAGTGAAATATGCTGGAGTGACCATATGCTTAGAGGAAAAAACCACAACATCTTGTTTACCGCTACATTACAGCTCTTAAATAAGTTAACATGTTTCCAAAACACAAACAGAAATATGTTAGTTAGTGCAATTTTGAACACGATCTAAGAGTTCTGTTGAATATTTTGAAAAATAATTTGATGGGAAGACGTTGCTGCCTAAAACATTGCTACCTTAGCCAGCAATATCTTCCAATCCGATTATGTTCAAAATATTCAACAGTACCTTTAATTTTGTTTTGAAAACATTTAAAGTTATTTGTTAACTGTACTGTACCTACAGGCAATATTTATAGACAATTTAACTGTTTTATGAATTTTTCAATGTAATTTATGATGTCTTGTTTGTATTTCCTTGTAGCTTGTGCAAGCTGAAAATTCTAGAGTTGCGAGAGAATAACCTAAAAACATTACCAAAATCTCTGTCACGGTTGACTCAGCTGGAACGTCTGGACATCGGCCATAATCAGTTTGATGAACTGGTCAGTTTGTGAAGCGTTTGAGGCATATAATATATATGTCTAATATAATATATCTGTTTTACACTGATAGTCCAGTAAGAAATGACAATGGACCCGGACAGTTTAAGTAACAACCAGATTTTTACCCAGAACTCTTCCATTGTATCTAAATTAAGAGCACAAAAAATTCCCCATGAATCCCAATTGGGGAAAATGCTTTTTTAGCAAAAATTCAAAATGGCCCCCAAAATGGCTGAAAATTATACATTTCTAGATAGTTCAGTATATATGTACGCTAGAGTGGCGATTAAAACCTCTAAAGTTAATGTTTTGGGGTTAAGGAATTGAATTCTGATATTATTTCTACAGAATAACACATGCTAATTATGGTAATTTATTCAAAATGGCGGAAAAACGTCAAAATTGCCGTCAAAATGTCTGAAAATTATACATTTCTAGATAGTTCATTTACCATATAAGCTAGAGTGGCGATTGAAGCCTCTAAAGTTAATGTTTTTGGGTCATGGAATTGAATTCTGATATTATTTTTACAGAATAACACATGCTTATTATGGTAATTTATTCAAAATGGTTGAAAAATGTCAAAATGTCCGCCAAAATGGCTGGAAATTGGACATTTCTAGATAGTTCAGTTACCATATGAGCTAGAGTGGAGATTGAAGCTTCTAAAGTTAATGTTTTGGGGTCAAGGAATTGAATTCTGATATTATTTTTACAGAATAGCACATGCTTATTATGGTAATTTATTCATCATAATTCACCTGTCAGGATGGCAGATATAACTAAAATTATGCATGGTGCATTGAGTCAGCAAATTACGGCTGGCTCCACCAAGTAATATTCTGCTAAAGTTCAATGTGAGAATTTATACATTGCCCCTCGCATTTGCAGTGTATACTGCATGGAATTCCTCTCTTGGCACAAGTACAAGATACACAACGCTCGCTCTTACAGGAGCATCTGATCTCTGCCAATATATCTGCTGGTGCTGCTGCTTTATTAGTGATTACCGGCACTACGGCATGCCTTCAATCTTGTATCCGAACTCTTCCTTTTGGAGAATCGTTTGAAGATGACGCTATGTGCTTACTTGGTGATGTACACGTAGCAAGTGATAGTACATAACTCTGCTGGTAGGTGGCATTCTCTCAAAAGGTACATATTTGGATGATACCACATTTAAATAGCGCAGTTCATCGAGTCCTTCAGCATTGGTTCCCCCTATGTACAAATTCTTTGCAAAGTTTTCTCCTCCCTTTAGAAGCACTTCTTTGGGTGTTTCTGTGTCACCAAAGACCAGCGCATCTGCGCGTAACTGCTGTGATGACTGGAGCAATTTCATGAGCTTCAGTTTCCCTATGCCATACATTCCAGATGTTGTATCACAGCCTGACATAGCATGAGCAAATGGCAAACACATATAGATCTCTCTCCCTAACACCTCCTTTGCAACTTTAATGGCAATGGTATGTTGTCTGGTCTGCATATAAACATGTTTCCCATAATTTGTGTGGTGGATCAACATTATCAGAATGTCTGTATCATCAGCAACAACAACAACAACAACATATATTTTTGCCAATTCCATTGCCTTCTTAACTATGCAGACATCAGCATCACCCTCTTCACCAGCATGCTCTACATGGATGCCTGCCTTCTGAAGGTGCTGAGATAATAATTTGATCAAACCCTGCTTGTTCTTTTTGTTTCCAAGAAATGCCTTCTTGTCTCCAGGTATTGGTGTTTTCATCTCCACAACAACATCTGGGAACATTTTCTCCTTTCGCCGTCGCTTTTGTTCCTGATCTTTTGTTGTTGCCACTTCATAGCTGTCAAACTCTACCCAAAGAGGAAGATCATATGAAGAATGGGAGACAACAGAGGACACATATGCATCACAAACATCCTCCATAGTGCCAGTCTTGGCCCAAACCAGTTTGTGCAAAAGAACACATACATCAAGCAATTTAGCTGCTGGTCCAACTGTCTCTGATGTGATTTCTGTATCCATCTCAAGTATACATTTAGCCATATCCGCCTTATTTGCTTTCCTCATACTCCCGTCATCTTTCAACAGTGCAGGCGATACAGTTGCAAGTTCATGTGAAAACACACTTTTGTCAGGAGGGAACCATTGACATATGACATGGACACAAATCGATGGTACAGCTCCTGTGATGACATTCTGACTTCATCACCATATATTTTGAGGGGCTTTCGCATGGCAGCAAATGTTTTGGCTTGTTCTACCCTCTTAAACTTTACATGACCAAATTTCTTCTCATTCAGTTTTTCTTGGATTGTCGTCCCAATTTGTAGGGCATTATCTACATTGACGCGCTCATCAGCTACTACTCCAGTTGCAATGTTCCTGAGCTCACTATCTTGGCCAGATCTGAATGGGTTGTTCCTTAAAAGGAATTGCTTGAAGGTTTCCATGTCTTCCGAATCCTTTCTAATGTTTCCTGGATGCATCTCTTTATGTTGTTCTGACCAGGACCCAGTAAACTTATTGGTAAGGCAACATAGAGCATCAGTGTACATAGCAACAACATGTGCAGTGAGTAACCAAATCTTTCTTGCAGAGTCTTTGTGGGTAATATTGATGAGTCCACCTACAGTCTTCCCTGATCTCATCAGTGATTGTTCTTTGGTCATATCTGACCAGGTTCCACTCCAGAATTGGGGTTTCTTCCTTCTTATCGCGAATTCTCCTTTTTGTATTGGTTCTTCCAAACATTCACATAAATTCTGACAATCTTGAAGATACAACTGGCAACATTTTGCATAGTTGTTGTGACCTGCAGCTGCTAGGAAAGGTAACATTCTCTCTATAGCCAAAAGATGTAACTTCCAGCAACCCGTTCTTTCAGCTTTAATGAAAAGCATTGTAATTTCAACCATGCCCATAAACATTAGCCAAAGCTTTGCCGTTCGGTTGGATTCGTGAGATTCTTTTTTTCTAATCACTTCTTCATGCAGCTGAATCAGATCTTTATTTGCAGTTATTTCATCCAAGCAGATTTCACCAGCTAATACGGAGCTGTAGAATGTATTCAAACGTTACCAAATGTTATCCCTTTCCACAGGTTCCTCATTAACAGTATATTGATCTTCACAACCACTACCTGGCATAGGAGTTGTTTGGAAATTGCTTTCGCTATTCTGATTTCTATCTGACAGATTAACCTGATGATGATCATCATCATTGTCAATCATGTCCATACAATCTGATGCTTCATTATCAGTGTCCATACGGCAGTCTACATCTACATTCTGAACACCACTGCTCGATTGTTTTGCTAGTTCTTCTGACAAGTCAGTGTCCACAGCATCGCTAACTTCAGGCTCAAACAATAATAGATGAAGTGCTGCATTTGTTAAAAGGCATGCTCTTAGCATCTTAGTATAAGATTTGCCCTCCATCATTTTAGGTAAGGAGCTTTTGGCATACACTACCCCACAACTCTTCAATACCACTGTCCTCCATTAGTTTACACCCTGCACCAAGGAAAGACATAAGTAAATGGAATCCTCCCAGCCGCAAGAACATGTTCTTAAATTCATTCTGATTGTCTTGCTTGATTTTGCAAGCACTCAAATACAATGGTTTGTCAAAGGTAAGTGTTGCACAGCACATTCCGACTTTCATGGCCTGCTGTTTTACATATACCATAGTACTATAAACAGCTTCATCTGTTGAAGGGTTCAAAGGTACCATAGGGTTGAACACCACATTTGTGCAGCAGTACTCTCCTTTACTTATGTCGGACATGAACCCCTGCCAGGTTGGTTGACTCGGTGAAAGCCTACTCGATAACAGCCACAGGGTATCCATTATTTGACATTTACGTGTGGAAATGTCTGTAGTGCTAAGAGTTCCTATCTTAACATCAGACATGCATGATTTCAAAGGACGCTTGTAGCATTTGATGATTGAACTGAAGTTCCCATCTTGCATTATATCTGCTGAAGAAGGATGCTGTCTAACAACTGGTTCTGGTGTACATGCCCTGATTTGGTATCATCATTATAGTCAACGTTGTCAGCTACCCACTGACAGAAACTCCCTCGCCCCCTTTGCTGACTTCAACTAGACCGGATATTAATGAATCCACTCGCTTTCCAACAGCTGCACTCTTTTCAAACTGCAGAATCTGAGCATACGATATACATAGACCTAAGGATGATAGAACATCAATGAGCACCCTTGATCGTGTTGTCTGCTTGATAAAGAGGCCAACTGATAACATAGGTGATATGTATGATTGTTGGCCTATTGCCTGCATGAGGATGTGGCACAATGAAGTTATCAGAAGTTGCTTCTTCATGTTGGCTGATTCACTTCTTGATTCTGAGAAAAGGTTAGCAACAAGGGTGTGGAGTGAGTCTGGAATGGACTTTTCTAATTCACTCAATTCAAATTCTGATGGACTTGGATAAGTGTCATTATCATGTTCTATATTCAAGATATCTTCTCTAATCTTTGCACCTATCAGGTTTGTCTGTTTTAGGGTTTCTTCACTGTCTCCTAGGTTGTCTGCATCAATATATGACTGATGTAAAATCTTATCTGCAGCAGCTCTGAATGTAAGTATGTTAATTTTCCCTTCATTTTGTGCAACGCATACACATTCACCAAACTGCTTCACAAGGCGACGTTTCAGATGCTTCTCTGTGGATGGCGGAACACCTGGCAAGTATGTTGCGAGCTGATCTCTCAGATCCTGAAGGGAGAATTGACCGTGCATTTGCTCTGTTTGTTGTAACCAGTAACACAACTTGTTGAAAGCACAATCATTAATTGTGTCAAAGTTTCTAGAATTGCCACATGTTATGTCAACACAATTCTCGCACCCTGGAACACCTTTTCCTAGCATAAATAATGTCATACAAGTTCGGTGATAATGAGCTTCCACTGCATGGAGATCTCCCGCAAAATGTATTCGTGCTTTTACATTTACTGCTAGATTGTCGTGGCTATTGTCACATTTTTTCATTAGTGACTCTTGGATGAGACTTCTTTTTTCTTTTCTTGATACAATCTCCACACTAGATATCTGAGATGCTCGGTCTGGATGGCGCTTGACATCATCAAAGTCAAGTTCCTTTGTACATATCAAGCAATGTGTTGGATAATCGAAAGGCTTGCTTTTCGTTTTCAAACATAGTGTAACACCAGAACAATCTGGATCACTGGAAGTTCTCTTTGATTGTTTTCCTTTTGAATAATTTTTATAGCAATTTTCATGAACATAGTTCTCAGTGGAAGATGTTTTCAAATGTATGTCATCACCTCATTTCAATGAAACTTCATTTAGGGTTTGTGTCCCTTTAGCACCAAGTTCTCTGCCGCTGACATGTATCTGTACATCTACATCGCAAATGATACAGGGCGTGTTCAGCCCGGCCATCGCTGTTTAGCCCGCACAAGCTTCACATTCAAATTAGCAAGCCAAAACGGGGGAATAGAAAATAACACACAGGCTATAAGATCAACAATGCGAGAATGAAAAGAAATCAAAGGTCATACAGTGTAAATCGTGAAATTGGAGAAAGTACGAGCATGAAAAAAGAACGAGTCCAATCTGTGCTTGATCCGAGCAAAATCCGAGTTTTGCTTCGTCTCGCAACGGGACAGCACGGACAATAATACCGAAATATATCAAACATGCAATATAAACACGAGGGAAAGGAAAGGGATATTAAATCAGGCGCAACCTGGGGTTCATATGGCATATATTCAACTTCTACTATGTCTAACAAGCAGACGACAAACAAATTCAACCGTATAAAATGTGGTTTATATAATTTACTTAAATTGCCAATTTCTAAAATTACCCCAGAACCTATATTTCTCAAACGATATGTATTTAACAATATGCTAAAAAGGGTGCAGAAAGTTATCCACTGTGACCTTGGCATTTGACCGTTTGACTCCAAATTTTGGAGACATGAATATGACTATGTGGACAACTATTAATCAATGATTCATCGAGGTATTCCCAGTGAGACGTGAGTAACCAAATTTTGAAAAATGCTGCCGAAAATGCTTCAAAAAGAGATTTTAGGTCGTTGTGACCTTGACCGTTGACCTTTTCACGAAAAATTTGGCACATGTTCGGAACCTAACTGCTAACCTCCCACCCAAATTTGGTTAAGATACTACCAGTAGAACCAGAGTTATTAAAAGAATAGCTTATGAACCAACAAAAATCTGTTTTTAGAGGTCACCTCTTTGACCTTGAAATAACCTACTTTTCCCATGTGGGAATCATGGGAAATTTTTTCTACAGACACTATGGTATATATAGGCAACTTTGAAACATAAATTTGCTTGTTACTTAAGATGTCCGCGTTCGACCAAAATCATGTCAATTCTTCCTGGACTATGAGTTTACACTCAGAATTTTATGTAATGAAAACATTTAATTTTGACGTAACAAAGCTTCCAATCCAAATATGTTTAAAATATTCAACAGCACATTCTCACATCGTGGCCAAAATCGTACTACCTAACATGTTTATCCCTCACGTGTTTTGATAAAACAGAGGGGATATTGCAATCATATCTGTCTGCCTGTCTGTCAGTCTGACTATCTCCTCCGAAACTGTTTGATGGAATTCAATCAAATTGGTTATGCGGACTGCAAGACAGCATTTACTTTACATTAGGGTCCACCCCCAAGTGGGGGGGGGGGGAGGTTTATGGGGGGGGGGGGTGGGGTGGGAGGGTGGGTTGGAAGGGGTTGGGGGGTGTTGTTGGTGGCTGGGTGGAGGTAGAAAGTCAAAGTTGGTGGAATTCAACAAAATCTGTTATGTTAGTTACCCATGTGATTGCGGATTGCAAGACAGTGTTTACATTAGGCTTCTCTCCGGGAGTGGGGTGTGGGTGGGGTGGTGGGTGTTGGGGTGGTAGGCGGCTGCGACATCAAAGTTGGTGAAAGCGTGTGAATTTGCAATGAGCCGGAAGGAGTTGGGGTGGGGGGTGGTGCGTGTTGGTGGCAGGGTGGAGGTAGAAAGTCAAAGTTGGTGGAATTCAACAAAATCTGTTATGTGAGTTACCCATGTGATTGCAGATTGCAAGACAGTGTTTACATTAGGCTTCACTTCCGGAGTGGGGTTTGGGTATTGTGGGTGGGGGATGGGTGTAGGGGTGGTAGGCGGCTGTGACATCAAAGTTGGTGAAAGCATGTGAATTTGCGATGAGCCGTCGACTGCAGATTCTAGTTCTGTTATTGACGGGTGCGCATTTTACACATTTTAACTTATTTCTGAGCTGTACTGTATTATGAAGGGAAGGTTGTTGAATGGTTTCACTTATAATATGTAATGACATTTTAATATTACTTTAATGTGTATTTCTTGCAGCCGGACTCTATAGGAAATATGGTCGGTCTGCTAGAACTCTGGTGTGATCACAATAAGATACAGAGAATTCCTGCTGTAAGAATCTCGTTCTCTTGCGTTCACCACATAAATAAATAATATACACATTTACACTCGGCCCAGGGGGAGGGTATTGCGTTTAGGTCCCTGTCCTATCTGCATGTCTGTCTGTCTCTCTGGAGATGTGTCTAAAAGACTACTGATTTGATTTGTTTCAAAGTTTAACACAAGAAGGAAAATGCTGTGCAAGAGGATTATCCAGACTCTGGCCGTGAACTGGATAAGAGAACCTGGATCCGGATTGGATCAACTTCTGGATCTGTAGAATATCTCGGAAAGTACTGATCCGATTTGGCTCAAATTTTACCACAGGAAAGGCTATGTGACCATACAGTAGGATTCAACAACAGGTGTGATGCCAAAAAATCCAGAAAATCTGAAAAAATCCAGAATATCCAAAAACTTTAAATTTAAAACACTAACTTGATTGCTTAACACCTTAATGGTCACAGATTTTCTAACCCTTTAATGGTCAAGAAAATTTAAATATTTTCTTATTGAATGTCCATTTACAGGTCAAGAGAATAGAATTTTTGAAAATTTATCACTGGAATGACTGGCTCGGTTATCGAGCCAATCATTCCAGTGGTAAATTTAAAAAAATTCTCTTGGCCTGTAAATGGACATTCCACAAGACCATAGTAAAATGCGGTTTTGGCCATTAAAGGGTTAAGAAAATAAAAAATCTGTACTTAATGAATGTCCATTTGCAGGCCAAGAGAAGGCTATTAAGTTATCATGTATGCACAGGCTGGTTCTGGTAAATGGTGCTGCTTGACCCGTATTTGCATGCAGTGTATAAATTAATTATTTTAACTCCGGGACTGTGAGTGTCCATCCATTGTCCGTCTGTTAGCCTTCAGTTGTCTGTCAACATTTCCTTAGAATGCCTTCTTAAGAATGACTGGGCTTATTTCAATTATATTTGGCAGAAGGCATGCTTAGGGCATAGAGATTCAAGTTTGTTCAAATGAAGCCAATTTAGCCGACAGCCCATCTTGGAGTTTGGCCGATTTTTAGAAATGGTTTTAAAAATTTGTGAAACTACTTGGAGGATTGATTCAAAACTCATGAATTATGAGCTACAGCAAGATCTTAACCAATTTTGTTCAAGGGAATTTGATTGGCTAAATAATTTGACAACCATCTTGGATGACCTAGTTCTCGCAAAAGCGACTTCTCCAGAACCGCTGAACGGATCTGGCCAAAATTTTGGGAGATATGATTAAGGACTAAGTCCCATTACAATTAGTCCAAGGGAAGTTGATATGTCTAAAACATGGCTGCTGTGGACCAATCAAAATATAGTATGTTTGGCGGCCATATTTGACATGTGGGATGACCTAGTTTTCGCAAAATCGACCTCCAGAACCTCTGAACGGATCAGGTCAGTATTTGGGAGATATGATTAGAGACTAAGGCCCACTAAAGTTTGTTCATGGGAAGGTGATAGATAAAAAAAGATGGCCACCATAAACAAATCATAGTGTGTAGTAGTATTTGGTGGCCATATTGGATTTTTTTTATTTGATTGATTTTGAAGCCGAATAGGTTTTAAATATGTTTTTGGCTATTCTGATTTCAAATTTGCCAATTTCGAATCTGTCTGACAAACAGTTTGGTAACCATCTTGGATCATTTTCACACCAAAAGCTCCCATACTAAAGCAATAGGAAATTAAAGATAACTTCTCGAGAACCACCTGGCCGATTTCAAGTATATTTTGCACAAAGCATCGTTAAGACAGAGTTACAGGTTTGTTCAAACAAAGCTTGTGGGACAATTTAACTGGTGGCCATCTTGGGTTTTGGCCGATTTTTAGAAACATCTTTAAAATTCTTCTCTGAAACTGCTGGGCGTATCAATTAAAAACTCATGAAAGCTCATCTAGAGCAACAGCTGAACGAGGTGTTTCAAGGGAACTTGCTTGGCCTAATGTTTTAGTGGCCATCTTGGATGTCGATGATGCAATTTCATGAAAACAACTTATACAGAACTTCTAACTGGATCTGGCTGAAATTTGTGAGATATTATTAGGGACTACGGGCCATTACAATCTGTTCTCAGGAAGTTGATGTGTGAAGAAACATGGCCGCTGCATTCTTGTTACAATTCTGGTAAACTCCTTAGGGTTCTACTTATAGGCGCTGTCCTTCTTCGTTGAAATGCCTATGTTCTAGATGAGCGATACAGGCCCCTTAGGCCTCTTGTTATCACAGATTTATTTTAGCATTATTTGTCATTATGAAAATTAAGTTTTTCCAATTTAATCTGTGTTTTAGTTTTCAAAGAAATATCAAGAGATTTAGATATAAATAAAGTGTCTGCAAACATTTTTATCAGATTTGAGTAATGTTAGGAAAATGGTGTATGGTGGTTTATCAGGAGCCATAGCGCATTTACTGTCACAAAACAATTTATACAATTAATACTTTATGTTGTAGGATATATCATGCATGTTAAATATTTTGAGATTAATTTGACCTGAAATTGCCTAATGCAACAACTTCCTCTTATCAAATTTTTCTGAACATACTCATTATTCTTCTTGTATTGCTCTCTTGAAATGGTGATACTATGAGTTCAGTGATGAAAGATTGAGCACGTTTCATTTCAGGGGATTGGAAACCTGAAGCAACTCATGTTCTTAGATGCGACAAAAAATAAAATCAACTGTGTACCAAAGGAAATAGGAAGTTGTTCTTCATTAGCTGATCTGTATCTGACAACCAATCATATTCAGAGCTTACCTGAGTCATTAGGTATGTAAGTTAGAGGGAATGGATGAATCCAATATGTCAACTCACGTATTCATGTCATAATCAATTTACGTCACATTTAGGTTGACGTCACAATCATAATTGACAGACAATACCTGGAATAGTCCGTCAGTGTACAAATTCTTTGATGGATTTACTATTTAATAAAGATTTTGTTGAATATTTTGAAAGTAATTTGATTGGGTGCTGTTGCACCCAATCAAATTAGTTTCAAATTATTCAACGACTTACCTGTATAATTGCCTTGAAAAGGGATTCTGGGAAGTTCGGTTTTAAAGTATATAAATCGATCCCAGCACTCCCAAAGCATTGGCAGAGCTTAGCCATAGATGGTGGGTAGGGTGGATGAGGGGATCGGGTGGGTTGGGGGGGGGGGCGGTGTTGAGCAAAGCTAGAATTGGGTTCATCCGTTGTCTAACTGATGGACTTTATATTATGCAGGGTAGGGCCAGAAATTTTGTATGATGGCACGAGTTGTAAGGGCATTCCTCCCTCTGTTGTGGGGAATAGGTTCAGGGCTGTTTTACAGAAACCTTTTTTGCATTTAGATGCTTTCAGAGTGTCTCTTTTGCATTTCTGGAGGGTCTTTCCCAGAAAATGTTTCAAATATAGATGTTCTCCATGTATACCTCCTCCATTTCCAGAGGTAATATCAGTCTATTTGCCTGTCTCTTCACTCAGGTTTTCTTGTAACTTGTACTGAGGATCATCACCAGGTTTGGCATGCTGTTACTTTTGTGTACGATGGAAGGGCCTTTGAAATTAGTTAATTTATTTTCATCTTTATATATTTGTTAAATACTGATTAGGTTTTTAATTGTTTGTACAAAAATCCCCACAGAGAGAGAATCTTATAGTTCATATTTGTAAATCTCTGGGACCAAAAGGTTTATACATGGATGTTAACCAGTTATTAACGCATAAACCGACCCAAATCACTTCTGCAGTGGTCTTGAGAAATGTCCATTTGCAGACCAAGAGAAGACTAGTTTTGAAAATTTATAACTGGAATGACTGGCTTGTAAACCAAGACAGTCATTCTAGTGGTAAATTTCCAAAAATATCTTGCATCTGCCGATGATCATTTTCTATGAGATTTTTTTTTAATTTTCTTGAACAAATTTGATGGTTAAATTGCTGTGTATCCATTGGAAAGCAGTCTGCATATAGGCAATGAATTTCCTTGTGTTATCCTGTCATTTCAGGTTGTTTGAGCAATCTGACAACATTAAAGGTAGATGACAATCACTTGACATCTTTGCCATCAACTTTTGGTGGGTAAGTTGCATCTTAGAAGTTAAACAGAACTCCTGAGTCCTGTGAATGAAACTGACGTATCTACTTCAATAGAAAATCTTAAGTTGTTTGTCAGTCTCTGATGAGCTGGATAGCCAGTTTCAAAAACAAAACAGAAATGTTAGTTAGTATAATTTGAACATAAATGTTCTGTTGAATATTTTGGATTTAATTGGATTGGAAGCCATTGCTGTTTAGATTAAATTCAAAATATTGAATGGGACATTTTTGCTTTGGAAACATGTTAGGTTATTTCTGAGCAGTACTGTACCATGAGATAATTAGGATTAATTAAACTGTCTTGATTAACACGTTAATGTTCCCGCCAGCTAAAATGGCTTCTACATTGGTCTTGAGAAATGTCCATTTTCAGGCTAAGAGAAAACTATTTCTGGAAGTTTACCACTGAAATTCACCTTTCCAGAGTACCCACCCATCATATGACGTCATAATGAACTGCGTGCTGTGTACAATGACGTCATAATGAATGACGTCATGAATGACTGATAAGAACACCACGAACTCATATTTGAAGACGGTCTATGCGTTGTTGTACAAATTGTTTGCTTTTACTATTTAATAAATATTCTGTTGAATATTTTGAAACTAATTTGACTGGGCACTGTTGCTGCCATAGGCAGCAACAGCACCCAGTTAAATTAGTTAGAAAATATTCAACACCTTCCCTGTATAGTTTTCAGGAAATTGATAGTTAGGGCATTCAGGGATTGATCAATCCCAACACAGCTAGGTGTGAGTGGCGCTTAGCTAGTGATGGGCGGGGCATAGCTAAAAATGGAAAGGTCCATTGCTGGGTTTGATGGCCGAGCCAGTGGTGCCTGTAATGGGTGATGTACTAAGCGAAATCTGTTTGATTTTCTTCACTATTAAAGCAACTAAATTTTTAAATGGTGCACAAATTTTGTATTAAAATAATAAATTGTGACATAACCATTTGATATAAATGACTTTCAGATACATTCATTTATTGACAACTCTCAAATTATCTTTTAACCATAGAATTATTGTTCATTGAGAACGTGGCCATCTTGCCTCTGCCCTGTGATATGTGAGGTCATTCTATCTCAAACTAGCTGAATTTAAACCGACTGTGTCATACACGCTATCCCATTATACACTGGTTTGATCGTAGTTTATAGCCCATATTATATTCATTGCAATATAATGGCTAAACTGTTAGATATTTTAAAATTGAGTGTGCATAACATTGTAGCTGCTCAAGACATCAACAATTTTCCTCAAGTTTAACTACAAAATATTCAACGTTTTTTCAGCACGCTCGCAAGGTATTTTCATGCTCTGGGTCTCTTGGGATTTCAACTTAAGACATAAGTGAAATTGACCTGCGATCATGTTATGGCCGTGGAGTGTATTGGCCTAGACAGGTTTATCCGACCATGGCAAGAATATACTATACTCGCCTACTCTTACAAATGAGCCAGAATGACGTCCTCGATATGGGTTGAAATGTCATGCATAGGCGACTTCGATAAACTCAGGCAATACATTGAAATTTCATGTTCAAAAATTGAATAACTTTCTTTGATGACTTGGTATAAATTTGAATATAGTATATTTTGTTTAGATATGTTATAATTTGTCATGTCAATAGAGATTTTGAGATATTATTTTTAATAATATTGTCTGTATTTCAGCTTAGCAGCACTGTCTGAGCTGAATGCTAGTGCTAATGATCTAGAGGACCTACCCTCCAGCATCGGCTTCCTGCGCAATCTTCGAACTGTCTATGTTGATGAGAATTTTCTGACATCTGTCCCACCAGAGGTATGAGAACCTTACATGCACATGAATCACATGCTTGTGTGTGCATACACGCCTGCGTGTGCCAATACATTTGGCTTATGGCACTAAGACTAGCACTTTGGAAGCATAGTGCACCATACATGGAATGGATGGGGGTTGGTGGACATTGAAAGAAGGACGTTGTTTCAAGGAAATTAGAATATAGATCTGACTTAACCCTTTAATGGTAAAGCATTAAAAAAATTGCTGTGATCTTGAGAAAAGTCAATTTGCAGTCCAAGAGCAGAATTTTGTTTTTAATTTATGACTAATAACTAATAAGCGGAAAGTGGAAAATTAAAAAAAAAAGTTATCTGTTGCCTTTCAAATGGATATTGACATTGGCTATGATTTTCTTTAGACATTGAAATTTCAGTATCTCAATTTCAAGAAAACTGTACATGAAGGCTGTTTAAATTTAAGCGTAATATTCCTTACATCATGGAGAATTTGCCTTTTCTGGTCTCTAAGGGTTATGGATTAAATTATAAAGCTTTAATCTAGAATGGAGGATTCCAGTTTATCAATCAACCATATGATGTCATAATCAACTACGTGACATGTAGGATGATGTCATGAATGATGTAGATAAGTTCAACATGGACGCTTAATTGATGACAGACTAAGCGTTGTTGTATGAATTGTATGGCTTTACTGTTTAATAAACATTCTGTTGAATATTTTGAAGCTAATTTCACATGGCGCTATTGCTGCCATACACAGCTGACTTGTATAGTTTTCTGGAAATTGAGATTCAGAGTGCAGTGATCGATCGATCTCAACATGGACAAAGCGTGGTTTGAGCTTATCTAGAGATGGGTGGGCATAGTTAAAAGTGGATTCCTCCATTCTATTTATATAGAATATGTTGTTCTGTTATCGCTTAACTAGATCTTTTTTTGACTATCCATGCTTTCAATATAAATGTTTCAGATTGGCAGTTGTACAGGTATCACAGTTCTATCTTTACGTGGAAATCGTTTGAGTTTTATGCCAGATGAATTGGGCCGTATTCCTCAGCTCCGTGTTCTCAATCTGAGTGATAATCGACTAAAGCATCTTCCATTCAGCATTATCAAATTGAAGCAACTGGCAGCCCTGTGGCTCTCAGAGAGTCAGGTACGCAGGTGGTACATGTTCAACACTCGATTAGCATTGCGCATGTTTAACCCACTCTTTAACAAGAGACCAAATGCAAGAAATGATTTTTTAAGACATCCAGAAAAATTAGTTTCAAAATATTCAAAAGATTTTTCTTTGAAGATGTGCTAATTGATTCTCACCCTTACTTAGCAATACAGTACATCTTGTATATAAATTAGAATTTAAATTGAGTGTTAACGTGTTTAAGTGACTAATATTATGTCAAATCAGTGTCTTGTATGCTGGTGTCTAATAAAGAAATGCCACGCATGCATATCCTGATAGTGAATGCCTAAGAATGCTTCTTATGTAGTCTACTTAATTAGTCCCCTACCGGTAAAACCGGGGGGATTATAGGTTTGCACTCTGTCTGTCCATCCGTCTCCATCTGTCTGTCTGTCTGTCCGTCTGTCGCAGTTGGTTTTCCGCACTTTTTCGCAGTCCTTCAAGGTATTCGACTGAGAATTGATGTATTGCTTTGTTATGAGAAGTTGCAGACCAAGTTTGAGTTTCAGGCGTATGCGTCAATTTTTGATGGGGTTATGCCCCCTTTCCACTTAAAAAAATACGAAAAATATCAGCTTTCCGCACTTTTTTTCGCACTCCTTTAAGATATCTAAGCAAAATCGCTGCATCGCTTTAGTATAAGGAGTTACAGAGCAAGTTCGAGTTTCAGGCATTTTCGTCAATTTTTCATGAAGTTATGCCCCCTTTCGACACAAAAAATATTATTTTTCTGCACTTTTTTCGCAGTCTTTCAAGATATTATACTGAGAACTGCTACATTGCTTTGTTATGGGAAGTTACAGAACAAGTTGGTGTTTCAGGCGTATGCATAAATTTTTGATGGAGTTATGCCCGCTTTCGACGAAAAATATTAGCTTTCCGCACTTTTCGCAATCCTTCAAGATATGTAAGGGAAAATTGGTACACCGCTTTAGTATAAGGAGTTACAGAGTAAGTTCGAGTTTCAGACATTTTCGTCAATTTTTCATGGAGTTATGCCCCCTTTCGACTAATGAAATACCAAAAATATTAGTTTTCCGCCCTTTTTCTCGTAGTCTTTAAAGATATTCAACTGAGAATTGGTACATTACTTTATGAGAAATTACAGACCAAGTTCGAGTTTCAGGTGTTTGCGTCATTTTTATATAGAGTTATGCCCCCTTTCGACTTATAAAATACAAACATATCAGCTTTCAAGTCTTTTTCCTTCTCCTTCACCATATTTAACTGAAACTTGGTTTATTGCTATGTTATGAGAAGTTACAGATCAAGTTCGAGTTTCAGCTGCTTCTCAATTTTTAATTGATTTTTTGACTCTCAATCTCTAAAGATTTGTATCACCAGGTAGAGGACAGAATTTACAGAATGCTTGTTTCTATAAACAATGTGATAGCATTGTGTCCAGTTTGTAGCAATTGTTTCAAGCATGAATATTTTACTCTCGATCTTGTGATCTATTTCATATCAATGCTCTGTACAGGGTTTGTACTGGTCATGGAAAGTCATGGAATTTGAAGATTTAAATTCCAGGCCTGGAAAGTCATGGAAAATCAGCATTTTTTATCATACGTCATGGAAAAGTTATTGAACATGGTAATCATGAAAAATAAAAGAAATCTGTTGGCATAAATTACTGTTGTCACCTCTATCCAATACAAATCTGGCAACACCTTATAAACACAAGGCTTTGGATTGGTTGTTACAAGACCTAATATTCAGACATTTGCAGAATAACTTGGATCTTAAGCTATGTCATAAACACATATCTACTACATAATGATTCTTGGAAGTCATGTAATTTGTTAATTTTGGTCAGGAAAAGTCATGGAATTTCAAATATAGAGAGGTGTACAAACCCTGTCTGTAATTCTTTTCAACAGACGAAGCCGTTGATTCCATTCCAGACAGATACAGATCCAGACACTGGTAGAAAGGTGCTTACATGTTACTTATTGCCTCAGGGACCATTCACTCTGGCGGACAGTAAGTGGTACTTGGTCTACTACAGCTCGATGAAATAGAGGGATGCTCAAGTATATTATGTCATAATCAATTAGGTCACATGTAGGCGGATGTCACAATCATTATGATGTATTGTAACTTCGTCATAAGCTGGAAAACTCTGTTAAGCATGCGAATTGTATGTCTTTGACGAATTTACAATTAAATAAATATATTCGGATTAAAATATAAAGTTAATAAGTATTAGGGCTGTGGTTCGTGAAGATTTTCACGAACCGAACCGGTTCGCAATACGCTAGTCCGGTTCACGAACCATCTAATATTCAAAATCTGAACTGATGAAATAGAATTAGAAATATTGCGAAACACAAAATCATTTGCAAATTCCAAGTGGCTTTAGTGACAAAGTACACAACAAATAGTTAGTATATAACAACCAGATAAGTTCAATACACTCAAATAAGTTTCATTGCATGGTTAGTTGGTTACTTCTTGCCGTTTTATAGATGACACGTCTATAAAATGGCAAGAAGTAACCAACTAACCATGCAATGAAACTTATTTGAGTGTATTGAACTTATCTGGTTGTTATATACTAACTATTTGTTGTGTACTTTGTCACTAAAGCCACTTGGAATTTGCAAATGATTTTGTGTTTCGCAATATTTCTAATTCTATTTCATCAGTTCAGATTTTGAATATTAGGTGGTTCGCGAACCGGTTTGAACATATTTAGTTAAATAAATCCATACAGGGAACCAGGCTAGTATGGGAACCTCATCTAGACAACACAGATATTTAGATCTGATAGATCTCCTTGAGTTTAAACAGCTAAAATAGTTTTGCTGAATACAAATTCTTGGCTACTTTGAACTCGATTTTGTATCAAGATATTACTAGATAATTAGAATCCATAACATTTTGCAAAAAAATACGCCCATATAAACGCAGTTGGTCGAGAAAACTGTTCTAAATAACGGTTTTACTGGTAGTTCATTTAGTGTGATCTATACTGTAATTGTATATCTATATCTAGCATTTTACGACATTTAGCAATTTGCGGTAGTACCAATTGCACGCTGAACATCCTCAATTTTAATCGGAGAAAGCACATCGCATTTTGATTGGATATACTGACTGGTGTTCATTAGAATAGCCAATGAAAACGTAATGGAAGAATGATTAGAAGAACAATTTGAACACTGTATCATTCTCGGAAATCATGGCCAATTTTGCAAATAACAAAGAAAAGATGTCACTTTCGCCTTTTCTTTGACAGAGCATGCATGCCGCGTAGACCTTATAAGCCTGTAATATGTTGAGATGGTGTAATACACATGATAACAACATTTTCTTGACTTGTAATGTCGATATTTGCCGGTAAATTAAACCATTTAAGCGAGGAAGGTATGTGTTACTCTAGGACGATTACGCTAACATGGGTGTGGGTTGAACCTACTCGGAAAATAATTCAGAATATTGTCTTAAATCTGAATTACGGGTTAGCATTCAAAACTTGTATATGGCTAGAATAAGTGCTTAGTAAATCGTTTTCGTCATGATTTCCGTATATTTGCCTTAGACAGATGGAAAATACATACGAAAAAAAATTAATGCATGGTCAAATAAATGTTCGAATATGATTCGTCTTCCCAGAGTTCGCGATGGTTCGAATGTTCACCCCAGCCCTAATAAATATCCTGTTGAATATTTTGAAACAAATTTGACTAGGAAATGGTGGGACTAAGACCATTTCAAATTCCACCATTTGGAGGAGGCAAAAAGAATGCCACTGAAGGCACCAACTCCACATAATAGAACCGATAGGAATCAAGCTAGCGGTGTAGAAGACTTACGTGAATAACTCAATTGCTACTTGAGATATTCCACGTTGTTATTACTGTCTAATGAAAATTGGCCCTCAGTGATTTGGATTTAGAAAATGTGATTTGCAGTCAGCAATTATGATGATGATTTCAATTATACTCTCTACCCTATATATGAGGATAAAACTTACGGTGCATGCAATTCATGATGGCGTCTAATACATGGAGAAAATCATTATGATAAATATGCACCTGGATGCTCAGATTTTAATAGCATTGCCGAAGCGGATGTGCATCATTTTAGTAAAATCAGATTCTTATTATTGAATTTTCCAGCTCAATGATCCTAAGATAAACTTGAACATGATTCTTAAATCTTGAAATGCACTACTATTGGCCTCTGCCTAGAAATGTTTTGGAAATTTCCATAAATGCCTTGAAAAGCACTTAATTCATGAATCCATTTCCTCAGTCAATCATATGACGTCATAATCAACTATGTGACATGTGGGCTGATATCATAATCATTACGTCAGGAATGATTTGATTTAGTCCGTCTTAAACGCTTAATAGTCCATCAGGTTGAATGAATTGTATGTCTTTACTATTTACTAAACATGCTGACAAATAATTCGAAACTAATCGATCGATCTCAACACAAGTGAAGTGTGGGTGGAGCTTAGCGAGAGATGGGTGGGGCATAGCTAAAACTGGAAAAGTCCATTACTATTTCCCGGTATTGCAATCGGGTGTCTGTCTGTGTAGCTGTCTGTCTGTATGTTCATAGCTGTATCTCAAAAACTACTGATCCAATTTGACTCAAAGTTTAGGCAATGAAGGAAATTGTTGTGCAAGAGGATATCTCAGAAAGATTTTAATGACTGGAAAATCCGAAAAGGTACAGAAAATATGAAAACTGCAATTTGACAAAAACAGGATGGCGAGGGTCTGCAATATCTGATTGCCATTGTTTTAGAACTCACCTTTCCAGAGTATCCATCCATCATCTGACCTCGTATGATGTCATAATCAGCGTAGCGCATGTGTGATGATGTCAGAATCATTATGTCACTAAGGGTTCCATAAAGACCGTGAACAAATCTCAAGAGTCTGACACGTTGTATACATTGTATGTCTTTGTAATTCTATGCTATTTAATAAACATGCTGTTGAATATTTTGGAACTAATTTGACTGGGCACTGTTGCTGCCTAAAGTAAAATTAGTTTCAAAATATTCAGCAGCTTACCTGTGTAGTTTTTTGGAAATTGATAGTCAGGGTGTTCAGGGATCGATCGATCCCAACATGAGCGAGGTGTGGGTGGAGCTTAGCTAGAGATGGGCGAGGCATAGCTAAAACCGGAAAGGTCCATTAGCTGCCTGTATAGTTGCTTTGACATTAATATCCCGATGATCAAGGATGAATGAGTAATATGTAAGTTGTATTTGTGGTACTTTGTTGACAGTACAAGACCGTGATGATGGTGACAACAACAGTTTCCATCCATCTTTATGGGAGGAACAAAGACGGGAGAAATCACAGATTCAGTTTGCTTTCATGGATGATGATGATGATGAGGTAATTAGAACTAAGTGTGTAGTATGATAAAGATAATGGCGTACCGTTGTGGAACTTGAACTACATGTAACAATATATAGTATAATATAAGTCTGTTATAGGTCACATGTACTCGATATAACATTTAATGCTGACCAGATCTGTTTGGAGCTTAAATGATCTTGTAGTAAACTAGTAATTAAACTCTCTTGAAATACTTTGTTTATGTTCTAAATAATGGTATCATTTTGTATATTCTTGCCATTTCAGGAGAGTCGCTTATTTCGTCACCCGACACCATACCCGAAGGAGATGAAGGAACACGCTCGCCATGCGAAAAACCTAGCTATGAGGCAACACCTGATCACCAGCAGCCCTCAGAAGACAGACGCAGATCGGGGAGAGGTGAGGAGTGGATCACTGTCATTCTGTAGCAAATATATAAATTGTTTATTTTGAGAATGCTTTTATTAATTTCATTCTCATAAAAAGTTATCATGCTTAAGACTTTAATGGTCAAACTTGGTCACGAAATCTTTCAATGGAAGGTTCCAAGTTATCCATCAATCATATGACATCATAATCAACTACGTGCTGATGTCATAATCAATTACGTCGTGACTGATGTAGATAAGTTCATCACAAATGCTTAATTGATGACAGACTAAGCGTTGTTGTATGAATTGTAAGTCTTAATATTTAATAAACATTCTGTTGAATATCTTGAAACTACTTTGACTGGGCGTTGTTGCTACAGCACCCAGTCAAATTAGTTTCAAAATATTCAACAGCTTACCTGTATCGTTTTCTGGAAATTGAGCGTCAGAGAGTGCAGGGATCGATTAATCTGAACATGGGCAAAGCATGGGTGGAGCTTAGCTAGAGATGGGCAGGGCATAGATAAACTGGATTTCTCCATTTTCTCTTGCAAAATCTCCATTTGCAGACCAAGAGAAGATTATTCAAAAAATGTATCACTGGAATGACATTCCATTGGTAAATGTCCAAAAATAGTTCTCTCTTTGTATGCAAGTGAACCTTTCTCAAGACCACTACAGAAGAGATTTTTAACTGGCTTGACCATTAAGGGGCTAATGGAACTGAACAATACAGTACAGCTCAGAAATAACTTGACATGTTTCCAAAATAAAACGTACTGTTGAATATTTTGAACATAATTGGATTGGAACATATTGCTTCCTAAGGCAGCAAAGTCATCCAATCCAATTATGCACAATGTATTCAACAGAACATTTGTTACATCAGTTTCAAAAGTATACTAACATGTTTTCGATTTCTGTTTTAGAAGCATTCAAACTTATTTCTGAGCTGTGCTGTAGAGGTTGATGTATAATTTGGCACAAAAAGGTCTAGCCTGAGCAATAACTACATGTATCATGTATATCATTTCGTTTATGTCACTTTGTCAATATTTCATGATTAGTCTAATTATATTATACCAGTATTTCAACTGGTTTATCCATCGCGTATGAATGTTGTATTAATTTGAATGATTTCAACGTTTTAACTACATATAGTTTTACACTTTATTGTTTGATAGAAAGACACTACAGATCATGTGCCTATATCACGTACACCGTCATCAGAGATTTGTGTGCGGGAAGCTCCCAAAACGAAGCCTGCACCCCCAGTCATGCGCGAGGAGAGGGTAGGGGATGATAGTCTGGCTTACATACATTCAGATTGTGGTTTTATTTCAGTACAGTACAGCTCATAAATATGTTTAAAATTTTGAACACAATGTAAGAAATGTTTTGTTGTATATTTTGAACATAATTGGATTGGAAGACATTACTGCCTTAGGCAGCAATGTCTTCCAATCCAATTATATTCAAAATATTAAACCGTACGTTTTATTTTGTTTTGGTACTATGAAGTTATTTCTGAGGTGTACTGTATATGATTGAGAACTTTAACACTAGCTCAGATTTGCGAATGAAATTAAAATCTTTGCTTATGGAATGTCCAATTGCAGGACAAGAGAAAACTACTATTTACAAATTTATAGCTGCAATGATTGGCCCGCTTATCGAGCAACTTATTCCACCAGTGGTAAACTGTCAAAAATGGTCTTCTCTTGGCCTGCAAATGAACATTCCTCAAGACCACTGTAGGAGGCATTTTGTCCAGATTGACTATCAACCCTTTAATGCTTAAGCAAGTCAAAAACAGCCTCTGCACTGGTCGTGAGAAATGTCCATTTGCAAACCAAGACATGACTATTTTTGAAAATGTACCATTGGAATGCCAGGCTCGATAACGAAGCCAGTCATTCCAGTAATAAATTTTTTTTTAAATCTAGGGATCTGCACGTGGACATTTTCAATGAGAAAATAGAATTGGAAGAAATTTAATGGTTAAAAGGTTAAAGTAATCGCAATTACATCTTTGTCATCATCATGTTTATTTCGAAGTTGAATGCTGCATCTTATGTTCAACCCCTTACACGCTACAACAGACCAGATATAACAGATTGTTTACAAAGTAAGAATTATTGATCTATACATTTTGACACTAATTTGCATTAACGCTTTTGCTGCAGTTGGCTTCCTGTCAATTGACTTTTAGAGGATCATTCCTGTACAGTTGTCTTTTAGAGGATCATTCCTGTACAGTTGTCTTTTAGAGGATCATTCCTGTACAGTTGTCTTTTAGAGGATCATTCCTGTACAGTTGTCTTTTAGAGGATCATTCCTGTACAGTTGTCTTTTAACCCACTAACTCTCATATCAGCCAAAAATGGCTTCTGCAGTGGTCTTGAGAAATGTCCATTTGCAGACCAAGAGAAGACTATTTTTGAAAATTTACCACTGGTATGACTGGCTCGATAACCGCTTGGTCTGCAAATTGACAACTTCTATAAAATGGAAATTTTTTTGAACAAATTCAAGTGTTAAAGGTTTAAATGTATATCACACATTTCTCAAACACCTAAAGAGAATTACTTTAAACAGTATTACCAGACATTTCTTACTAAATGTTCAAGTTACTAATATTTCGTGATTTCAAATATGGTGCTGCTGGGTAACCTTTTAACCCTTTTATGGCGCAGCCTGCCAAAACTGACCTTTGTAGTGCTCTTGAGGATAAGCAAATATTTTGATTTTCTTTACCAACTTTAGTCATTAAAGGGTTTTCATACCAAGAGAAAACTGGGTGGTTTTTTTTAATTAAGCGCTTGAATGACTGTTCATTCCAATGATAAGTTTTCAAAAATAGTCTTCTTGGCATGCATATGCTTGGCCTGTAAATGCACATTTATCAAGACTACTGCAGAAGCTATTTTGGCCTGCTTCACCATTAACCTGCAAACTGATAAATTCCCCATATCTAAATGTCAGGGCCAACAAACACGTCGTTGGATATTTCGAAATTTATATGACTGGAAGCTATTGTTGCCTAATAGCTGTCTTAGGCAGCAGTGTCTTCCAGTCATATTAATTTCTAAATATTCAACAAAATATGCTATAAATTGTAAAGAATGTACTTTTAGAGGGTTTTGTGGTTGAAAAGATTAAAGGGTTAACAATGTGAAGCTATTTTCTTGTAGTCAAGTTGTCCTGTTTAACATCTGTGTGTTAATATTAGCTGCCTTTTGTCACACAGGTAAGGAGGTCCCGTGCTTCACTACATCTGAATTCATCCAGTGAAATGAAACAGAAACAACGGGTCCGAGGTCGAGCAGAAATGGATGGCTTCTCTAGTGATCGTGAAGAAAGACATCGCACAAATCGAGAAATGGAGACATCGAGGAAAGGCTGTTAGTTGACTATAGTTTTGATATAGTTAATTTTGTATGCGTGGGTGCGTGCTTGTTTACCAGTATAGGTACAATTTTAGTATGTGATACATGTATGCTATTCCAAATAGCTTATTCAAATTATAGATAGTTTTGGATGAAATTATTAAAATAAAAGTTAACCGTTTAATGGTCAAGCCGTCCAAAGCTGGCCTCTATAATAGAGTTATGGAATGTCCATAGGCAGGCCAAGAAAAGACTATGTTTGAAAATTTATCACTGAAATGACTGGCTCGATGAACAAGCCATGATGACTGAGCCAGTCATTCCAGTGATAAATTTTCAAAAATAATCTCTTAGCCTGCAAATTATGGACATTTACTAAGTAAAAATGCCAATTTTCTTAACATATAATGATCATTAAGGCTTAATGTTGATTGAAGCTAAAGCTCTTCCTCTGAATTTGTTGATCATTTCTGTTCTCAATAGTTTCCTCGTGAACACTGATCACCAATGTTGATTAAGAAAATAGAAATTTTCTTATAGAATTTCCATTGCTGGTCGAAAGAATATTTTTGGACCTTACCACTGGAAGGCGGCAGTTTGTCCAGGGGTAAGTTTCTAAAATATTCATTAGGTCTGCAATTTGTGATTTCTCAGTCAAGAGCGCTGCAGTAGCCATTTCTTTATGGTTTAACCATCAAAGGTATAACTAATAGATTTACTCAGAGTATTCTGTATCATACATGTCATATGTGTACTGATGTGGATGTGACTAATCAGGATATAGAGTTACTCAGAGTATTCTGTATCATACATGTCATGTGTGTACTGATGTGGATGTGACTAATCAGGATGTAGAGTTACTCAGAGTATTCTGTATCATACATGTCATGTGTGTACTGATGTGGATGTGACTAATCAGGATGTAGAGTTACTCAGAGTATTCTGTATCATACATGTCATGTGTGTACTGATGTGGATGTGACTAATCAGGATGTAGAGTTACTCAGAGTATTCTGTATCATACATGTCATGTGTGTACTGATGTGGATGTGACTAATCAGGATGTAGAGTTACTCAGAGTATTCTGTATCATACATGTCATGTGTGTACTGATGTGGATGTGACTAATCAGGATGTAGAGTTACTCAGAGTATTCTGTATCATACATGTCATATGTGTACTGATGTGGATGTGACTAATCAGGATATAGAGTTACTCAGAGTATTCTGTATCATACATGTCATGTGTGTACTGATGTGGATGTGACTAATCAGGATGTAGAGTTACTCAGAGTATTCTGTATCATACATGTCATGTGTGTACTGATGTGGACATGACTAATCAGGATGTAGAGTTACTCAGAGTAAATGCTGTTTCTGTTGTATTCTGTTCATTACATTTTTTTCTGACTCTTCACAGATGATGACGGTGGCTTTTTGAAAAATAAGTCACAAGTCCGAAAATCTGAAAGCCAACCTACACTCGAGTCTCATGCAGAGACGACAAAAATTAATATGGAACGCACGCTATCATACCCTGCTGTCTCAGATGCCGCAGTTCATAAAGAAACTGAGAAGAATCGTCCTACTGTTAATCAACCAGAACATCGTCCAGTTATTGTTACAGAGACGAAACCATCGTATACATTAATAGGTATTAAATACCCAGGTCATCGTACAGAATATACACGTCCATCATCTGATGTTTCACAACAACGCATAAGCAGTTATTCACGTCATCGAGATTATGATTCAGATACTGGATATAGGAGCGAGGCTGGTTATCGCAGTGACACAGGTCATAGAAGTGATATTCGTAGTGACACCGGTTATCGTAGTCATCGTAATGTTACTGGTTATAACAGTGATACAGGATATCGCAGTGATCAGTGTGCTTACAGAACTTCTAGTACTAATATGCCAAATTGGTCCTACTCACATGGCCGTTTTGTTTATAAACATGGTCATAGGAGGGAGACAGGATACGCAAGTGACCTTGGCTACCAGCTTAATCGACCCATTCATCAGCGACCACCCGTCCCAGGTTCCCTTCCACTGCCCAGATCATCTCACCCTGCACAAAGTATGCCGCATGACTTAAATAAAATAAATCAAAACTCCCGTCCATATGCTCCTTTTCAATCTCATGCGGTAGTCTCCCCTTATTCACGTAAAGCATCTATTAATAGTGATGAGATTTATAGGCCTGAAAAGAAGACATTTAGTTCTGCTGTTCCAGCAAGTACTCAGTTTAATTATTATCCTAGTGATATTTCTCATCAGGTTCTTCCTATCTCAGGAGACACTAAGTTACTCGGCTTTCCACCTAATAACATCAGTACTAATGCAAGCACATTACCACCTCCTTCGCCATCAAACTTTCGAAATGGAAACTTCATTGGTCAGAGTACACCGATATCACCAAATGTTTATAGTGAAATAGGAGAAAATGATAGTCCATCGAAAACAAGCACACCACGAACGCACGTACCCGAGTCACATGGTGACATTCCTGGATTGCGACGGGAATTATATGCTGGATCTCTGGAACAGAAGACACAAGTACTTCCTGCAGAGAAAACGGCAACATCTTCGGTAAGTAATCACTTATACATGTATGTCTGTTGTACTGTAATTAATCCCAAACAAGTAGCCGTGTTAGACTGTGTAGACAATAAAATAGGAATCAAAGCTACATGTGGTACCTTCTAACCCTTTAACACACAAGTAGGCCGAATACTGTTTCTGTGGAGTGGCCTTGTGAAATGTCCATTTGAAGACCAAGAGAAGACTATTTTCGAAAATTGACTTCTGGAATTATTAGTTGTAAATTTTCAAAAAGGGTCTTCTTGGTTTGCAAATATACATTTTCTAAGAGAAAACTGAACATCTTTGAATCCTGTTTTCATACTTAACTTAATCCCAGTATCGCAATTTCAATGACATATGTACAGAAATGATGTTGAATATTTTTAATCTAATCTGATATATATATATATAACTTTGATGTTAAAGGTGCATGCATATTCTACTTCGAATAATACTTACCAGATGTACTATTATGATAATGTCTATTATCTAGTCTAGCTCAAAATAAACAATTAAAACTCCGCACTCTCCTGGTCCTGCCCATACTGTGTCCGGGAATACCATAGCCGCAGGTACCGAGTCAATTCCCAATCACAGTCAGATTCGTCTATTTTGCGCTGTTGAAAAGTCGCGTGTATTTAGTGCTCTCTTATTAATTGAATAAGCAGTTTTAGCGTGTTTTTTCGGAGAACCATCGTTGGATTCATGGAGGAACTGGGGAAATCATCACAGGGGCAGGTTGTATCAATCTAGAATTTATACATTCGTGCCATAATGACTGTTTGAAATTTCCTTAAATTGGCACATTTTTTATAATGATAGCCATTGTTGGAGTCGCTTCTGTACCCGTTGACTTTTAGTTTTAATTCGGGTACTCGGTTAATTTTCTCTTGCGACTCGGTTCCTCTAAGATGGATGCGTCCTTGGCCAAGATGGCGGCGCCCATTGATTTATGTCGTTCTTGGCTTGGTGTATCCAGGCACTCTGTTGTCGCCGATTTTAGCTCTCGCTTAGTTGTTGAGGGTGTTTGTAGTGATCGGCGAGTTATTCTTGGTTATTTAACGTTAGTTAAAGGCTGAGTTGTGGGGTTTTTTTTAAATTTTCACTCAAAAATGTTTCAAATATTTCCTGCCTAAGACTTGTTATCATTAAATTGAGAGAAAGTTAATGTGTTTAAGAAATCTTAACTAGCAAGTCTATTGTGCGTATTGCTCGTCATTGGTTGTCATGTGCAGCGTTTTAATTCTTCTCTGTGTTCGCAGAAACCGAAGAACTCGGACTCGTTGTGCCGAAAGTGCAACAGGTTCATGAAACGGAAGTACCTGGGTCATCACTGTGTGGCGTGCGCTAAGTGTAAGGTCGGGAGCCCTTGTGATGTGTGCGTCAAGTGGTCGTCGGCATTGGTGGCGGAGTTTGACAAGGATCGACGGGCGAGGCTGGAGCGTATCGAGAAGGATAAGGCAGTGAAGCTGCAGCAGGTTTCGTTGCTGGGACTGGAAGGTCGGCTGAATGAGAGGATGGATTCAGCACTGGGCGTATGGGCGGACCAGTTCAAGGCTATGTTTGACTCGTTGCAGTCCACGGTCCCGGTGAAGCAAGCTGGTGCAGGACAACCATTAGGTGGTCCGGCTAGTTCTGCTGAGGGTCATGCACCTGCCCCTTCTCTGTCCTTGGCTCAAGAGCCGACGATAGAGGAGGAAGATTTGCTGCTGAGTGAAGATTCCGGCATGCCGGATCTTTCAATGACGGCGATGCCTAGTACGTCCCAGGGGTCGCCCTCGGGATTTGTACGGGTTTGCCAGGCGGATGGTGATGTCGACGTTCCGTCGGGCATTTTTCATCCGCGGTTTGTGCAACCGGATATGCCGGCGGAGCCGTGGTTTGCGGTTCCTGCGGCTATCCCGGCGGCGTTAGGTGCGGCTCCTATCGGAGTGACAGTGCCAGCCGTAATTGAAAAGGCCGTCGGAGTCCCGGATCCCGTGTTGGAGCCGATGGACTGCGGCGAATCCGTATCTGGCGATTCGTTGGATACTGGTGCCGCTGGTAGTCGCGCTATGGATGCGCTCTGTCCTGGCAGAGACGTATATCGTAGCGTTCAGCAAGGATCGTCGGTGGCCCTCTCATCTAAGGGAGAGAGGGAGGATGAAAACGGGAGTTCTTTAATGGACGATTCCACTTTCTGCACCGAAGCTGAATGGGTGCAGGTTCTTGGATGGATGACCAATCGTCTTGGGTTGGCATCTGATCTAGGATCTCAGCGCGATCCGGCGATGGAACGGATGTCAGAGCGTGCGGCTAGCGCTCTGTCCAGTGGCTCTTCTGCCATGCCTACACTCCCGCTGGACACGCAGACTTCTGACATGTTGGAAGTTGCGGCATACCGTCTGGTTCAGCCAGACTATGTGTTGCCCAAGGCCCCGAAGGGGATAAGGAGTAGGGTCCGGTTTCCGGAGCAGGCTTATCATCAGTACGCCAGGGTTCCACGGGTTTCCGTTGCGGAACGTGAGGCGCTGAATAGGCCATTGGCTGGGAAGGCCAAGGGGCGGTCACGTCCTTTGGTTTCTCAGACCAATAAAGACCCGTTCAATGAGCTCACGCTCATTGAGGATGCGGCTAGGGCAGCCATGGCTGCGCTGTCGCACGGGTAGGGTTGGGCGATTTTTCGATATTATCGTCAATATCGCGATATACCGAATACCGATACCGAAATCGTCATAAATTGGAAAAATCGTAAATATCGTCAATACCGACAGGACGATATTGCACTTTTAACTCTGAGTATAATATAAATAATTAAGTTAGAAATGTCATACTCTTACCTCTATTCGGTCCAGTAATAGTCTTTAAGTAATAATCCAGTCTTTGTCTAGGGTAATAAAAACTTAATAAACTCCAAAATAATCTGTGCTCATTTAATTCATGGTTTGTTTGCGCTAATAAAATGATTTAAAGTACAAAATAATCCTTTGTTGTTCACTTTTCATAATTACACAAATAGACGACGCCATGTTTTTTCTTGCCCCATTCTGAGTATTAGTCAGTGGGGAATACCATTTGCACTACCCACATTCCATTCTGATGACGTCATTACTACAGGTCAAGCTATGTATCCATTAGTCATTGATCTGCATGGTTAAACATTCTTCTGACCATGAAAGATTTAAACTTTAAAACTTTTGAGGTCGATAGGAAACCACACACACTTAATCCCTTATCAATACCACAGCTTGGAACCGTGGGTGAGGGGGGAGTTAATCTCTTGCTTTACCGTTTTACGTTTTTATGTAACTTTATACAATATATTTAGCATTTTTAAACGAATCAGATCAAAATTCATTCCACATATAACATTACGGATTTATTCTAAGTGAGAAACGTCCTTAAAATAAAGAATTTAGGCCTAATTATTTCCAGTCGTCTATCTGTTGTGGCAGTCTTGGCTGCAGAGTTAACTGGGTTAATTTCACACATCCCGGCTACGCCTTGAGATCAACGGATAAACCCGCTAAGTAGTGAGCGAATTTGAATAGGTCTACAATGGGGCAAATTAGTATTTAATATTACAGACCAAATAAAATCTGATATAATTGTTTCCAGTCTTCACGCTGGTTCTCGTTCAAAATCATGCAGTGTTATTTTATTAATTAGCTGGCGGGCGTGATAACAGCTGTCGGAATTCTGCAGTGTGAATTCTGATTGGCTCAAGTATGATACGGCGGCCAATCAGATTTCGCTCTGCGGAATTCCTTTCTGCACAATGAAGTTAATGCGTATTCCTTGCTCAATCTTTTGACAGTTGTCGTGAGGTAAAGATAACACAAAATCCTTTATTTTTCTTATTTGTGATGAATACGGCTAGTTGCATTACATTCGTTGCTTTAAATTGTATATTGAAGGGTGTCACGGTGTGGAATTTCGTGTATTAAATATGCGGAAATGGCAATCATGGCGTCTCAATTTACGGTTTCAATGCAACAAATTTAATGAAAATAACTTGCAGACGCCACCAATTAGAAATACATGTTATTCTATGTTTACACCCTAACTCCACACCCCACCCACATGACGATATATCGTGATACCGCGGTATTTTAATGAGATACCGATATCGTCATGCCTTGAGCAATATCGCCCAACCCTACGCACGGGTGTACCGTCTTGCAGGGTATGCTGGACTGCACGGCGGAAGGCGGACAGGTGCCAGAGGCTGCTCCCGGAGTTGTTCGGGACACCATGCGCCTGTCTCAGGATTGCCTGGCCAGGGTAATCACGAGAACTTTGGCAGAGCGACGGAGAATGGTTCTCGATTGTGTGGAACCAGGACCAGAGATGAGGGCTGCGTTATCTTCTGCGCCTTTCATAGGTCCAGGCTTGTTCGGCGGCTCGGCACGACAAGCGCTCTCTAAGGTTGCGTCAATGGTGGCGGAGCAAGAAGTGGTCGGCAAGTCGTGGAAGTCGACCAAGAGGACTCAGCCGCAACAGTCCTACCGTCAGCATAGGCAGGAGCAGCAGAGACAGCGTCCTAGATCGCCCTTCCGTCCTTCTGCCCGTGATGCCCATAGGCCATCCGGAGCACAAGGGCCTGGCCGTTCGTCCGCATACAAGCCCTCTAGTAAGAGGCCGTATGAGGACGACAGGAAGGGTGGCGGTTCGGGCCGAGGCGGCTACCGTAAGGATAGCCGTGGCGGCGGTTCCGGACCGTCATACCACAAGAAGCCGCGGGGCGGCTGTGGGGCTCGTTCCTGATGGGTTTCCGGCGGAACCAATACCGGCGGCTTTGGAAACAAATGGAGTCGAGAATCTTCACCCAAGCGATTTAGCGTCTTGTCGGCTAATCTCGACCGACAACTGTGTGCAGATTCCTTCCGTCGGAGGCAGACTTCAGCTATTCCTAAACCAATGGGAACAGGTCGTGCGCGACTGTTTAGTCTGTCAGTGGATAAGAAACGGCTACGATCCGGACTGGCTCATCCATCAATCGTTAGTTCCGTTAACCTCGACTCCAATATGGACTCCTATTCCAAGGGAATTAGACCGTCTAGTCGCCATTCAGTCAGAGATAGAATCGCTTCGTCAGAAGAATGCGATTCACCTAGTCACCGATCAGTCATCGCTGGGCTTCTATTCGATCATGTTCCTAGTTCCGAAGCGTACCGGAGGGTGGAGACCAATTCTCAATCTCAAACCGTTGAACAAATTTATTCTTTCTCCCAGATTTCAGATGGAGACGGTAGCAGCGGTAATGACAGGGCTGAGGAAAGGCATGTGGGCGGTATCGATAGATCTGAAGGATGCTTATTTTCATATTCCAATGTAAATTCCTTTTCAGAAGTACCTGCGATTTGCATTCCAAGACAATGTTTGGGAATTCAATGCTCTTCCCTTCGGCCTGACCACGGCAACGAGGGTCTTCACCAAGGTGGTTCTCGCCATGACTTCTTTACTTCGCAGGAGAAACATAGCTGTTCACACTTACATAGACGACTGGCTGCTAAAGGCGGGAAATCCAGTCACTCTGCGCAGCAATCTGATAGTAGTCCTAGACTTGTTAAAGAAGCTAGGATGGATTGTGAATCTAGAGAAATCAGAACTGACTCCATCCCAGGAGTTTGTTTATCTGGGAATTTTTTTCAATCTCAGGGACGGCGTAGCTTTTCGGGCGGAGAGCAGAGTCAGAAGCCTGATTGCAGTGTTGGAGTCGGTTTCTCTAGGAGCCTATCTGACGGCGCGTCAATTTCTCAGAATACTGGGTTTGCTAGTATCTCTGGAGAAGGTGGTGCCATATGCGGCACTCAGGCGCAGGCCGATTCAGATGTATTTGATGTCGTTCTGGTCACAGAGAACAGATCCGTTATCTCTGAGAATACCAGTAAAAGAACCATTGATATTCCACCTTCAGTGGTGGTTATCGGAACAGAATCTCCTGCGAGGTGTTCCTCTACAACCTCCTCAACCTCAGATGTCCATATTCACGGATGCATCATTGACAGGTTGGGGAGCGGTATTGGACAATCAGTCAGTGTCAGGGGAATGGGATCGGACCAATGCGCAGAAACATATCAATGTGCTCGAGCTATTAGCGGTGGTATTTGCACTGCAGAAGTTCGAGAGTCTAATTCAAGACAAGATTGTCCTAGTAAGGACAGACAACTCAACAGTGGTGTCTTATTTGAACCGCCAAGGCGGGACGAGATCACCAGAGTTGTGTATGATGGTTTGGAACCTTCTGCTGTGGTGCCAAGAGAGGAATATTATTCTTCGGGCAGCACACATTCCAGGAAGATTGAACATCTTAGCGGATGCTCTCAGTCGAAGGACGGTTTGTCGTCCGACGGAATGGCAGCTCAACCAAGTGGTAGCGGAGGTTCTATTCAAACAATGGGGCAAGCCAAATGTCGACCTATTTGCGATGAATCAAAACGCAAAGATGGTCACTTACGTGTCACCGATCCCGGACCCGTTAGCTCTAGCAGTAGACGCACTGGCGATAAGTTGGAAGGGAATGTACGCGTATGCGTATCCTCCAACAATTCTCATCCCGAAAGTTCTGGCAAAGATAAGAGAGGGGATGTGCCAAGTACTACTGATCGCCCCTTATTGGCCAGGCCGATCATGGTTTACGGATCTGCTGGACCTTCTGGTCTGCAGTCCAATCCCTCTTCCAGACACAAGAGATGTAATCTCTCAGAACAAGGGTCTGTACCTTCACGACAGACCAGAAATGTACAAATTGACTGCATGGATGTTGTCAAGCAGCGTGCAATTGAGGATGGCTTTTCTGAGCAAGCAGCGAAGTTTGTTGCTTCAGCCAGAAGAGTTTCAACCACAAAGACATATAATTATAGAATCAACAAATTTGCACAGTGGTGTGAGAGAAGAGATATTGATCCCTTTTCTGCATCTGTTCAACACGTAGCAGATTTTATCTGTCATTTATACGAAGTTGACAAACTTGTACCTTCTACCCTAGCAGCATATAAGTCTGCATTAGCTTCTGTCATTCCTAGTCTCACCATTGAGGGAGTGGAGAATGACACCTTGAATGAAGTTATCAAAGGAATGAGCAATCTGCGACCCAGACAGCCAATTCCTATCCCATCATGGAATCTATCTCTTGTTCTACAGGTTTTAGGGCATGCTCCCTTTGAACCGATTAGATCTATTGACATTAAACTGTTAACTATTAAATCAGTTTTCTTGGTTGCAGCAGCGTCGGCGAGAAGGAGAAGCGAGATTCATGCGCTTTCTGCCGAACAAGCCCGTTTTGTCGTCACGGGTGAAGGTTTAAGATTACTTCCACGTCTTTGTTTCCTGGCAAAGAATCAGTCACTTAAATATCCAGGACAGCCGATCAATTTGCCAAGTTTAACTAGACATGACCCAAATTCTTGTGCTTGGTGTCCTGTCAGATGTCTGAAGATGTATAAGAAACGTACTTCTGAGTGGAGAGACGACCCGAAATCTCTGTGGTTATGTCTCAAAGCTCCCCATTTACGTGCTTCGAAAGATACTATTTCTCGTTGGATAGTTGACGCTATTCAGATGTCGCACAAGATCGCTACAGGAAAGCAGATTGATCGTGCGAATGCCCATGAGGTCCGAGCACTAGCAGCATCATCGGCCCTTTATAAGGGTGTCTCATTAGAGCAGGTGATGTCTGTAGCACAATGGCATGCCGAGTCGTCATTCACTGATTTCTACCTTCGCGACATCTCCAGCACACTTAATCCAGTAGCCGTCGCCAATCTGTCAAACCTAATCTAAGCCACGTCCGACCACTACTTCGCACACATCACAAAAGTCTTCCGCCTACACTTACCAAGCGCTATGCACATGACTGAGTACGACCGTGGATTGGGCCTAGCTCCTGTGATGATCAAGAACAGATCGACCACTCAAAAATGGTGAGTGTTTACATTAATTAAGTGACTATAAATATTTTTACTTCCAGTCGAAATACCAGACTGAGTAAGTGAATAGTCTGGTACAAGAGTATATTTATCCTCTCATACAGACATGAGACTCATTCCAATTTGAAAATCTAATCGATATACTGATAGTTTTTTCAAAGATTGAAGTTGTAGTAGCTTCTTTGCACTCTACTGGACTGCCCTAGCTGAGACTTGGGGCTGACACGGGTCTGGTGGGTGTTGCATCCCCATGGACATCCCTCTGGTTTTGTGCTGACAAAAGAGGGGGGGAGCGCGGTCTAGACCATGGAAGTTTAGCACTCTATGAGTCAGATAGCAGAACCCAAGCGTATGCCAGGGTTTTAGTCTCTTCACAACCTTCTCTGTTGGATGGTTGGTGAGTGCTGGTTCTAGCCTCACCTCCTCCCACCGGCATTTCCTGGCTGTCGAAATCCGGAGTTTATCATAATAGTACATCTGGTAAGTATTATTCGAAGTAGAATCAAAAAAGCATCTGCTTTTGTTTCTACGAGAATTCTTAATACTTACCAGATGTACTATGGCCCTGCCTCAGCCGCCCCGCTGAGGTGAGGCTGAGCTGCTTTCGCAGTTTGCCAAGGCAAATATAAGACGAATCTGACTGTGATTGGGAATTGACTCGGTACCTGCGGCTATGGTATTCCCGGACACAGTATGGGCAGGACCAGGAGAGTGCGGAGTTTTAATTGTTTATTTTGAGCTAGACTAGATAATAGACATTATCATAATAGTACATCTGGTAAGTATTAAGAATTCTCGTAGAAACAAAAGCGGATGCTTTTTTGATTCACACCAGAATGATTGAAAATAAAATTGTTAAAATTACATACTTTTATAAGGTTAAATTACGTGCCTATGTGTAATGGGATGAAATAAATTTTAACATATGATGATTCCATTCCATATAAATTAATATAATTTTTTAAGTTGTGAAATTGAAATAGAGGCCCAACAACATCCAAATTTGGAGATGATCCCTCCAGTAGAACCGGAGTTATTTAAAAGTGTCTTAAGAACAACAACAACAACAAGAAGAAGCACTCCATGCTCACATATAAATTGTACCCTTGCATCTAGCGATGCGGGTAAAAATCTACCACTGGAGTGCCTGGCTTAATAAGCGAGCCAAATTGGTGTAGATTTTCAAAATTTGTCTCTTGGCATGCAAATGAACATTTAATAATCTTAATTATTTTGGTTTAGTTGACTAAATTTGACCATTTTGAAAATAATTTAACGCAAGCCCTTCTTCCCTTCTTCAGGGAGAAATGACTTCCAGTTAAATTAATTTCTTCAATATATCATGCATATTGAATTGAAGATTTCTTACAGCGTAGTGAAGGTCACTACAATCAATGTGATCAATGTCACTTAGACATGTACAAAAACTGTCGGCAGATATGAATGCCTTTGTCAATGCATGCATTGTTTTCAATATTTTTATGATTATGAGCATGATGTTGTGTTATTATTAGTCCCCTACCGATAAAACCGGAGGGGAAGGGGGGGTGACTATAGGGTTGCACTCTGTCTATCTGTCTGTCTGTCCGTCTGTCTGTCGCAGGTTTTTTTACAATCCTTCAAGGTATTCAACTGAGAATTGGTACATTGCTTTGTGATAAGAAGTTACAGACCAAGTTCGAGTTTCAGGCATATGCATCAATTTTTAATGAAATGCCCCCTTTCAACTTAAGAAATATGAAAAATATCAGCTTTCCATGCGTTTTCTCGCACTCCAAGATATCTAAGCGAAAATCAGTACATTGCTTTGGTAAAAGGAGTTACAGAGCAAGTTCGAGTTTCAGACATTTTCGTCAATTTTTCATGGAGTTATAGCCCCTTTTGTCTTATGAAATACAAACACAGCTGTCAAGACTTTTTCGTTCTTCTTCACCATATATAACTGAAATTTGGCTTATTGCTTTGTTATGAGAAGTTACAGATCAAGTTCAAGTTTCAGACATTTTCGTCAGTTTTTAATGGAGTTATGTCCCATTTCGACTTATGAAATACAAACATATCAGCTTTCAAGACTTTTTCCTTCTCCTTCACCATATATAACTGAAACTTGGCTTATTGCTTTGTTATGAGAAGTGACAGATCAAGTTCAAGTTTCAGCTGCTTCTGTCAATTTTTAATGGAGTTTTTGACTCAATCTCTAAAGATTTATATCACCAGGTACGGAACATGTATTGCAAAGCAATACTTACAGAATGCTTGTTATAAAATAGTACAGATGTGTGTAAGTGTGAAATCAACATGAAATGTACAATCTATGAGTACATGGTCGCATGTGGAAAGAGCATGTGGATGGTGTAGAGATGTCAGATCAACAGATTTAATATTATACATGTACAGTAAAGCTCAGAAATAACTTCACCTGTTTCTAAAACAAAACGAAACATACTGGCAAATATTTTGAACATAATTGGATTGGAAGACATTTCTCCCTTAGGCAGTAATGTCTTCCAATCCAATTATGTTAAAGATATTCAACAGAACATTTCTTACATTGTGTTCAAAATTGTACTAACTAACATGATTGTATTTATTTTTTAAAAACATTTATGAGCTGTACTATGCTTCAAATGTACAACATTAATAATTCATGAAACTGCTTAATAACATTTCTCTGGCTTGATTGAGCCAGAAATCATGATTTTGTAGGCGATCATAGACGAAAGAATGGTGTCCATTGTGATACAAAATGTTGCTACTGTAGACATATAATTTCTAATTATGTCACTTCTTGGATCATTATGCCATGCGATCGTGATCCCTGTTATGGCTGATTTCTAACATTTTTTTGTTTATTACATTCATCAGACTTCTTTGATTGTGGACCTTGGCCAACAGATTAACATTTGTTTGGTACATGTGACCCTGCCATGGTGTACATGTATGTATCTGAAGCATTTTGCATCAGCAGCACAATTCAAAACTGGTAATCTTTGTCATGGTTCTTTTGTCATTCTAGTGCACAAAGTCCAGCTCTATTACTCAAACAATGCAAGGCTGAATTGTAATGTTTTCTCACTCTGCCTTGTCTGCTTCATAAAGTCCAGCCCTCGCAACATACAATGCGATGCTGTATTCTAATGTCTTCTGATTCTGGCTCACAAAGTCCAGCTCTTGCAGGGAAACAATGAGGCACTGAATTGTAATGTCTTCTCACTCTGGCTTGTCTGCATTGAACACAAAGTTGAGCCCTCGCAACCATATAATGCGATGCTGAATTCTAATGTCTTCTCATTCCGGCTCAAAAAGTCCAGGCCTCGCAACCATACAATGTGACACTGAATTGTAATGTCTTCTCACTCTGGCTTGTCTGCATTGAACACAAAGTTGAGCCCTCGCAACCATATAATGCGATGCTGAATTCTAATGTCTTCTCATTCCGGCTCAAAAAGTCCAGGCATCGCAACCATACAATGTGACACTGAATTGTAATGTCTTCTCATTCTGGCTTGTCTGGATCACAAAGTCTATCCCTCGTAACCATACAATGTGATGCTGAATTCTGAGTTCATGGGATTTCCAGCATGCATGTCTAATGTATTTTCTTATCTATAATTTTGAATACAAAAGGAATTCTTTAAATATTTAATAATTTTTGCAATGATTTGAGATGCATCGATTCATCAAACATGTCAAACAGTCCTTAATAGAATATAGAATTGGAATTTTCATTGTGTTAAATACATTAGCTGAGCTAATCTAAAACACAGAATGATATAAGACACTCAAGGTTCAATAATAGCATTTAAACATCATTTCTTGCACAAACATGACAAGTATTAACAAGTGCGACACACTATACAATGTAGTTGTGAATTAGACTACTTTGTCCGAAATGTAAAAAATTTGACGAACCGACCATCACTCTGCTGATAGATCCTCTGACTGACCAACCCACCAACCGAATGGCTACTAATTGCGAGTCACAACTAAAAATTTAAACAAGTCTATGTCAGTGGAATTCATTGCCTGTTGACAGAGAATGCCAGTGTATTTATTAGATAATTGTGTTTCATAGGTGTGTCTACAACTCATTTCTGCAATGTTTATGAAGTTGTGTGACACGCTTTTGATGTTACCCGTGGCTATTGTGCAGCGAGGGTTGAGCCATCAGTATTCTGTCTAAAACATCCAACTCTTTAGATATAATAAAAACTGTTCCGAGTTCTTTCCAATTGGACCTTTTCAGACACAGAATGTTTGATCACACAGATAAATGGTGGTGCATGCAAGTTACCATGTGCAAAAAATGACAAATAGTAACAACTATCTAGTGACAAAGAAAGAATATCAAATAAAAAGATTGCTGTGCATTAATAATACACCAAGACTGTTATACATTTACAACTAAGGATTTCGGACAAGCAGTGACACATTGCATCATGACTTGTTAGTTTGCATGATAAGTGGGTTTGTGTATATGCACATATGAATGCTCGAGGCATCTACCACAGCCATGACCGCATGCAGGCTTCATGAGATATGGAAGGTCAGTTGCATTCTTCATCCTTTAAATCAAATTATTGAATTGTTTTCATTAAGTGGAGTGTATGCGTTCCGACACCCTAGACTGTTATCCCACTCATATTGCAAGACAGTTGAAGCAATTATTTTCAAAATAATCCACAGCTTACTGGTACCAGCATGAAATAGAAATTTTAAATAAGTTTTAATTTATTTATTTTTTGGTTTATGGCTACACACATCATAGCATGAGATTTTCTATATTTAGCATGCAGAGATTATGTATATATGGATAGCCGGTGATTTTGGCTTCTTCTGGTGATTGGTCAGTTTTGACATCATCTACATAATGTTTCCCTACTGAAGCTGTTTATTTTGGCTCATAGCTGAGTCGGTCAGTGAATGCTACTGCTGGATCCATGCAACTTTCTGTAAGACGATGTCGAATTCAGAGGTCTTCTTTATCGCAAGCGCGACGGCTAAGCGACAGTGTTGCCATGGAATCGACTGCTTCTCATGTGCTGTGGTTAGCCGTTTCAGTCCTCACCTCTGTCTATTTTGTGCCATTACTAATCATGATCGCCTTTATATTAGGTAAGTTAGATCCAGCCTAGCGCAATTTCCTCCCAAGTTTCTGTCACTCCTGCTTGTCATGCTGTGATTGGGCGGATAGCTTGACCATTGCGATCCAAATAGTTTCTGCCGTCAATTATCTGTTTGCCATCCTGCATCCACAGATTACTATTTTATGAAATAATGTTGAAATGATTTCTCTGGAGGAAACAAGCTGATTGAACGTGTACTTGTGTTGTTTAATACCTATTAAACATTGACATCAATAATAAAGTAGAAAAATTCACCTCTAATATTAATATTAGAGTACAGTTCAGAAATAATTTTAAATGTTTCTAAAGGAAAATAAAACATACTGTTGAATATTTTGAACATAATTGGATTGGAAGACATTGCTGCCTAAGACAGCAATGTCTTCCAATCTAAATATATTCAAAATATTCAACAGAACATTTCTGTTGTCTTTGTAAGTGTGACTTCAGTTATCCGATATCACTCACACATTGTCATAGCTTACAAAATCAATCAATAGCTTTACATGTAATTATACATCTGTGATGCATTTCTTTAACCTACATTGTCTGTCAGATGTCCAGTCTTGTTGTACTGTAAAGTTGTTTAAATTTCAACATTGCCCAGATATTTGTCTTATACATAGGTCTTGTTTTTGCATACATGTATTAACAAATAATATTGACAGATTTCATTTGAATTATCTGATTAAGCTAAAAATAAAATTTATTAATTACCATTAATCATTTCTTTCTCTCTATTCAGGTCAAGACTAGCAGTGGGAAAACCTAGTTTATGGGACACTCTTTTTTGTGTTCAAATTTGTAGCAAATCGGATCTTTAATTTCTGAAACACAACTGCAAACAGACATGACAGATAGACAAAGAGACGGACAGACAATAGAGGAATCCATTTTTAGCTATGCCCCACCCATCTCTAGCTAAGCCCCACCCACACTTTGTCTGTTTTGGGATTGATCGATCCATGCACTCTGAATCTCAATTTCCAGGAAACTATACAGGTAATTATCTGTTGAATATTTTGAAACTAATTTGCCTTCACCCAGTCAAATTAGTTTCAAAATATTCAACAGCATGTTTATTAAATAGTAAAGACATATAATTCGCGCAACCTGATGGACTATTAAGTGTTTAAGATGGACTAAATCGAGTCATTCATGATGTAATTGATTATGACATCAGCCTACATGTCACATAGTTGATTATTATGTCATGATTGATGGCTAAACTGGACTCAATTGTCTGGCCGGATGGACAGTCGGATGCAATACCCTTTCTCTCCACTGATATGTTATCATCCTTTATTCAGTTGCCTTCATTGCGATGTGTTGTTGAACGGGGATGCTACAGCTTGCGGTTGCTTGAAACTGCATATAGATGATAGATACAGTATTGATCATTTTCAAAATTAGCAACATTAGCTCACCTGACAAGAATTAGACAGCAGTAGGTTCCATTGAAACTCGCTTTAAAATACTCATCAATGTAATATTTCTTACTTTCTCAGGAATTTATTGCGTTGTGTCTATGTTGTTAAAGGGGTTGCTCTTTAAGTGTCAAGACGGGAAAAAACTGACTAGAGGATTCCAGTTTCTCAGTCAATCATATATGTCATAATCAACTACGTGACGTGTAAGATGATGTCATAATCAATTATGTCATGAATGACGTACTTGTACATGTAGCTAAGTTAGTCACAAACGCTTACTTGATGGACTAAGCGTTGTTGTACAAATTGTATGTTTTTACTATTTAATAAACATTCTGTTGAATATTTCGAAACTAATTTGACTGGGTGCGCTATTGCTCCCATAGGCAGCAACAGCACCCAGTCAAATTAGTTTCAAAATATTCCACAGCTTACGTGAATAGTTTTCTGGAAATTGGTAGTCAGGGAGTTCAGGGATCGATCTATTCCAACATGGGTGAAGTGTGTGTGTGGAGCCTAGCTAAAGGAATGACTGGCTAAATAACCTTGCCAGTAAATGGACATTTACAAATCTAAAATTTTAATCTTCCTAACAAATTTTGACCATTAAACTGTTAATTATCATTTATGATGTTTATAGTGGTAAGATGCAGGATGTCTTAGACTATATGTTGTAAATACATTTGTTTATGTTCTAGCCATTGACTTGTATTAGTCTCACAGAGCACATCAGCTTACAAAGGGAGATAACCTTTGAAACGATGTCAATGATTTTGGAGTTATCTCTCTTGCAAAATCTTACTCATTTACAAACAATTTTTGTAGATGAGAACTAACAAACTACAAGCATGAGAAATCAAATACAAAGGTAATAAATAAATGTATTTTTAAAAATTAAAATTATTTGACTCAAAGTTAAAAAAAAAAATTCTGATTATTTTCTGTCTACATTTTATGTTTTTAGCTTTCTGGAGCTCTACAGAGAGAAGTGGCTAGTGTCCAGGCTTGGCCGCAGCATAGAACAAGCACAGATACAGTGTGTACCTCAAGAACTGTGCCACCACCATACCCACAAACACCTCCATACAAAGCTCCATCATTCACACAATCACATCGACAACAGCATCAACCATTTGCTACACTTGAAGTGAATAATAATAATTTTATAGACCACGATCATTGTTATGAAAAGTTCTCAGCCCCCAAGTACTCAAAAATTGATGACATCAACAGAAATGTGATATACTCTCATCCTCCTCATCCTACTTCGCACAAAGATCCATCAGTTCTTCCGTCCAAATGTGATATAATCTCTGATAATGATGGATTACCAATTGATTTCTTGCCAGTTTATTCTGAAACATCAGAAAACCTAAACAATTCTTGTCGTCCTGCCATAGTTTGTCCGAATTCTGTCTCACAAATGAGGCCTAGTCACTGTGTTGAGCATGTTTGTTCCAGTCAACATGTAAATCCACATCTACTACCGGGTGGCACCTACCAGCAAGACCCACACCCACATCACCATGACCCACACAACCATTCACATTCCAGTTTTGATCATTTTGACCCTGATTTGGAAGATGATGTATTTCGTACGGATCATTCTGCCTCACAAGTGTCGAGCTCGACGGACAGTGGATACAGCCAAGGCCATCCCTTGTGTGACAGGATAGGGGAACTGTGTCTCAGAAATACAGGTAGAGTATACTCTTTTGAAGATTTGAAACAAAATGCAACAAATTTGCTTTAACCTTTGAAATATTCTACTAAAATGATTGAGCTGGAATTTGTTGCTGTTTGCCGTTAATTCCTGTGTATTGGACAGCTTCATAGGTATAGGACCCCTTCATATGTATAGGACGCAGGGTCAAATTTGATAATAAAAAAATCTATCCAAAAGTTATTCTCATATTAAGAGTAACTGCCAGCGATATGAACAGGCTGGAAGCTTCTGGCCTATTGAAGTATCGTTTGAAGAGAAGATCAGAGGAGACAGAGATAGTTTGATGACAACTTCAGCTTTCACGCACCAAATAAGGAAAACAGTAAGATTACTGTCATGAGAAAGATGAACGCAAGAAGAAGATATTAAGACTAGAAAAAATGTGACTTAAAAGTTTTAAAATATGAAAATTGTTAAGAAAAAATGAATATCGCTAACATACCTGTTATGTCCTTGCATATCCTTGCATATATTTCAGAATATAATCCAGTTTAATCCTTACTTCTGTAGTTAAATAACTCATAAAATAGTCTGTGATATTTAATAAAATTACAATTGATATAATTAATGCTCTTGAGTTATTATGAGTAATTTGACCAATCTCATAAACACTGCTCGATTGTGCTGCAATCAGAACAAATTTTTTGGTATTTTGCAACTTTGTGATATTTTGTAGAATTACAATTGATGTAATTAATACTAATTATTGCTCAAAGTTGGAAAGTACTGAAAGAATGAGTTCTGTTTGCAGTCATATTGAGTCGTCTTTAACCCCTTAACACTCATATCAGCCAAAAACTGCTTCTGCAGTGGTCTTGAGAAATGTCCATTTGCAGATCAGAAGAAGACTATTTTTGAAAATTTACCACTGGAATTCAAGTGGTAAATTTTCAAAAATAGTCTTCTTTTGGTCTGTAAATGTACATTTTCTATGAGAAAATTGAAATTTTCTTGAATAAATTTCGATGGTTAAAGGGTTAAATGAGATTGAGCACTATCTACCGGTACAGGAAAATATGGGAAGTCCTAAAGCAGCAACAGTTTCCAATCAAATTAGCTTCAAGATATTCTGTAGTTTACTTGCAATTTGCTGCTTTGAATGTGCATACATTTGACATTACTCTCGAAATTATGAAAAACCCCGATTTAAATTCAAATAAACCAATTTACAATACAACTCAGAACTAACTTAACATGTTTCCAAAACAAAATAAAACGTACTGTTGAATATTTTGAACATAATTTTATTGGAAGACATTGCTGCCCAAGGCAACAATGTCTTCGTATCCAATTATGTTCAAAATATTCAACAGTACATTTCTTACATTGTGTTCAGAATTGTATGTACTAGCTAACAGGTTTCTGTTGTTGTTTTGGAAACATTTAAAGTTATTTCTGAGTTGTACTGTACATCTAGACGCTACACTAGACAATCCCGGCTGTTAGCTGCCCATATGCTTCCAGTGGGATTTCTGACTATGCTATCGGACTATCAACTATCAACAATAGTACTCCGAGATTTATAATCCTCACCCTCCCAATTTTGTCACATAGTAAATCGTTTTAAGATTTTCCAGATTTCTTTCCTGTTTTTTTACCATGCCCAAAGTTGTGGAATCCTAGGGAATGGTCACAGTCCCTCTTGTGTTAAATTTTTAACTAAATTAGGCCAAGAGTTTCTGGTCCAGAATTTAATCTGATCTGGGTAAATTCTGGAAATTGTCTCGCTGGTCTCTTGTTGTATTAAGATTTGAGCCAAATCAGATGAGTATTTGTTTAAAGCTCTGGACACCCAAAGACGAAGAGGCCAACCTGAATACAATACCATCTTCCTGTTACACGGCGAGGGTAATTAAATTTTCATGCACCACCTGACAAGTTTTAGCGATTCTACTAACACTAACAGCCTACTACAGTAGTCACATTGCAAGCAGCTGAATGGTTAAGTATGGATGTATCACTGGAATGACTCCCTCTGTATTAAAAAATATCAAAACTTGTCTTTTCTTGATCTGTAAGTAAAACTTTCCAGAGCATTCTGCTAGATTAGCGGAGCAGAACGGTTTCTCTTATGGAATGATATGTTTTGTGCTCTGCTATTTCGTGAAACATGCTTTGAGGTATAATAAGGAAAAATTAGTTACCTCCGGGATGTAGAAATTGTTTGAGTGTAGCTTTCGTGACCATCTCGGTCACTTCTTCAGCACTAACTGACGGTTGCTGGCAACGTCACTCTGGTCAGTTCTTGTGGAGTCACGTGACAGCATGGACTGGTAGACTGCTGGTATGCGGTAGCCCTCGTCTATGTTCATGGTTGGTTGATGCTTGTAGATTTCTATGGCCTCTAACCTTCCGTTTGAATAAGTTGGTCTCAATGTTGATGACCGAGGCACTGCTGGCGGGGATGACATGGCCAGTGGATTCTGTATAGGGTTCGAAATAATGGGTGCATACATGCACAGATGCACGTAGATTTTGATCAGTGCACCTACCTTTCTTTGCTACCTGCAAAACTGTGCACGTAACATTTTTGCGAAAACTGGTACCAAAAATGGTTAGCGGTAATCTAAAAGCTTTATCAGACTAATCTTTGCATATTTTAGCAATATAATCCAGTTTATTAAAAACTTTAGCGGTTAGTTAGCATGTATAACAATCTTTTAGTGATAAATGAGTTCATTATAAATCAGTTTTTTTCACAAATTTACCGGAAAAACAATTGCGTTTATGAGGCCTCTTCTATCAGTGGCGACGCGATTAGAATTATCCAATTAAAATTGAGTGTGTGGACGAAGACCCAATCAAAATTATGCAAAATATATTATCTTCTTAGAAGAATTAATAAAGGAACAATCAGTGTTGTTCAATCGATTTCTTCCAAAGGCTGCCGATCTATATTTTCATTGGCGCCTACGAGGCTAATTTCACAAATTCATTTTATCAAAGCTCACAATCATATTTTCTCTTCATAAATCGCACAAGTTCATTGGGGAAATTCCCTAAGATCGTCTGCTAATCAGCGCAACGAATGTAGCATACATGTATGTTTCGCGTGTCTAATGATAAAATCAGAATGAAGAGAAGCCAGAAGACTATATCTTCATTTTTTAGTGGCGGTGACGAAGCCAAACGAGTTAAAACTATTAGTAACAGTGAAATTACTACTAATTCACGGGTAGAAAGTGAATCTGCAGTACCAGCTGCAGATACTTTCGTTGTAGATGGCTTTAGCCCAATGCCCAGCAGTAGCTGTAGGAAAATCAAGTCAAACACTAAGTGCTACAAATTCCAGGATTCATGGAAACAACATCGACTTTGGCTTCAGTTTAATGAAGAAAGTAAAAAGATGTTCTGCCAGGTGTGTTGTAAATTTGATAAGGCTCAAAAACCAAATGCATTTAGAGATGGTTGCAGTAGTTTAAGAAAGAAAATTGTGGAAGACCATGAAAAGTCATTCACTCACTTAACTGCTATGTCTGCTCACAAAACAGATCTTACAAAATCCACAGAACGGCCTATTGAAAAAGCTATCATTAATATGGAGAGTGAGGACTATGATCAAACAAGAACCGTATTTACAACAGCATATTATATAGCCCAGTCATGCAGACCATACTCAGACTTTGCTGCTTTAACAGACCTTCAAAGGACAAATGGAGTAAAACTTGCTACATCTTATTGTAATGACAAACAGGCCAGGACATTTGTTCACTACATTCATGAATCAGAAAGACAGATTATGTTAGAAAAAATGAAGGTCATGGAAGTGTTTTCGTTTCTCTCTGATGGCAGCACAGACAGAGGTACTATAGATGAAGAGTGTGTTTATGTCCGATATATTGACCCAGAAACTAAACTACCAGTGACCAGATTTGTCGCACTTCGGGCCCTTGGCAAAAGTGATGCTGAGGGAGTATTTAATGCCATCAAAGATGTTATGGAAACTGACTTAAAGATAAACTGGAAAATAAACCTTGTAGGATGTTGTATGGATGGTGCTAGTGTTAACATGGGCCGTATATCTGGTGTTGCCGCAAGGTTTAAAGCTGAGGTTCCTTACTTGTTGGTAGTCCATTGTTGTGCACACAGATTAGAACTTGCAATCAAAGACACAATCAGAGAGGTTCTATATTACGACACTGTTGAACAATTATTAGACCAGATATACAGATTTTACACAAATTCACGCCTATCATGGAGTTCTCTTAAGCAGTCAACGACAGGTCTTAACATGCCAATTTTGAAGCCAAGCAAAGTAACAGGGACAAGGTGGATGGCACATCATGATAAAGCACTGGGAATTATTCACAAAGACTGGCCAGTCATGGTTACACACTTAGAACAAGTTTCGATTACCGGCTCAGGAAAAGCTGAAAATAAGGAAAAGGCTAAATCATGGCTGAAGATACTTACCTCAACAAAATTTGTAATGTTCATGAACTTTCTGATGAAATACTTTAAATACATGAGTTTCCTCAGTGTAACATTGCAGACAAATGATTTGACACCAGATGTGGTAATGAACAGGATTAAGTCTACAAAACTGAAGCTCACAAAAGCAACAGAGTCACTTGATGAAATAATGACTGATGGAATAATCAAAGATGCTAATGGAGAAAATATGTATCGTGGTGTGAAGCGTGACAAGCCTATTGGTGGCTCTGTTTCCTCGAGAAAAAAAGCCAAAGAGAAGACTCAATTGGTGTTGCAGTAGGCCTAGCTGTTAAAAACATTGCAAAATCAGTTGCTACAAAAACTATCATGCACATTGACAAACGATTTGCTTCTCTGCTGCATGATGAAGACACTATTATGACTGCCTTCAGTATTTTCTAACCTGCTGTTCTGCCAAGTACAGAGGGTGACCTGCATGACTATGGTAATCAATGTGTGACATCGTTAAACCAGCGATTTATTGTTCTCATGGACTCCAGAAATGCAACTCTAGAGGACCTTCTAAATGAGTGGTGTGATCTAAAGGAATTGATGTGCAAGAAAATAGTGTCTTCCAAGAAATCAATGAAATACATTGACTTTTGGAGTGAAATAATGAAATCCAAGGCCCAGGACATGCCCTTGATATTACTGCTGGTACAGATCAGCATGGTACTACCAATTAGCTCAGCAGAATGTGAACGGGGGTTTTCTTTAATGAAAAGGACAAAAACTGACTGGAGAGCTAAACTCCAAACAGAAAGTTTGACTTCTTTAATGTTTCTAAATCTGAACTGTAAGACACCAGTTAATCAATACTGCCCTGATGATGCCATAAAGTCATGGTGGACAGGTGGCAAACAGAGACGCAGGCCAAGGGTAAAGCCATACGGTCCGAGAGGGAAAAGGACTTCCCCCAGTCAGTGACTGTGAGAGTGACAATGATTCATCATCGTCTGGATCAAGTAGCTGTTCAGAATGATACAGACTAACACAGTCACTTACAGTGTCATGGCTGCTAAGCAGGCTAGATAAATTTCTATTAAGAATAATAAAAGTTCTTGTTAAATTTTATGTAAAAGACATAATCTTTAATAAAATCTTAATATTTTTAATAGAATTGCCATCTAAAGTTGTGTATTAATCTTGTTGAGTTTGTTAGTTCAAGTTGATTGTTATATAACATTTTACTGACATTTAAACTAATATAAACAACAAACACAGTGAATGGTTGATAAGTAATTTATAGAAAAGAGCAAAGACCATGATTATAAACATTTTAAGCACAGATTTATTTACAAATAAAGAACAGTTACTCATCTTCAGTGATTACAAGCATTACATAATTAAAAAAGATGATACTCAATGATGCATTTCTATGGATTTTTTACATTGGTAAGTAAAATAATAGTAAGATTTGCTGTGCATGTAGATATTGTATGGTGCATGTATGTGATATAACTGGGTGCACTGCTGTGCATGTAGTTTTTTTCAAGTATTTCGACCCTTGCTGTATGCTCTGCCACAGCAGAGTTGGAATTGATTTTAAGATGTTCTTTGACTCTGGTGTTGAGAGGCCTTTTGGTTTCGCCTATGTATGTCCCCTCACATTGGTCACATTCGATCTTGTAGATGACTCCAGAGCGTTCATCTGTGGTCAGTTTATCTTTTGGTCTTACTAGTTGTGATGTTAAGGTGTTGACGGGCTTGTGGTATAGGTTTTGATGTGGTGTTCTCTGAAGAGTCTGCCAAGGTGTTCTAATAGGCCTTGGATGTACGGAAGTCCGACTAGTGGAAGTTTTTTGACATCTGGTGGTTTATTACGAGGTGGGGAGGTGGTTTTCTCATCCACGAAGTGTAACCGTTAGCTAGGAGAGACTGTTGGATGTGATGATGTTCTTTTTTTTTTGTCTGATGTTTCTGTGATGATGGAGTCTACGCGGTGAAATAGAGTTCTGACGACTGACCTTTTGTGTTCCAAATGGTGATTAGAGTGAAAATTTAGATATTGATCTGTGTGTGGGTTTTCTGTACACGGTATGTTTGGTTGTTCCGGAATCACTGACATTTACCAAGACGTCCTGGTGAATTGGATGCATTGGTCGATGCTGTTGAGGTGATCAGTGAAAGGTTGGATGTTGTAGAGGTGCAGGCATGTGAAAGTGTCATCCACATATCGGTACCAGAAATTTGGGGGAGTCTGAGGCTGTGCTAAGTGCTTGTTGCTCAAAGGATTCCATATAAAGGTTTGCGATCACTGGCGACACTGAGGAGCCCATAGCTACTCCATGAATTTGGTGGTAGAAGTAGCCATTCTGAACAAAATAGGTGGTGTCTAACACGATCTTCAAGAGGCTGATAATCTGGGTTGGAGAGAGGCTTGTCCAGTCCTTTAATGAGGGGTCTAGGTCCAGAACTCTCTGGATGACTGGAAGAGCCTTGTCCGCTGGGATGCTGGTGAAGAGTGAAGATACATTGAAGGAAACTAATTTGTGTGTGGGCGGGACTTCAAGAGACTGAATTTTGGTGGCGAAATCCTTGCTGTTTTTGATGTGTTGCTCTGAGTGACCAACTAGTGATTTTGAGGCTTGAGATGTGATGCATCCAATGCTGGCAACGATGGGTCTAAGAGGAATGTTGGTCTTTGTGGATTTTGGGAAGTCCATAGAATCTTGGGACAATGGCAGTTCCGGGGTAGAGTTTGAAGTATAGGGATTGGTCGATGATGTTCTGGCTTTTCCAGTCTTTGAGAAGTTTTAGCAGGCGGTTTTTGTACTGGTTGGTTGGGTCAGAAGATAATTTGGAGTATGTGTGGTGGTCTGAAAGATGGGCACTGATTTTGTCTTGATAGTCATCTTTATCCATTATCACTGTGCATCTCCCCTTGTCGGCTGGCAAAATTTGGATGGAGTCATTGTGTTTCAGATGTTGTAAAGCCCTACATTCTTCAATTGTAATGTTGCTTCTCCTATTTGGTCTTTTGTTGAATTTAGTGACAGTTTTTGTCACTTCGCTTCTAAGGCTGTCTGCCTGTGAGTTAACAAGATGTTGACAAGCGCTCTCAGTGCAGGCAATAATTTCTTCGACAGGGATGGAGTTGGAGGAAACCGGGGGAAAAAAAAATGCTTGGAGGTGATTTGCGAAAACCAGAACATGTTTTTACTTTTTAATGACGTAATTGCAGGCAAAACAACATCATAAGTAACATAGGCATATATTGCGTCATAAGCGTATTGTGCAAAGGATGCTTGGGGAAAGCACTCTGTTGAAACATTATCATTCCAAATAGAATAATTTTGTTACAGACCGCTCTATGAGGACCACCTTTTGAAACTATGTTTTGCACGTTTTATGGAACATAAGGCTGGCGTGCCAGACAGTATCGGCCCTCTCAGCAGGAAATGGTTAACAAATTTGCTCCAGTGTAAAAGTATTTTGGGGGTTAAATCATCTTATTTATATTTCATTATCCCTTTAAATGGTCAAATTCGGTCAGGAAAATATCTGTTTGTAGGTTAAGAGAAGACTGATTTTGAAGATGTATCACTGGAATGACTCTGTTATCGTAAAATATCAAAACTTGTCTTCTTGATCTGTAAATGGACAATTCTCAAGACCACTGCAAAAGTCAGTTCTGGCGAGCTTTGTAATTAACCCTTTCACTGATAAATTCCCTGTATTTTAATCTCAGGGAAAACAAACAGAAAATATGTTGAATATTTTGAAATTAATATGCCTGGAAGCCATTGCTGTCTTAGACAGCAATGGTTTCCAGTCATATTAGTTTCAAAATATTCAATAGAATATACAAGTTAAATTGGTATTTGGTTATCAAATTTAAGTTAGTCACAGTTCTGATTATATTACACCATCATCTGTTGTTACAGGTACCAGCTCATCCAGCACAACGTCTTCCACACCCGTTCTCATTCATGCGCAACGTTGTTCAAGGGAGGTTACTCCTACTAGACATCTGGATAATGTCAACAACAGAGTGAAAGACGAATTCACCGCCGACCATCTTGCCAGTCAGAAACCATCTGTGGTTAGTAGACTCTGAATTGGTTTCCAGTTGCCTTAAAATCTTTCACCCACTTCCATTCCTAGCACTATCCCTTTCCTCATCTCACTCACTCATTGTCCTCTCTATTTCAAAGTTTTCTTTGAAAGACTTGCTCTCGAATAGAGGGATCTATTTCTAGCTGTCCTCCGCCAAGTTCTAGCTAAGCTTCACCCACATTGTCGCATGTGTTGGAAGGGATTTATCTACTTTGAGCCCTGAATTCCCTGAATCCCAGGTGAATATACAGGCCTGTAAGCTTGAATATTTTGAAACTAATTTGACTAGAGGTTATTGCTAGGGCTGCACGGTTTAACTTATAGCTTTATCGGTTTCAATATAACTTTTCATATCGGTTTTAACCGAATATTGTTTTTATGGGCGACCTTTATTAGGTATATGTCAAGAAAAAGTTGAAATCCTTTCTTCAAAACGCTTAAAAACGATCGTCAATAGCACGTAAAACTTATTATTTGGGACCATCTAAATGTTATGTATTCTGTAATGACCATCATATATTACAGCAAAATTATTATACAATTTGACATTTCATGTCATCGTAAAAAAATACCAATCATGTGATATTAGAAAGATTTAATTCCGGTATTCAGAGCGAGCACTTGTCTGCGACTAATGGTCTTGGACTCTGAACTCTGAAATTACTATATATGCAATGGTGACCGAGTACTGTACTTTAGATCCGATCCGAGTTTCATCAGGAAGTTGGGATCGCTCAGTTATCTCGCTCTATCGCGCTGGCATATGAGATCTCGCTACCACGCTGGCTTATGAGATCTCGCGAGAATACAAATGTGCGTCTTCAAGCAAACTCTTCCGTGAATAGTTCAAGCAATATCTGTCAGAATTCTTTTCTAAATAGATCGATCACTTGACCGCTGTTGTTATTATTAGCCTATTAAATTTACATTTTAGTCAAAAAGAGTTTGTTTTAGGCACAAGGGGTGTGTGGGAGAAACGATATTCCCGCTTTCAACAGTCTATCAAGCGTGTCTTAGAGATTTAACATCATGTGTGCATAACCATTTATTTTGGCAACGATCATAAAGCGTCAGCCACTGCTCGATTAGATAAACAATGTTCCTTCGTAGGAAGAAAAATCATTCTTCGTATAGTGATTGGATAATTTTTGTCATGCTAGCCAATGAGAAAACTGGAATGGGATGATCAGCGTAAACGGCCTAATCGATATATCCCGGAAAAACATGTGTTAGATATCAATAAAACTCATTGTGCTTTTCGCGATTGTCGCTGGTTAGTACACATATCTTTCATTTTTAGCTCACCTGGCCTGAAAGGTACCCTCCAGACGCTTTTTTCAGAATTTTGATTGATACATTTTTTTGGTGAAAATCTGAGATTTTATGACAACTCTACTGGAAATGGTCAAAATGCTACTCCTCCTTAGCTGCTTGACAGATTTCAACCGGATTTGACTAGATGCATTCTATGGTGGTAGGCCCTAGAACTTCTTTTCAGAATTTTGATTGATCAATTTTTTGGGTGAAAATCTGAGATTTTATGAAAAATATACCAGAAATGTTCAAAATGCTACTGTTCCTTAGCTGTGTGACATATTTCAACCAAATTTGAGTAGATGCATTCTATGGTGGTAGGCCCTAGAACTTCTTTTCAGAAATTTGATTGATCAATTTTTTGGGTGAAAATCTGAGATTTTATGAAAAATATACCAGAAATGTTCAAAATGCTACTGACTGTTCCTTAGCTGTGTGACATATTTCAACCAAATTTGAGTAGATGCATTCTATGGTGGTAGGCTCTAGTTCTTCTTTTCAGAATTTTGATTGATCAATTTTGTGTGTGAAAAACTTAGATTTTATGAAAAATCTATATCGGAAATGGTTAAAATGCTACTCATCCATAGCTGCTTGACATATTTCAACCAAATTTGACTAGATGAATTCTATGGTCGTAGGCTCTAGAATGTCTTCAGAATTTTAATTGATAAATCTTTTGGGTGAACATCTTAGATTTCATTAAAAAAATTACCAGAAATTGTCAAAGCGCTACTCATTAACCGCATGGCGGATTTCAACCTAGTTTGGCTGGAATGATCCTATGGGTGTAGGTTTCAGAACTTCTATACAGAATTTTGATTGGTAAATTTTTTCGGTGAAAATCTTGAATTTTATGAAAATCTACCAGGAAATGCTACGCCTCATTAACTGCTTCGGCGATTTCAACCAGACTTGGATGGAAGGACCCTATGGTGGCACGCTTCAGATCTAATATGCAGAATTTTGATTGGTAAATTTTTGGGTGGCTATCTTGGATTTTCCAAAAGTTTTGGTAAATCAGTTAAAAGCCTACACCTCTTTAACCACTTGGCTGATTTCAATTAATCTCAGCTGGAAGGACGCTAGGTGGGTAGGCTTCAGAACGTATATACAGAATTTTGATTGGTCAATTATTTTGGTGCCCATCTTGGATTTCCGAACATTATCCGCCTTTAAATGCTAATGGTCCAGGTGAGCGCCACAGGCCCTTGGGCCTCTTGTTATCAATGATGATATGAAAAACCGAAAATATGTTCAATTTCAGTTTTTTTGTATATCTATATCTATATTTTACAAGCGATTTTGAAACCGTCAGTGCATGGAGCTGGCTATTTTCACATCAAGAGTATACTTACCTCCCTAATACTTTTGATATTGCTAAATATTGGCTTTCACTCAATAAACACTCAGATTAAAACAGTTAGGTGCCCCTACTGGGCAGGGAGTCAGAGCGTAGTCTGGTGGATGCCAGCCCCACCACCGCGCATGCGCAGACTAGCACTTCCTCTTTGCTAATTTATTGGCTAAGAGACTACACATGCTTTTGTGCTGGTGCTTTTTGTGACTCATTTATAAACGTTTTTGACACAATTTTGAACTGTTGTTACCTGAGAAAGATGGCAGAAAGAGTAACTTCGCCACAGGAGGGCCTTGGACCTTTAAATCAGGTGACTTCTAGTAAAATTAGCAAGTTTTGTCCCGTTGTAATGTGTTTCCGGGACTAGCGCTAAACGTGATAAGCGCTTTGATTAGTTGGTTTATTTCAACTAGGTGCTATATAAAACTAATCTCTCTTTGTGTTTATGTCCACAGGTCTGTGTGAAGAAATATTATGGACATGACATCAGCAGAGGGTTTGTGTCTCTCCACCATGGTTCCATTTCCTACTAATACTGTTAGGTTATCTAACCAAAAATTCTATGTCCAGTGAGTTGGAGGCCTATTATAAAGGTCTTCTCACTTTGCCCTCTTGATCCAATTCCTTCCCCTAGAGGTGGAGAGAGTTAAGAGGCGGTCAGTGGTGGAGTGCTCCAGTTCATCAGGTTGGATGGTTTGTCTAGACAAGGTGTCAGGTATCTAATTATTGATATGAGGTGATGTTAATTATTTAGAGGAAAGGGAGATAATTAACTTTATTTGCCATTGTTATCAGTATATATCTGATGCTTGTATAGTCGAAATGTCCATTCTGTACATGTTCTGGTTAGAGATACAATTCGTCCTTGCACTGGGATGTTTGTTGGGGATCGATTTTTTCCTGTCATAGGATTAATGACGTCATAATCAGCCTTGCTCTTTATTTACAATTAAAGTTGTCCGAAGCTGGTTTTCTGATAAATTATGATCTTTATGATCATTTCCTTCTCTTGAGTTGGTGAGTTTCTAAGCTTAACTAGTTTGCTCATACTCCTCGTCCTTTGCCCTTTTTCAGAGACCTGGTTGTGCGTCCTGTGGACGATTTTTGAGGGATAAGTTTGGCCCTCATCTCTGTTTTCAGTGTAGCCCCTGTGGTCCCTTGCTTAATTGCGAGATATGTAAGCACTGGGGGGGCGAGTTAATGTCCGAATTCTTGTGCTTGCAGGCGAAGGACAAGGTGGAGGATGAGAAGAAGAAGCAGAAGAAAGAGGGTGTAAGTAAGAAGGGTAAGAGGAAGGCCTCGTCCGCGGTGGATATGGAGGCCTTCCGGACCGAGATGTTGGGAGAGATGAGGAGGACAATCAAGGATTTGGTTCCAGAGTTGCTTCGTGGCATGCTTCCTGGACCAAATCCTTTATTGACCTCATCATCTGCTTCGGAGCAGGTAATCCCCACCTCTGAATCAACGTTCCTTAGTACGCTTCCGTTGTTTGACGATTCAGAGGTGGCCCCATTAGAGGGGGCGTTCCACGGCCCTGGCAGCAGGCTTATTGCCGCGCCCAATAGGGACCGTGGACGGTCGTCGCTGGAACCCGCGGGCTGCTTATCAGTCCAGGGGTATCCGCACACCGCGGGTGCCAGTACCTCGTACGGCACCTTCCCTGGCCAGTCCGGGTTAGCTCTCTTTGCTGACCCGGAGTCTAATCTCTCTGGCCAGGAGGATGAGGATTACCTGTTGGGGTCGCCGTCTGAAGACGTGGACATGGATTATGACGTCTGTGCACCCCTCGCGGGGAATACAGGCGCCTTTTTCCATGGTTCTACTCTTCCAGGGGTAGAATCCACGGTTCAGACTGTGGCCCTGGGCGCTGAAGGCCAGCGGTACCGCATACCTCGGCTTGCCGAGAGTGTCGCTGGTGCTGGCCGGGGCCGTGGTGGGGCGGTATATGCCCCGCGCTCTACCACGGCGGCTGCTCCTGGTCAAACCAGTGATATTAGCATGCCGGTATTGTCAGGCCCGCATGTTCTCCCTGGCTTGCCAGGCATAGCAGCGTACCCGCCGTCAAGCTCTGTTGCTTGCGCTCTGGAGGAAGACGAAGGCCCCCGTCTTGTAGAGCACTCGCAGCTAGCCACGGAGGAGGATTGGTCTGACGCTTGCCAGTGGTTGGTAAGTGTTAGACCAGATCTGCCCGTGGAGCAGTCGGCTAGCCAGCGTGAGCACAGGCCGTGGTTAGCTGGTAAGCCTGCTGCTAACGCTATGCCTTCTCTGCCGCTGGCAGAGCATGTCGTTGACATGTTCGAGGCGGCGGAGACGTCCATTAAGTCGAGTGGACGTCTCGCTAAGGCCCCGCGCGAGGTGGCCAGGCGTTGTCGCATCGTGCCCCTGGACTACCAGCGGTACGGTGTGGTACCGAAGCCGAGCGTGGATGACCGCGCGGCTTTGGGTGAGGATGCGCGGCCAGGCTCCCGTTCTGACACGGGAGTCTTGTGTTCGAACGCGTTGCGTTCAGCAAATGCCGCGTTGCGTGATGCGGAGGAGAGTGGGAGGGCTTCGATTGCCGCTTTGTCCCACGTCTCCCAGCTGTTACAAGGGGTAGTAACAGCATCCGCATCGCGCCAGCCAAGTCCGGTCACAGTCCAGCGAGCCATCCAGGATGGTATCAACCTGGCTCTGGACTGTATGACGCGGGCGGTGACCAGGAGTGTCCGGGCAAGGCGCACTTTTGCCTTGGATAATCTGTGCCCGTCCCAGGACCTCTACAATAGGCTACTACGTACGCCTATGACAGGTCCTGGTCTCTTTGGAGGTGAGGGGTGTAGGCACCTCCAGGAGACGGTTACTCTGGTCAATAACCAGAGGGCGCTGCGCGAGCAGTTTGAGGTGCTTCGTCGTGCCAACGTTCGCGCCGCACCCCCTGCGTATCGTCCCCTGCAGGCTCGAGGTGGTAGTGGCCAGGTCAGAGGCCAACCACCATCGCAGCGCCGGCCTCGGCCGCGTGCGATTCGGCCAGCAGCGAGGGGGGGCGCAGGCTCCTCAGGCGCAGTCAGCCAGGCAGCCGCCCGCGCACCGAGGTGCGCGCGGTGCTGGTCGTGGCGCGCGAGGATCTGGGCGGGGTAATCGTTCCTGATGGGACGGTTACCGCGGTGAGAACCGCGCCGGTGTTTCGGGCAGAGGAGACAGTGCCGCTCTTGCACTCCTTATGTCCACCTCTATCCCTAGGTGGACCGGTGGGAGGCCGGCTAGCCGACCACATGCAAGAGTGGGAACGGTTAACTCAGGACCGTTTAGTCTTGCGATGGCTTTCAGTCGGGTATCATCCCGATTGGATGACAGGCCCGCCATCGCGACTGTCTCTAGTGCCGATCTGGACTCCAAATCCGAGAGATCCAGATCAAAGGTTGTGTATCGAGGAGGAAATAAATTCCCTCATACAAAAAGGAGCTATTCAGCCGGCACAGAGGTGTCCGGGCTTCTATTCAACCCTGTTCTTAGTAACAAAGAACACCGGAGGGTGGAGACCAATTCTCAACCTCAAGCCATTGAACAAGTTCATAGAGACGCCCAGTTTCAAGATGGAGACTGTGCGCTCGGTGTTGGCGGGGTTAGAGAGGGGAATGTGGACAGCGTCGATAGATTTGAAGGACGCTTATTTCCACATCCCCATACACAGGAGTTTCCGTCGCTTCCTGAGATTTGCATTCCAGGGCAGACAGTGGGAATTCAGGGTGCTACCCTTCGGAATTTCCACGGCTCCTCTGGTTTTCACCCGTGTGGTTCTTGCGATCACCGCATACCTCCGCAGGAGAAGCATAGCAGTCCACACGTACATAGACGACTGGCTGTTGAAAGCACACACCCGGGAAAGTTTATCGGCCAGTCTGGAGATTGTTTTGAAAACTCTCACATACTTAGGCTGGATGATCAATTTCCCAAAATCAGAGCTGATTCCATCCCAGAAGTTTGTTTACCTGGGGATGTTCTTCGATCTAGAGACAGGATATGTTTATCCTACTCAGGAGAGAGTTCAGAAACTCATCTCATTAATTCAGTCGGTGTGCGACAGTCGTCATGTCCTGGCACGGGTTTACTTGAGAATGCTGGGGTTGATGGTTTCATTGGAACCAGTCATTCCTCAGGCCGCCTTACGCAGGCGGCCGATCCAGTTATTTCTCATGACACAATGGACCCAGAGTACAGGTTCGCTGGACTCGAATGTGTCAGTGTTGGCGCCTCTGATTCATCACCTGCAATGGTGGTTGGACACAGAGAATCTCTTGGTGGGGGTTATGCTAACCCCTCCCCACCCTCAGGTGACTGTGTATACAGATGCATCAATGGAGGGCTGGGGAGCTTGCCTGGAAGAGTCCACGATATCAGGGCTTTGGAATCTGGAACAGTCAAAGGAACATATAAATCTACTGGAGCTAAGAGCAGTAGTCCTGGGCCTGGAACATTTCTTACAGAAAGTTCAGGGCAAGATTGTTCTTATTCGTTCAGACAACTCAACAGTTGTGACTTACATAAACCGCCAGGGCGGAACGAAGTCGCCCAGTCTCTGTATGATGACATGGAGACTGCTTTGTTGGTGTCTGGATCACCAGATTACCTTGAAAGCAGTTCATATTCCGGGAAGGTTAAACCTGCTAGCAGACTCATTGAGCCGAAGGATGAGTGTTTTACCCACGGAATGGCAACTAAATCAATGTGTGGCGGATCGTCTTTTCGACCATTGGGGGAAACCCAACATCGATTTGTTCGCAACGAAGAAGAATGCGAAGATGACGACGTACGTCTCTCCGATTCCGGATCCAAGCGCTTTCGCAACAGATGCGTTAGCTATCAGCTGGGGGAGAATGTATGCATACGCATTCCCTCCAGCAATCCTGATTCCAAAAATTCTTCAGAAAATCAGACAAGAGGAATGCCAAGTGCTTCTGATCGCCCCGGATTGGCCAAGCCGATCATGGTATACGGATCTGCTGGACCTTCTGGTCTGCAATCCGGTTCCTCTGCCTCTGATGGACGATATTATCTTCCAGGGCAAGGCCCTTCACAACAATCCGTCAATGTTCAGATTGACTGCGTGGATGTTGTCAAGGAATCTAGAATTAAGGAGGGCTTTTCTGAGCAAGCAGCCATGTTTATGGCCAAAGCCAGGAGGGGGTCAACCTCCAGAGCATATAATTATAAAATCAACAGATTTGCAGAATGGTGCTCAAAAAGATGTATTGATCCAATGGATTCATCTATTCAAGTAGTAGCTGATTTCCTCTGTCACCTCTATGATGCCTATAGCCTCAAGCCTAACTCTATTGCTGGTTATAAGTCAGCATTAATGTCTGTTATTCCTTGCTTGGCTAAGAGGGGAAGTGATGAAGTAAATACATTAAATGTATTAATTAAAGGCATGGGCAATCTAAGACCAAGGAATCCACCGGTGATTCCGTCTTGGAGTTTATCGCTAGTGCTTCAAGTACTAGGTGATAAGCCTTTTGAACCACTTAGTTCCATTTCTATGAAACTATTAACACTGAAGACTGTGTTTTTAATTGCTGCGGCCTCGGCTAGGCGTAGGAGTGAAATTCATGCCTTATCAGCCGAGGATGACCGTTTTGTGGTTTCAGGGGAAGGCCTTAAGCTGCTACCTAGGATTAATTTCTTGGCTAAAAATCAGTCGTTGAAATATCCAGGTCAACCTATTATTTTGCCTGCTTTAACTAGATATGATCCTAATTCTAAAGCATGGTGTCCTGTCCGGGCGCTTTGCCGGTACAAGCAACGTACGGCGGAGTGGCGCACCGATCAGTCAGCGTTATGGTTGTCATATATTGAACCCCATGGCAGGGCTTCTAAGGACACCATTTCCAGGTGGATTGTAGAATGCATTCAGTTTTGCCATAAATCCGCCACCGGGAAGCAGGTTGACGTGGCCAAGGCTCACAGTGTCCGCGGCGTAGTGACATCCACGGCCCTATTTAATGGGGTCCCTGTGGATGATATTATGTCGGTGGCTCAGTGGCACTGTGAGTCAAGTTTTACAGACCATTATCTCTGTGACACCTCTAATCCTCTCGCCTTGTCGATTTTGAAAAAATAACTAGGCATATATATTTTTGATGGGGTTTCCTCATTGCTTATATATTTCACAATTAATTTATGGAAACAACCACTAATTTGGGACTGCATCGATCTTCACCAATGGGAAGAGGATGTCAGCAGCCATTTCAACAAGGTCAGTCTTGTGTATGTGTTGTCCATTGTTGATTGTCTTGTCACGTTACCCGTTATTTATATGATGATGGCTTTGTGTATTTATGTGGTTCATTGTTGAGAGTATACGAAAATGGAGTTTTTTCGTCTCTGTCCTGTAGTACATGGCACTTGTACGTAGAGAGCGTATAGGACATTGAGGTCATTCGACTCTTCCTCCCAGGAAGGAGGGGGGGAGCGCATATGACATTCGGTCATCTCTCATACATCGGGGGTGTTATCCGATGGTTAGTCAAATCCTGACTGTTTTTCATACAGTTTCAGAAGTTTAAGTGCCTTAAACGCAGAAAAGCGTATAGGGATGAGCTGGTCTTTTGACCTCGCCTCCCTCCCGCCGAATTCACTGTCGAATTCTGGCAATATCAAAAGTATTAGGGAGGTAAGTATACTCTTGATGTGAAATAAACGAAATCAAGGATTTCTTTTTTCACGAGAGAGTTGATACTTACCTCCCTAGATACGGACCCGGCCTCTCCACCCCACAGAGGCTCGGTCTTCAGGCTCTTTATAGTTGCATGTGTATCAGCCAATAAATTAGTCAGAGGAAGTGCTAGTCTGCGCATGCGCGGTGGTGGGGCTGGCATCCGCCAGACTACGCTCTGACTCCCTGCCCAGTAGGGGCACCTAACTGTTTTAATCTGAGTGTTTATTGAGTGAAAGCCAATATTTAGCAATATCAAAAGTATTAGGGAGGTAAGTATCAACTCTCTCGTGAAAAAAGAAATCCTTGATTTCGTTTAGTCTCAGTCAAATTAGTTTCAAAATATTCCACAAAATGTTTATTATATTGTAAATTCATCAAAGACATACAATTTGTACACTTAATGGACTTCAGTTTTCATGATGTCACTATGTATTGTGATGTCAGCCTACATGTGACGTAATTGATTATGATGTCATATACTTGAGTGACAGGTCTTATCGCTCAATTGTTAAACCACTAACCAGAAGTTATAAAATGTCATGGAAATGTTTCACCATATATGTTTAGTGGCAATCATACACTTAAGTTGTGCAAGATTTTGAAACTAATTCGACTGGATGCTGTTGCTACCTTTGCTTGAAAGCTACCAGTCAACTTAGTTTCAAAGTATTCAACAAAATATTTATTAAATTGGAATTGATTTTTTCATATCTAATCTCTCAGATTGACAACTTAGATATTTTGTATGCAAAATATTATACAGAGACCTGAGAAACATTGAGAGAAAACGTGTACAAATGCCATTGTCACGGTCATGATATTGTTCAATGGAGGAATCCAATTTTATCTAGATGCCCTGCAATCTTTAGCTAAGCTCCATCCACACTTTGCCCATTTTGGGATCGATCGATCCCTGAACTCCCTGACTATTAATTTCCAGAAAACTATACAGGTAAGCTGTTTATTGTTTTGATGCTAATTTGACTGGGTACTGTTGCCGCTCATGGCAGCAACAGCGCCCAGTCAAATTTGTTTCAAGATATTCAATAGAATGTTCATTAAATAGTAAAGAGATACAATTCGTACAATAATGCTTAGTCCGTCATCAATTAAGCGTTCATGATGAACTTATCTACATCAATCATGATGTAATTGATTATGACATCAGCACTTAGTTGATTATGATGTCATATGATTGACTGAGAAACTGGAATCCTCCATTCTTGTCAAAGTCTTGAAAAAGTCGGTGAGTTTTATACTATGAAATATCTACGAACCCTGAGCGTGTCTGAATGGACCTATTTTCCATGCAAATTATTTACAACAGAATATTTCTTACAGTACAGCTCACACATAACTTTGTTTCCAAAACATGGCAATGCCTTCCAATCGACTTATGTTTAACCCTTTAACACTCAAGTTTACCAAAAACTGCTTCTGAAGTGGTCTTGAGACATGTCCATTTGCGGACCAAGAGAAGACTATTTTTGAAACTTTACCTCTGAAATGACCGAGCAGGTCATTCCAGTGGTAAATTTTCAAAAATAGTCTTCTCTTGGTCTGCAAGTGGATATTTTCTGAGAAAATTTTAATTTTCTTGAACAAATTCGATGGTTAAAAGGTTAAAAATATTCAACAGAACATTTCGTACACCGTGTTCAAAATTGTACTAACTAACATGTTTCTGTGTTTGCATTGGAAACATGTTAACTGGTTTATGTATTTTACATCCAGTGATTTTTTCATATATGTACGCTATAGTGTTGAATGGATTAAATTAAGACTGTAAATGTTATGTTTATATTTTCAGTTTTCACTTACCATTGCCAAGAACCCTGGTTTGGGATTCAGTATTGCTGGGGGTCTTAGTTCATTTGGCAATCCTTTCAGACCTGATGATAATGTAAGTACTGACACAGTACTGAGACCTTTATGCTATTTATGACATGTATGCATTCACACAGGGCCATCCATGGGAGGAATCCAGTTTTAGCTATGCCCTGCCCAGCTTTAGCTACAATCTACCCACACTGCACATGTTGGGATCGATTGATCCCTAAACTCCCTGACTATCAATTTCCGGAAAACTATACAGGTAAGCTGTTGAATATTTTGAATCTAATTTGAGTGGTTGCTGTTGTTGCCTAAGGCAGCAACGTCGCGCAGTCAAACTAGTTAAAAATATTCAACAACATGTTTATTAAATAGTAAAAACATAATTTGAACAACAACTCTTAGTCTGTAATCTATTAAGCATTCATGACGACCTTGTTTACATCATTGATTATGACATTAGCCTACATGTCACGTAGTTGATTATGACATCATATGATTAATGGATAAACTGGAATCCTCAATTGGAAACACACTTGCCAGTTTCTGGTAGCACCACCTGTCATTATCCTATCATATATACATTTAACACAAAATGTATGCATCATTGCATCTGTGATGTAATAAAGCAACATTCATTTTAGGACCTAGAATGACCCTATTCATCTAAACTATAAGAATATTAGAAAAATATCAGTGAGACATAGACTAATACAACCCACTGCTTCAAAGAAATATAGTACAAGTTTGAGACATAAATGGTAATTTCAAATCACCCATATAGACAAAACTGAAAGCTGTTACTGGCTTAGTATATGCAAAACCTTTCAGTCAAATGAGTTTTAAAATATTCAACATAATTTCTCCCACATTGTAAGGTATTTGTCATATCTAATGTCACCCGTACATGGGGTAGTTGAATACTCGAGATAGGAAAGCTTTGTCAGAAATGTAAAAATATTTGCAGACTGACTGACCTACAGATGGACAGACTTCTACTAGTTGCCAGTCACAACTAACAATGGGAACATAGGAGGTTGCCTGATATTGGTCACATGGTGCGTTTATTTCAGAATTACAGGAGACTATGACCTAGAATGAACTTGATAATGCATATATGATGTAATAATGTGTATCTGATGTTATAATGTGTATTAGGCAGCGATGTCTTCCAATCCAGTTATAATGTTCAAGATAGTCAACAAAACATTTCTTACATCATGTTCAGTATTCTACTAACATGTTTCTGTTTTTGTTTTGGAAACAAGCTAGCTTATTTAAGTGCTGTACTGTATCAAAAGCCAGTTATCTATTTCCAGGATTAATACCTGCAATATTCACACAATGATAGCTAGTAACTATGATAAACATGACTTTTACAGGGTATTTTCGTCACTAAAGTTCACACAGATGGTCCAGCTTCATCTCGGCTAATGGCTGCTGACAAACTTCTACAGGTGAGTGGCAGCACTATCTAATATGATTGCCTATGCAAAGATGCTTTCACCCAAGTCATTGTGCATGGATGCTATTTATTATTTAGGCAATTATGCCGATTATTCGCTTAGCTGGTCTGAAGGTCCAAGTAAATTTATGTTCGTCAACTTTTGCTTAAAACAAATCTTTCTCACGAATAAAACCACTTCACCAATTTCACCCAAATTTGTCAGGAAACATCCTTGGGTCATTCAAAATTGTTCAAATAAAGCTGATTTGGGCAATGGGCATCTTGGGTTTTGCGCTATTTTAGAAATGCCTTTAAACATCTCCAAAGAGCTTGGCCGATAGATTTGAAACTGAAACAAGTTTGTTCGTGAGAACAGGATTTTTTTGGCGATGCTCTTGTGATAGCTAGTTTTCTCAAAAACATGTTCTCTGGAACCTGTGAATGGATCTGGCTGAAATTTGGCAAATATGATTAGGGACTGAGGGGTAAAAAAGTTTGTTCAACATAAAAAACATGGCCACCATGGACCAGTCAAAATAGCATGTGGTGGCCATTTTGAAATTTTTTATTTGATAGCGAAAATTACTATGTTTATCGATATGACAATGTCCAATTTCACACTCGCTTTTGTCAGATAAACAGATCAGTAGCCATCTTGGATCATTTTCCCGCCAAAACTCCACTAGAAAAACAATTGTCTCAAATGACTTCTCAAGCACCATTGGGCCAATGTCAAGGAGAAGTGGCAGGAAGCATCATTGGGTCATAGAGATCCATGACTATTCAAATGAAGCTGATTGGTCAATTTGGGTGGGGGCATTTTGTTTAACCCTTTGAGACTCATATCAGCCAAAATCAGTTTTTTGTAGTGCTCTTGAAAAATGTCAATTTGCAGACCAAGAGAAGACAATTTTGTAAAATTTACAACTGAAAGGACTGACTCGATAACCGAGACAGTCATTCCAGTGGTAAATTTTCAAAAATTGTCTTCACTTGTTCTGCAAATTGAGATTTTCTTTGAGAAAATTGAAATTTTCGTGAACAAATTTAAGGCTTAAAGGGTTAAAAACTGATTGCTTGTTTGTAAGTCATTGCTGCTGTAGGGCATACCAACTGTCAATCAAATTGATTTCAAACTGCTGTTTATGAAGGTATATCTAGTTACTTTAACCTTTTCAACAGTAAAATCCCAGTCTATTTCAAGGATGTTGAATATCTTAAAACTTTATTTTACAGAATCCTAAGTTCCGTCCTTAGGCAGCAATCTTTCAAGAAATTAAATTTCAAAATGTCCAACAGAATAATTTTATCATCATAAACCTGTCAGTAAACCCTTAGCGCATTGTTGAACATCAATCTCCAAATGCTACATGTATGTTGGCCTTAGAACATACTCACCTGAGTCACCTCAGTGTTGCTGTCAGACATTCTAAGATTAGAAACCGGTATTTGGAGACACATGCCAGCGTTTTTAGATGACATTGACATTTTCCCCCAAAATCGGCAATGTATTTTAGCACACTCAGAAACCTTCCACCCAAGTTTGCTGAGGACCCTGCCAGTAGAAGCTAAGTAATCATGCCAGATGCAGTCAGACCTGATGATTCCATTTGTCTTATAGCCCCTTCATGGCAAGACTAATTATATACCAACCCACCACACCACCAGCCACTCCCATCCCACCCCATACACGTAGCAGGTGGTATGTTTCTGTCCCAAAACTCATACAGTTTGAGAGAGAATTGGATGAAACTTACTTAACAGGATGATTGTACACTGCCAAAAGATTAACCTAATGTTAAAACTGGCATCAGTCTGATGCATGACTGATTTGGATACTGGTATTGGGACACACTCATGTTAGTGAGTGGGGGAGGGGTTGGGTGGGGGTAAGTCAGGTTCTAGCTGAGTGTCTTGTTGGTATTTCAGTTACAGCACAAAATCTTCATAAAGGATTATTACATTCCAATATGTGCTGCAGCAGATCAGATTAGATTAACATGTTAATGTACAATTAACCCTTTAACCCTCATATCAGTCAAAAACAGCTTCTGCAGTGGGCTTGAGAAATGTCCATGTGCAGACCAAAAGAAGACTATTTTTGAAAATTTCCCACTGGAATGACTAGCCTGTCATTCCAGTGAGAAATTTTCAAAAATAGTCTTCTCTTGGGATGCAAATGGACATTTTCTATGAGAAAATTGAAATTTTGTTGAATAAATTCAAGGGTTAAATTGTCCTTTCACGTACTTATGTACGATCATGATTTTCCTACGGACCCATCTTGAACAATGACAGCTTGTTGTAGTTACTATGGTCAAGGGAAGTCTATTCCAAAGAGGGATGAATGATGGCAGGAATACCTCTTGATGATCTGGGGATGAGTAGTTTCACTTCAAGAGTATACTTACCTCCCTAATACTCGTTGATATTGCTAAATATCGGCTTTCACTCAATAAACACTCAGAATAAAAACAGTTAGGTGCCCCTACTGGGCGGGGAGTCAGAGTGCAGTCCGGCGGATGCCAGCCCCACCACCGCGCATGCGCAGACTTGCACTTCCTCTTTGCTAATTTATTGGCAGAGGGTCTACACATGTTTTTGTGCTAGAGCTTTTCTCAAGTGTTTTCAAAGTCTTTTTGAGTGTTAATAGAAGTTTATAACCCATGATTAAGATGGCAGACAGGATTACTTCGCCAGAGGAGGGCCCAGGATCTATCCATCAGGTGACTTCTATTATAATTTAGCGAGCTTTTCCCGGTGTAATGTGTTTCCGGGACTCGCGTTTATCGTGATAAGCGCCTAGTATAGTTATTTTATGTCAACATGGCGCTATATAATTCTAATCTCTCTTTGTGTTTATGTCCACAGGTATCTGTCTGGATATGTATGGGACATCACATCAACAGAGGGTTTGTTTTCTCTCCACCTAGGTTCCATTTCCTACTAATACTGTTAGGTTATCTAACCAAAAAGTCTATGTCCAGTGACTCGGAGGCCTCGTAAAAGGTCTTCTCACTTTGCCCTCTTGATCCAATTCCTTTCCCCTAAGGTGGAGAGAGTTAATAATTATGTAAACTAAAATTTGCCACTATTATCATTGTGTATCTGATGTTTGTGTAGTCTGAATATCTATCCTTCATAGTTAGATGTTCTGGATATGAATACAATTCGTCCTTACACCTGGATGTTTGTTTCGGATCGATTTAATTTCTTTCTTGAAGTTATGACGTCATAATCAGCCTTGCTCTTTATTAACAATTAAAGTTTTGCCCAACGCTGGTTTCTCATATGGATGGTGATCTTTATGATCATTTTTTCCTCTCTTATTTTTGGTTTTGAGTTTCTAACCTTAACTAAAATACTCATTGTCCTCGTCTTCGGCGTGTTTCAGAGACCGTGTTGCTCATCCTGTGGTCGCTTCTTGAAGGAGAAGTTTATTCCCCACCTGTGTTTTCAATGTAGCCCCTGTGGGCCATTACTTAATTGTGATGTGTGTAAGCAGTGGGGGGGGGGGATGCGAGCTAATGAAAGAGTTTTTGTGCTTACAGGCGAAGGACAAGGTTGCGGAGGAGGAGAGGAAGATGAAACGAGAGATTGTAGGTAAAAAGGGTAAGAGGAAGGCCTCGTCCTCAGTGGACATGGAGGCCTTCCGTAGTGAGATGTTGGGAGAGATGAGGATTTGGTACCAGAGTTGCTCTGTGGCATGCTTCCTGGAGCAAATCCTTTGTTGTCCTCTTCATCGGCTTCGGAGCAGATAATCCCCGCCTCTGAATCGAGTTTCCTTAGGTCGTTACACGTTTTCGACGATTCAGAGGTGGCCCCATTAGATGGGGCATTCCACGACATTGGCAGCAGGCTTGCCGCGCCGGTGGTCCTTGGACGGTTGTCGCTGGAACCTGCTGGCTGCTTATCAGCCCAGGGGTATCCGCACGCCGCAGGTGCCAGTACCTCCTATGGCACCTTTCCTGGCCAGTCCGGGTTAGCTCTCTTTGCTGACCCGGAGTCTAATCTTTCTGGCCAGGAAGAAGAGGATTATCTGCTGGGTTCCCCTTCTGATGCCGTGGCCATGGATTTTGACGTCTGTGCACCCCTCGCGGGGAATACAGGCAACATGATCCACGGTTCTACTCACGCAGGAGTAGAATTCACGGCTCAGAAGGTGGCCCTGGTTGGATCTGACGGCCAGTTATTCCGCATACCTCGGCTTGCCGAGAATATTGCTGGTGCTGGCCGGGGCCGTGGTGTGGCGATAACTGCCCCACGCTCTACCACGGCGCCTGCTCCTGGACAAGCCAGTCAGATTAACATGCCTGCTCTTTCGGGCCCGCATGCTTTCTCTGGCTTGCCAGGAGTGTCAGCATATCCAACTTCAAGCTCGACTGCGTTAGCTCAGGAGGAAGACGAAGGCCCTCGTCTAGTAGAGCTTTCGCAGTTTGCCATGGAGGAGGATTGGTCTGACGCTTGTCAATGGCTGATAAGCGTCAGGCCAGACCTGCCCATGGAGCAGTCGGCTAGCCAGCGAGACCACCGGCCGTGGTTAGCTGGAAAGTCGACTGTTAGCGCCATGCCATCTCTGCCGCTAGCAGAGCATATCGTTGATATGTTCTCGGCGGCGGAGACGTCCATCAAGGCGAATGGGCGTCTCGCGAAGGCCCCTCGCGAGGTTGCAAGGCGCTGCCGCATCGTACCCGTGGACTACCAGAGGTACGGTGTGATACCTAAGCCCAGCGTGGATGACCGCGTGGCTTTAGGTGAGGATACGCGGCCAGGCTCCCGTTCTGACACGGGAGCCTTGTGTTCGAACGCGCTGCATTTGGCCAATGCCACGTTGCGTGATGTGGAGGAGAGTGGGAGAGCGTGAGAACGTCTATTGCGGCGCTTTCTCACGTCTCCCAGCTGTTGCAGGGGGTAGTGACAGCATCCGCATCACGCCAGCCGAGGCCGATGACAGTCCAGAGAGCCATCCAGGATGGTATCAACCTGGCTCTGGATTGTATGACTCGGGCGGTGACCAGAAGTGTCCGGGCGAGGCGCATGTTTGCGTTAGATAACCTGTGCCCGTCCCAGGACCTGTACAATAGGCTTCTGCGTACGCCTATGGCAGGTCCTGGGCTCTTTGGAGGTGAGGGATGTAGGCACTTCCAGGAGACGGTCACTCTGGTCAACAACCAGAGGGCGCTGCGCGAACAGTTTGAGGTGCTCCGTAGGGAGCGCGTTCGCGCTGCACCCCCTGCTTACCATCCCCTGCAGCCTCGAGGTGGAGGTGGCCATGTCAGAGGCCAGCCACCAGCGCAGCATCGGCCTCGACCGCGTGCGATTCGGCCAGCAGTGAGGGGGTCGCAGGCTCCTCAGGCGCAGCCAGCCAGGCAGCCGTGCGCGCGGTGCTGGTCGTGGCGCGCGAGGATTTGGTCGTGGTAATCGTGCCTGATGGGCCGGTTACCACGGTGAGAACCACTCCGGTGTTTCTGGCAAAGGAGACAGTGCCGCTCTTGCACTCCTTATGTCCACCTCTCTCCCTAGGTGGTCCGGTGGGGGCCCGGTTGGCCCGGCACAAGCAAGAGTGGGAACGGTTGACTCAGGACCGTTTAGTCTTGCGATGGCTTTCAGTCGGGTATCATCCCGATTGGATGACAGGCCCACCATCGCGACTGTCTCTGGTGCCAATCTGGACTCAAATTCCGAGAGATCCAGATCAAAAGTTGTGTATAGAGGAGGAAATAAACTCCGTCATACAAAAAGGAGCTATTCAGCCGGCACGGAAGTGTCCAGGCTTCTATTCAACTGTGTTCTTAGTGACAAAAAACACCGGAGGGTGGAGGCCAATTCTCAACCTTAAGCCTTTGAACAAGTTCATAGAGACACCCACATTCAAGATGGAGACTGTGAAGTCGGTGTTGGCGGGGTTGGAGAGGGGAATGTGGACAGCTTCAATAGATTTGAAGGATGCTTATTTCCACATCCCCATAGCGAGGCGTTTCCGTCGCTTCCTGAGATTTGCATTCCAGGGCAGACAGTGGGAATTCAGGGTGTTACCCTTCGGAATTTCCATGGCTCCTCGGGTTTTCACCAGAGTAGTTCTTGCGATTACAGCATACCTCCGCAGGAGAAGCATAGCAGTCCACGCGTACATAGACGACTGGCTGTTAAAAGCACACACCCAGGAAAGTTTATCGGCCAATCTGGAGATAGTTTTGAAGACTCTCACAGACTTAGGCTGGATAATCAATTTCCAAAAATCAGAGCTGTCTCCATCCCAGAAGTTTGTTTACCTGGGGATGTTCTTCGATCTAGAGACAGGATATGTTTATCCTACTCAGGAGAGGGTTCAGATACTCATCTCAGTAATAGTCGGTGTGCAACAGTCGTCATGTCCTGGCACGGGTTTACTTGAGAATGCTGGGGTTGATGGTTTCTCTGGAACCAGTCATTCCTCAGGCGGCCTTACTGGTTCACTGGACTCGAACGTGTCAGTGTTGGAGCCTCTAATTCACCACCTGCAATGGTGGTTGAAGACAGAGAATCTCTTGGCGGGGGTTATGCTAACCCCTCCTCACCCTCAAGTAACTGTGTATACAGATGCCTGGATGGAGGGGTGGGGAGCTTGCCTGGAAGAATCCACAATATCAGGGCTTTGGAATCTGGAACAGTCAAAGGAACATATCAATCTACTGGAGTTAAGAGCAGTAGTCCTGGGCCTGGAACATTTCTTACAGAAAGTTCAGGGCAAGATTGTTCTTATTCGATCAGACAACTCAACAGTAGTGACTTACATAAACCGCCAGGGCTGAACGAAGTTGCCCAGTCTCTGTATGATGACATGGGGACTGCTTTGTTGGTGCCTGGATCACAGGATTACCTTGAAAGCAGTTCATATTCCGGGAAGGTTAAATCTGCTAGCAGACTCATTGAGCCGAAGGATGAGTGATTTACCGACGGCAACTAAATCAATGTGTGGCGGATCGTCTGTTCAACCATTGGGGGAAACCCAACATCGATTTGTTCGCAACGAAGAAGAATGACGACGTACGTCTCTCCGATTCCAGATCCAAGCGCTTTCGCAACAGATGCGTTAGCTATCAGCTGGGTGGGAATGTATGCATACGCTTTCGCTCCAGCAATCCTGATTCCAAAAATTCTTCAGAAAATCAGACAGGAGGAGTGCCAAGTGATTCTGATCGCCCCAAATTGGCCACGCCGATCATGGTATACGGATCTGCTGGACCTTCTGGTCTGCAATCCGGTTCCTCTGCCTCTGATGGACGACATTATCCTCCAGGGCAATGCCCTTCACAACAATCTGTCAATGTTCAGATTGACTGCGTGGATGTTGTCAAGGAATCTAGAATTAAGGAGGGCTTTTCTGAGCAAGCAGCCATGTTTATGGCCAAAGCCAGGAGGGGGTCAACCTCCAGAGCATATAATTATAAAATCAACATATTTGCAGAATGGTGCTCAAAAAGATGTATTGATTGAATGGATTCATCTATTCAGGTAGTAGCTGATTTCCTCTGTCACCTGTATGATGCCTATAGCCTCAAGCCTAGCTCTATTGCTGGTTATAAATCAGCTTTAATGACAGTTACCCCTTGCTTGGCTAATAGGGGAAGTGATGAAGTAAGTACATTAAATGTATTAATTAAAAGCATGGGCAATCTAAGACCAAGCAATCCCCCGGTGATTCCATCTTGGAGTTTATCTCTAGTGCTTCAGGTACTAGGCGATAAGCCTTTTGAACCACTTAGTTCCATTTCTATGAAAATGTTGACTCTTAAAACTGTATTTTTAATTGCTGCGGCCTCGGCTAGGCATAGGAGTGAAATTCATGCCTTATCAGCCGAGGAAGACCGTTTCGTGGTTACAGGGGAAGGCCTTAAGCTTCTACCTAGGATTAATTTCTTGGCTAAAAATCAGTCTGAAATATCCAGGTCAACCTATTTTTTTGCCAGCTTTAACTAGATATGATCCTAATTCTAAAGCATGGTGTCCCGTCCGAGCTCTGATCCGGTACAAACAATGTACTCAGGAGTGGCGGACGGACCAGTCAGCGTTATGGTTGTCATATATTGAACCCCATGGCAGGGCGTCTAAGGACACCATTTCCAGGTGGATTGTAGAATGTATTCAGCTTTGTCATAAATCCGCCACCGGTAAGCAAGTTGACATGGCCAAGGCTCACAGTGTCCGGGGCGTAGTGACTTCCACTGCCCTATTTAATGAGGTCCCTGTGGATGACATTATGTCAGTTGCTCAGTGGCACTGTGAGTCAAGTTTTACAGACCATTATCTCCGTGACACCTCTTATCGATTTTGAAAAGATAATCAGGTGTACTTTTTTTATGAGGCTTCCTCATTACTTGTATATATCACAATTAATTAATGGGAACAACCACTTTTTGGGACTGCATCAGCCTTCACCACTGGGAAGATGATGTCAGCAGCCAAGTTCAACAAGGTTTGTCTTGTTTATGTGTTGTTCATTGTTAATTGTATTGTCACGTGACCCTTTGTTATTAAAATGGTGATGGTATGTGGTTTTATGTGGTTCATCATCGAGAGTATACGAAAATGGAGCTTTTTCGTCTCTGTCCTATAGTACATGGCACTTGTACGTAGAGAGCGTATGGGACATTGAGGTCATTCGAGTCTTCCTCCCAGGAAGGGGTGGGTGGGGGGGGGGGGGGGCGCATATGACATTCGGTCATCTCTCATCCATCGGTTTGTGTTAGCCGATGTTTTTTCAAATCCTGACTGTTTTCACACAGTCTCAGAAGTTTAAGTGCCTTAAACGCAGAAAAGCGCATAGGGAAGGGCTGGTCTTTTGACCTCGCCTCCCTCCCGCCGAATTCCCTGTCGAATTCTGGCAATATCAAAGAGTATTAGGGAGGTAAGTATACTCTTGAAGTGAAATAAACGAAATCTCAGATTTCTTTTTTCACGAGAGAGTTGATACTTACCTCCCTAATACGGACCCGGCCTCTCCACCCCACAGAGGCTCGGTCTTCAGGCTCTTAATAGTTGCATGTGTGTCAGCCAATAAATTAGTCAGGAAGTGCTAGTCTGCGCATGCGCGGTGGTGGGGCTGGCATCCGCCGGACTGCACTCTGACTCCCTGCCCAGTAGGGGCACCTAACTGTTTTTATTCTGAGTGTTTATTGAGTGAAAGCCGATATTTAGCAATATCAAAGAGTATTAGGGAGGTAAGTATCAACTCTCTCATGAAAAAAGAAATCTGTGATTTCGTTTATTTTGCTTCATACCATCATATTCTGGTGCTAGTTGTTTACAATTTCTACTTCGAATAATACTTACCAGATGTACTATTATGATAATGTCTATTATCTAGTCTAGCTCAAAATAAACAATTAAAACTCTCCTGGTCCTGCCCATACTGTGTCCGGGAATTACCATAGCCGCAGGTACCGAGTCAATTCCCAATCAGTCAGATTCGTCTATTTTGCGACTGTCAAGTCACGTTTTCTAGAGCTCTTTATTTTTTCAAATTACTGCGTATTAAGAGTTGTTTGGAGTGCGTCGTCTGTGACATCATGGAGGACAAAGGGAAATCATCACAGGGACAGGTTGTATCAATCTAGAATTTATACATTCGTGCCATAATGACTGTTTGAAATTTCCTTAAATTGGCACATTATTCTAAAATGGTAGCCATTGTTGGAGTCGCCCGGTACCCGTTAGCTTATTAGTGTTAATCCGGGTACTCGGTTCTTTCTCTGCGACTCGGTTCTAGCCAAGATGGCGGCGCCCATGATGTTTACTCCGCTTGGCTTCACGTGTCTATGCACTCTATTTATGCCAAATTTTAGCTCTCGCTTCATTGTCGAGGGTGTTTGTAGTGATTGGCGTTTATTTCCTGGTCGTTTTAACGTTAGTTAACGTCTAGGTTGTGTTTTTAATTTTTTCACTTAAAAAAGTTTCAAATATTTCCTGCCTGAGGCTTGATTACCATTAATTCAGAGAAAGTTAATGTTTTCCTAGTAATTCGATTTTACTATCAAGTCTATTGTGCGTATTGCTCATCATCAGTCATGTGCAGAGTTTTAATTCTTCTTTGTGTTCGCAGAAAGCCAAGAACCAGGACACTCAAAAGTGCAACAGGTTCATGAAGCGTAAATACTCTGGTCATCACTGTGTAGCTTGCGCGAAGTGTAAAGTGGGAAGCCCATGTGATGTGTGCGCCAAGTGGTCATCGGAGATGGTGGCAGAATTTGATCGGGATCGACGTGCGCGCTTGGAGAGGATCGCGAGGGATAAGGCGGCCAAGCTGGATCAGGCGTCGTTGAGAGGACTGGAAGGTCGTCTGAATACTTGTATGGATTCAGCACTGGGCGTATGGGTGGCCCAGTTCAAGGCAATGTTCGACTCATTGCAGTCCATGGTCCCGTCGATGCAGGCTGGTGCAGGGCAACCTTTAGGTGGTCCGGCTAGTTCTGCAGAGGGACAAGCACCTGCCCCTTCTCTGTCCTTGGCTCAAGAGCCGACGGTGGAGGAGGAAGATCTTCTTATGGAAGATTCCGGCATGCCGGATATTTTGATGACGGCAATGCCCAGTACTTTCCAGGGGTCTCCCTCGGGATTTGTATGGGTTTGCCAAGCGGATGGTGATATCGACGTTCCATCGGGCATCTTCCATCCGGGGTTTGTGCAACCTGTGGTGTCGGTGGAGCCATGTTTTGCGGTTCCTACCGGCATCCCGGCGGCGTTAGGTGCGGCTCCTATCAGATTGCCGTCGCCTGCCGTTGGCAAAGCGGTCGTGGTCCCGCCTCCCGTGTTGGAGCCGATGGACTGCGGGGAATCCGTGTCCGGCGATTCGTTGGACACCGGTGCCGCTGGTAGTCGGGCTATGGATGCGCCCTATGTTGGTAGAGGTGCGTCCCATAGCTCTCAGCATGGATCGTCGGTGGCCTTTTTATCCAAGGGAGAGAGGGAAGATGAGAATGGTAGTTCTTTAATGGACGAATCCGTTTTCTGCACCGAAGCTGAATGGGTGCAGGTCCTTGGCTGGATGTCCGACCGTCTCGGGTTGGCATCTGATCTTGGATCTCAGCGCGATCCAGCGATGGAACAGATGTCAGAGCGAGCAGCTAGCGCTCTGTCAAGTGGCTCTTCTGCCATGCCGACACTCCCGTTGGACACGCAGACTTCCGACATGCTGGAAGTTGCGGCATACCGTCACGACAAGCTCTCTCCAAGGTCGCGTCAATGGTTGCAGAGCAGGAGGTAGTCGGCAAGTCGTGGAAGTCGACTAAGAGTACACAGCCGCAGCAGTCCTACAGGCAACATCACCAGGAGCAGCAGAGACAGCATCCAAGATCGCCCTTCCGTCCTTCAGGTCGTGATGCCCATCGGCCATCCGGCTCTCAAGGACCTGGCCGTTCATCTTCATACAAATCCTCTAATAAGAGGCTGTATGAAGATGACAGGAAGGGTGGCGGTTCGGGCCGCGGCGGTTACCGTCAGGATAACCGTGGCAGCGGTTCCAGACCGTCATATTCCAAGAAGCCGCGGGGCGGCTGTGGGGGTCGGTCCTGACGGGATTCCAGCGGGACCAGTTCCGGTGACGTCAGGAACGAAGGGAGTCGAGAATCTTCACCCAAGCGATTTAGCGTCTTCACGTGCAATCTTGACCGCCAGCTGTGTGCAGATTCCTTCCGTCGGAGGCAGACTTCAACTGTTCTTAAGCCAATGGGAACAGGTCGTGCGAGATTGTTTAGTCTGTCAATGGATAAGAAATGGCTATGAACCGGACTGGCTCATCCATCAATGGTTAGTTCCGTTAACATCGACTCCAATATGGACTCCCGTTCCAAGGGAATCCGATCGTCTAGATGCCATTTGCTCAGAAATAGAATCACTTCATCAGACGAATGCGATTCATCTAGTCCGCAATCAGTCATCTCTAGGCTTCTATTTGATGATGTTCCTCGTTCCGAAACGTACCGGAGGATGGAGACCAATTCTCAATCTCAAACCGTTGAACAAATTTATTCTTTCTCCCAAATTTCAGATGCAGACTGTAGCAGCGGTAATGACAGGGCTGAGAAAAGGCATGTGGGCAGTGTCGATAGATCTGAAGGATGCTTATTTTCATATTCCAATGTCAATTCCTTTTCAGAAATACCTTCGCTTTGCATTCCAAGACAATGTTTGGGAATTCAATGCGCTTCCATTCGGCCTGACCACAGCACCGAGGGTCTTCACCAAAGTGGTTCTCGCCATGACTTCTTTCCTTCGCAGGAGAAACATAGCTGTTCATACTTACATAGACTACTGGCTGCTAAAGGCGGGGAACCCAGTCACTCTGCGCAACAATCTGCAAGTACAGCCTTATTAAAGGATCTAGGATGGATTGTGAATCTAGAGAAATCAGAATTGACTCCATCCCAGGAGTTTGTTTATCTGGGAATCTTTTTCAACCTCAGGGACGGCGTAGATTTTCAAGAGCCTGATTGCAGTTTTGGAGTCGGTTTCTCTAGGAGCCTATCTGATGGCGCATCAATTTCTCAGAATACTGGGTTTACTAGTATCTCTGGAGAAGGTGGTTCCATATGCGGCACTCAGGCGCAGGCCAATTCAGATGTATCTAATGTCATTCTGGTCTCAGAGAACGGATCCGTTATCTCTGAGGATACCAGTGAAAGAACCATCAGTGGTGGTTATCAGAACAGAATCTCCTGCGAGGTGTTCCTCTATAACCTCCTCAACCTCAGATGTCCATCTTCACAGATGCATCGACGACGGGTTGGGGAGCAGTATTGGACGATCAGTCAGTGTCAGGGGAATGGGATCGGACCAATGCGCAGAAACATATCAATGTTCTCGAACTATTAGCGGTGGTATTGGCACTTCGAAAGTTCGAGAGTCTAATTCAAGACAAGATTGTCCTAATAAGGACAGACAACTCAACAGTGGTGTCTTATTTGAACTGCCAAGGCGGCACGAGATCACCAGAGTTATGTATGATGATTTGGAACCTTCTGCTGTGGTGCCAAGAGAGGAATGTTATTCTTCGGGCAGCACACATTCCAGGAAGATTGAACATCCTAGCGGATGCTCTCAGTCGAAGGACGGTTTGTCGTCCGACGGAATGGCAGCTTAACCAGTCGGTAGCGGAGGTTCTATTCAAACATTGGGGCAAGCCAAATGTCGACCTGTTTGCGATGAAACAAAACGCAAAGATGGTCACTTACGTGTCACCGATCCCGGACCCGCTAGCTCTAGCGGTAGATGCACTGGCGATAAGTTGGAAGGGAATGTACGCGTATGCGTATCCTCCAACAATTCTCATCCAAAAAGTTCTGGCAAAGATAAGAGAGGGAATGGGGTAAGTGCTACTGATCGGCCCTTATTGGCCAGGCCGATCATGGTTTACAGATCTGCTGGACCTTCTGGTCTGCAATCCAATCCCTCTTCCAGACAGAAGAGATCTAATCTCTCAGAACAAGGGTCTGTACCTTCACGACAGACCAGAAATGTTCAAATTGACTGCATGGATGTTATCAAGCAGCGTGCAATTGAGGGTGGCTTTTCTGAGCAAGCAGCGAAGTTTGTTTCTTCAGCCAGAAGAGGTTCAACCATGAAAACATATAATTATAGAATCAACAAATTTGCAGAGTGGTGTAAGGGAAGAGATATCAATCCCTTTTCTGCATCTGTTCAACACGTAGCAGATTTTATCTGTCATTTATACGAAGTTGACAACCTTGTACCTTCAACCCTAGCAGCATATAAGTCTGCATTAGCTTCAGTCATTCCCAGTCTGGCCATTGAAGGAGTGGAGAATGACGCCTTTAATGAAGTTATTAAAGGAATGAGTAATCTGCGACCTAGACAGCCAATTCCTATCCCAGCATGGAATCTATCTCTTGTTCTACAGGTTTTAGGGCATGCTCCCTTTGAACCAATTAGATCTATAGACATTAAACTGTTAACTATTAAATCAGTTTTCTTGGTTGCAGCAGCGTCGGCGAGAAGGAGAAGCGAAATACATGCGCTTTCTGCCGAACAAGACTGTTTTGTCGTCACGGGTGAAGGTTTAAGACTACTTCCACGTCTTTGTTTCCTGGCAAAGAATCAGTCACTTAAATATCCAGGACAGCTGATCAATTTGCCAAGTTTAACTAGACATGACCCAAACTCTTCTGCTTGGTGTCCTGTCCGATGTCTGAAAATGTATAAGAAACATACTGAGGAGTGGAGAGATGACCCGAAATCTCTGTGGTTATGTTTCAAAGCTCCTCATTTACGCGCCTCGAAAGATACTATTTCTCGTTGGATAGTTGACGGTATTCAGATGTCGCACAAAATCGCTACAGGAAAACAGATTGATTATGCGAATGCCCATCAGGTCCGAGCACTGGCAGCATCATCGGCCCTTTATAAGGGTGTCTCATTAGAGGAGGTGATGTCTGTAGCACAATGGCATGCCGAGTTGTCATTCACTGATTTCTACCTTCGCGACATCTCCAGCGCACTTAATCCGGTAGCCGTCGCCAATTTATCGAATCTAAACTAAGCCACATCCGACCACTATTTCGCACACATCACAAGTTCTTCCACTTGCACTGAACAATGGCCATGCACATGACCTGAGGCGACCGTGGATTGGGCCGAGCTCCTGTGATGAACAAGAAAAGATCAAGCACTCAAAATGGTGAGTGTTTACATTAATTAAGTGACTATAAATAGATTTACTTACAGTCGTAATACCAGACTGCGTAGGTAAATAGTCTGGTACAAGAGTATACTTATCCTCTCAAACAGACATTAGACTCATTCCAATTTGAAAATCTAATCGATATACTGATATTTTTTCAAAATTAGAAGTTGTAGTAGCTTCTTTGCACTCTACTGGACTGCCCTAGCTGAGACTTGGGGCTGACACGGGTCTGGTGGGTGTTGCATCCCTATTGACAGCCCTCTGAATTTTGTGCGGACAAAAGAGGGGGGGGGGGAGCGCGGTCTAGACCATGGAAGTATAGCACTCTATGAGTCAGATGGCAGAACCCAAGCGTATGCCAGGGTTCTAGTCTCTTCACAACCTTCTCTGATGGATGGTAGATGAGTGCTGGTTCGAGCCTCACCTCCTCCCACCGGTATTTCCTGGCTGTCGAAATCCAGAGTTTATCATAATAGTACATCTGGTAAGTATTATTCGAAGTAGAATCAAAAAAGCATCCGCTTTTGTTTCTACGAGAATTCTTAATACTTACCAGATGTACTATGGCCCTCTCTCAGCCGCCCTGCTGAGGTGAGGCTGAGCTGCTTTCGCTGTTTGTCAAGGCAAATATAAGACGAATCTGACTGTGATTGGGAATTTACTCGGTACCTGCGGCTATGGTAATTCCCGGACACAGTGTGGGCAGGACCAGGAGAGTGCGGAGTTTTAATTGTTTATTTTGAGCTAGACTAGATAATAGACATTATCATAATAGTACATCTGGTAAGTATTAAGAATTCTCATAGAAACAAAAGCAGATGCTTTTTTTATTCGCTTTGCATTCTAGACCTTCAACTGATTAAGAGACAATGACAAACGTATCCCTTTACTGGGCAAATTTGGTCAAGATCAAAATATTTGCTTATTGGGTGTCGATTGGCAGGGTAACTGGCTCTGATATGAGCCAGTCATTCCTGTAGTAAAATTGTTAAAATAGTGTCTTTTGGCCTTGCAAATGGACATTCCTCAAGACCACTGCAAATCCCAGTTGTTATTACACCACAAAAACATCCATTACCGTTCAATCACTACTTGCTAAACCCGTTCAATCCCTACTTGCTAAATCAACTACTCTGCATTTAGCCACCAGAATAAGATTTTTATGCTTGTTTACAAACCCCCATATGCCTATTCCATTTCTATGTTTACCCTCAACCAGGCTACTGGTAGGATACACTCGCAGCATATGACCTGATAGAGACTGGCACCAGTCTGTACTCACTCCTTGGTGGCACCTGTCACTAAGCATGCTCGCGCATGCGCGCCGAAATAGGAAACACATTCACTTTTCAAATATTCTGCGAGCAGTACAGTCTGCAAATATTCCAGCTAAGTTTTTATAGCTTTGCGCTGAGTTCAGCTTACTTATTTGAGAGTGCTTCAATCCATGATTATGCCTAATGAAGCCTATCCTCCCTAATTTATGTTTATCTAGTATTTACTGCATTGTATACTCTGTATATGTGTGTTACTGGTTTTCGTGGTGGTATCCCGTTCTCGTGATAAACAAATATCATCATCATTTTTAACCCTCAATTAAACTAAGAGCATTTATATTCACTTATTTCTCAGCTTATTTTATATGCGTATATCATCAATTAATTTCGATTGGTCTGACTCAGCCGAGTCAGTCTGTATTCTACACATTATCTCTAGATACGTAATTTTCCCTGTCATCCTACTTTAGATGGCCAGTTGTCTTCGGGCCGTTCAACCTTTTTTCACGCTTGTCCTCTTATGTCGGCAGGTTGACATATTTATTTTATCTAAAGGGAGTTTATTTTGTTGCCCTGATTCTAACGTAATTCTTAGTCTAAATCTGACAGTCGCTGAAAGGAAATAGAATCAGTAGAGGATACATAAGGAAGAGAATGGCACCAAGAATAATGACCACAAGAACAAAAAGACACTAAGAAAGGAGAAATAACCCGTAAAGGGAAAAGGAAGAAGGAATAAAAGCCGAGTTTTCTTCCGTGTCATCATGGTTTCGGCGATTCATTTAGCCCTGCTTTCATATCGCCTCTGTCTTTTCAGCGTTTTTTGTTGAAACCTTCCACCCAAGTTGCTGATTTTTCTCTATTATTTTTCAAATTTCGTTGTTTTCCCTTTTTCTAGCGTAATTTTTTACTCTAAATCTCAGTTATTTTAATTTGGCAGTTGAATTTCATTCTATGGGCATGATTAGGTATGACGTCTCTGCGCATGATTCAACCCAGTAGTGTGTATTTAGCTTTATTTCATCATAAATGCTTATTTATGACGTCTTCATTTGTTTTTAATGACGTATCAGTGTTTTGTGTATTTAACATTCGAGTTGATCCCGGAGATTAATTATCAATCAATCAATCAATCAATCCTTTTATTGGCATATTAAACACAATGACATACGCCATTACAAAGATGAAAATATTGGTTCTTAGACTATAAAATATAAAAATTAATAAATAAATTAAAAATTTACCGGTTTAATGTGTAGGGCTGTTTTAAGTTTACTGCCACTCGGCATAAATATCAGATTGTTTGGGATATCTAATTAAACAATATATCAAATACCAGGACTCATGAAGCCGGCTAATTTCCCAATGAAATTGATATGGACATTGATTTAAATATAGGACACAGTTATACAATCATTATAGGAACCTGCCTCATGTACAGGATGACGATCTGACGTATTGTGTCTTTGCATAGGATTTAAAGTACAAGCCCGAGTGGCTAGGTAAATGTTGATGTAATCAATAACAATTTTTATTAGATCACCTCCATTTTTATATGATTTAAAAAAAAATTTTAATTCGCTACACCTATCAAGCGAGACAAAATTAGTAAACTCATTAAGCTTTTGAAAGAGCGTTTGTGGACATTCCTTTATAAAGTGTTTTTTCATCCTCGATTAGGTTCTGGTTGCAAAGCTTACAGAATTGTAGATGAGCAAGTATTAGTGGTGTTTTGTGCCTATCTTCCTCAATTTGTAAGGCGTGTGCTCTTATCTTGAATTTTGTAAAGTTTCTGCGTTTTGTGAAATTCTTCAAATTGAAGATATTTTCAATGGCAAAGCTTTGTTTATATTTTGAACCCTGGTTATATCAGATTCCAAGTCAAGTCAAAGGTTTGCCATAGTTTTCTTAACAGGCCCATGTCATGCATTCTATTCGTAGAATCGTGATGATGTCATCTCAAGTAAATTTCCCTTAATTCCCTGGAGCGACGCCATTTCTGGAGGGACTAATTTAACATTTCGAGCGGTGGGTGGTTTGGGAAGCCCTAATTTCATTTTCCTTACCATCTTGCTAAATTCAGTCACGATTTGATGTTTTCGAATTCCAGACGGGATTATTGCAGATTCTCAGGTACAGGATTTGGCTATATCTTGATTCTAACCCCTCCCATAGGCTTACTATGGGTTTTCAGTTTGCCACAATATCTGGTTAAATCTCTATAAATAAAATTATCTATAGTATTTTCAGGGGCTTCAGCATTTTAATAAGTAAGGCTATACTTATATGTTATCTTTTACTCCATTCAAAGTAAGCGGTAGAATTAAAATAAACAAAATAAATGCAAGTTACCACTTTTAGTGAGGGCTAAGCATAAGGATATAACCCAGGATTTTATGGTTGGAGCATCATGGCATATGTAAACTATGTGTTTCTATGAGCAGTCCTCTTTAGCATATAGTAAGTTTGCCCCATCTTTAAGAGCAGCCCTTGCCAAAAGGGCCAGATGTTCTTGAATCTAGAACCCTTCTCTGCAGTCTCTTCTCCCAAATGGTCTTCTGTTCCATCCAATCAGAAGCTATTAGCATTAGAGGGGTTGTTGGTTTTCTATGATTGTCAAGGAGTCTATAGAAGAGGCTCTACCTTGGAAACTAGACCCAAGCTTCTGTTCAACGATCTTCATAGTTTTCAATTCTTAGAAGGCTGGCGTCCTTTTATCTTCCTGAAGAAGTTATATCTTCTTTCTTTATCTCATAAATTCAGGATGGAGTCCTCCCCTATCGCAAGTTTATTTTTCAAGCATGTGATCCTTTTCTATCGATCGTTAGGATGCCTATTCATGTGCCTTTTTTACCTTTCCTTCTGAAGGTATATGAGTTTTGCTTTCAAGAATAGGGTAGGGCTGTTTGAGCCATGCCCTTCGATCTGACATTGGCGCTTTTCTTTCACACGTCTGGTCTCAGCCGTGGCAGGTGTCTTGCGCCATCATTTTATTCTTCAATCTTTATAGACATTCGGTTAATAAAAGCTAGGTCTTTCTCAATTCTTTTAAGATTTATTCCAAAGGTTTGCAGTTCACCTTGCAGCCTAGGTTGAATTTTATTTTTCAATAAGTCAAGCCTAGTTCCTTCTCAAGTTTCTCCCATCTAGGCATCTACCTCAAGCTGTTTTCAGGGTCAAGTTTTTTCATTCAGAGACAAGGCCTCTGAAGCCTCTCCACTTTTGGTCGGATTGAGTGTTAGGCATCAAGATCTCGATTCGATCAGTCAATGCCATGGGGTTTTCTTTCATTTTCAGACGGAGGAACGAGGTTTTTTCTTCTTTATATGGGGATTTTAGATCTTTTTCTTGGGATGTCACTAGATCCAAATCTTTCTAGTTCCCAGTCATGTTCCAGTCAGACAGATATTTCTTGCGGACCAGTAGTTCAGTCCTAGCAAGTTCTCACTCACCGAGTGGCAGTTTAAGAGGTTGGTTGCCGAAAGCATTTTCATGCTTCTTGGTCTTCCCCATGTAGATCATTTTGTGACATGTCTGATTGAACAGATCTTATCTTTTATGTCTCCCTTTTCAGACAGTCAGGTTTGGGTGATGATCGCACTGTCTCAGTTCTGGACAGGATTGTTTGATTTCATGTTCCTTCCAATATTCCTGATTCTAATGGTTCTGAAGATAGTCATGGACCAGTTTAAAGAATTTCTTCTAGCAGCACCGTTTTGGTCAAAGGGGATCTGATTGGTAGCCTTTCGATCTTCTGCTAAGATTTTGCTATCCTTCTCCCAGTATCATCAGATCTCGCTCACGTAAGGGGCTTACATCTTCATCCAATCAAGAATTCTTATCCTGTTTGTTTGGAGAATTTTAGAGTGTCCGGTTTCTGTGAGATCAACTTTTTTTCCAGATCTCAGGAAATCATTGTCTCTTCCAGGAGGGAGTCGACTTGTCGAATTTGTACAAAGGTCGACTATTAAATCTTTGGAGTATGTTTTTTTAAAGCATGGTTTCTTGCCTGATTCCATTTCTATTTCTTAGGTGTTAGATTTTTAATCGTATCTATTCGATTCATTTCATTTATCAGCTATCACCGTTAGGGGTTATAGGTTTCTTTGGCTTCTTCTCTTTCTTGTCTTCTGAATGCTGATATCAAGGATTCTCAATGGTTTTATTAGAAGATTGAGCAATATTCGTCCTCCAGTGGCTAAGCCTTTGTCTTCCTGAAATTTGGCCTTGATTCTTCACGTTTTGGCAGGTCACCATTTTGAGCCAATTGGATTTATCAGTCTCAAACTATTGACTCTTAAGGCTGTTTTTCCTTGTTGCTGCCTCTTCAGATAGGAGAAGATCTGAAATTCATTCTCTTTCCACAGAAATAGACAGATTTATTGATTCTGGGGATGGTCTAATTTTATATCCCAGAAGGGATTTTTTATCAAAGACCCAGTCTAACCGTTACTCAGCCAAACCTATTATTCTTAAATTTTTATTGTCTTTTTCGCAGTCGGACAGATTCTGGTGGACTGTCAGGGCCTTAAAAGTCTATAAACATTGTACCAGTTTTAAAAAGATCTGATTTTTCTCACTTATGGGTTCCGTACGCGGAGGAGGTGGCTAGACCAGTTTCTAAGGCCACAGTTGTCAGATGGTTCTGTGAAACAATAAAATTATGCTATGAGACTGCCTCCCCAGGTGAGGTCAATTTAGCCCATGTCAGGGCTCTCGACCTTCGTAGTATGGCTTCCTCCTTCGCTCTTTTCGCCGACTCATCATTGGATGACGTCATGCAAGTCGCAGGTTGGAAATCTGAATCAACTTTTACCTCTTTCTATTTAAAGGATCAAAGCCTGCTGGCCTTTTTTTAGAAATATAACGTTTTTAACAAAACAAGACAAGGACCATTTACCAAGCACATCTCACCAATTTCATTAGTTTGTATGTCTGTCAGATATGGTGAGAATATTCTCTTGTTTTGTTTATTTTATTGAGTTGACAATTTTACTTGTTTGATAATCACTGTGTGATTTGTTATGGATGCACTATTATGTTATTTTATTAACATTTGGATATGAGTTGTTTAATTTTTATCCTTGTTTAATGATTCTCAAATCTCCACCCACCAAGGGTTTTTAAGTGGGGCACTGACCAAATCTACGGGTTTAGCAAGTAGTGATTGAACGGTAATGGATGTTTTTGTGGTGTAATAACAACCCCCAACAGACCCCCCTTGTGGGTTGGTCTGTAGTTTTATCAACCACTATAAAAAAACTTACCATTCAATCACTATGACCCGGCCTCAACCATGGGAATGATTTGAGAATCTGTTTGTAATATTTGGCACTTAAATTTAGAAAAGTGAATCTGTTTCCTATGCGCATGCGCGAGCGTGCTTAGTGACAGGTGTCACCGAGGAGTGCGTACAGACTGGTGCCAGTCTCTATCAGGTCATGTGCTGGGGGGTGTACCCTACCAGTAGCCTGGTTGAGGGTATACATAGAAATGCAATAGGCATATGGGGGTTTGTAAGCAAGCATAAAAATCTAATTCTGGTGGCTAAATGCAGAGTAGTTGATTTAGCAAGTAGTGATTGAACGGGTTTAGCTAGTAGTGATTGAACGGTAAGTATGTTTTATAGTGGTTAATAAAACTACAGACCAACCCACAAGGGGGTCTGTTGGGGGTTTTGCCTGGCTTGCCAATTAAAGGGTTAAGACCAAAATATTGAACAAAACCTTTATTTGACTGCATGAACCCTTTCACCGATGAATTCTCCACATCTCATTATCAAGGCAACCATACAAGAAAATCATTGCATACTTGGAAATGAATTTCAAAATATTCAACAGAGTAAGTTTTATATCGTAAAGAATATACTTTTCACTTCAAGAGTATACTTACCTCCCTAATACTTTTGATATTGCTAAATATTGGCTTTCACTCAATAAACACTCAGATTTAAAACAGTTAGGTGCCCCTACTGGGCAGGGAGTCAGAGCGTAGTCTGGCGGATGCCAGCCCCACCACCGCGCATGCGCAGACTAGCACTTCCTCTTTGCTAGATTATTGGCAAAGAGAACACACATGTCTTTTTGAATCATAAGCTTTTCTTACTCTTAAACTGTTAATTAGTGTATATTTTGGAGTGATAGTATCTGATTTGGATGGCAGGAGGGTACACTTCGCCACAGGAGGACTTAGGACCTTTAAATCAGGTGACTTCTAGTAAAATTAGCGAGTTTTCTTCCCGGTGTATTGTGTTTCCGGGACTCGCGTTTACCGTGATAAGCGCCTTGGTTAGTTGGTTTATGTCAACTCGGTGCTACCTAGGGCTAATTTCTCTTTCTGTTTATGTCCACAGGTCTGTATGACGCTAGGTGGTGACATCACAGTAGCAGAGAGTTAGTTTTCTCTCCACCATGGTTCCATTTCCTACTAACACTGTTAGGTTATCTAACCAAATGAAAAATTATGTCCAGTGAGTTGGAGGCCTAGTATAAAGGTCTTCTCACTTTGCCCTCTTGATCCAATTCCTTCCCCATGAGGTGGAGAGAGTTAAGAGGCGTGCAGATGGTGGAGTTCTCCGGTTCGTCACGTTGGATGGTTTGTCTATACAAAGTGTCAGGTATCTAGTTATTGATAATGTGGTGATGTTAATTATTGTAAACAAACAAAGGGAGATAATTAACATTTTTGCCAGAAAAGAGTTATCTATATGTATCTGATGGTTGTGTAGTCGACTTATCCATTCAGCATACAATTCGTCCTTGCACTTGGATGTTTTGTTGGGATCGAATTTTTCCTGTCACGGGATTAATGACGTCATAATCAGCCTGGCTATGTATTTATCAGCGATTCAAGCGCTATGCTGGTTTCTGATGTATATTGATCTTTATGATCGTTTTCCTTCTCTTTGAGTTGGATTGAGTTTCTAAGCTTAACTAGTTGCTCATACTCCTTGTCCTTTGCCTTGTTTCAGGGACCGGGTTGCGCGTCCTGTGGACGTTTTCTTCATGAAAAGTTCTGGCCTCATCTGTGCTATCTATGTAGCCCTTGTGGTCCCTTGGTTAATTGTGACATATGTAAGCACTGGGGGGGCGAGTTAATGTCCGAATTCTTGTGCTGCTTACAGGCGACGGACAAGGTGGTAGAGGAGGAGAAGAAGAAGAAGCGGAAACGAGAGGTTGTAAGTAGGAAGGGTAAGGGGAAGGTCTCGTCCGCGGTGGATATGGAGGCCTTCCGGACCGAGATGTTGGGAGAGATGAAGAGGACAATAAAGGATTTGGTTCCAGGGTTGCTTCGTGGCATGCTTCCTGGACCAAATCCTTTACTGTCCTCATCATCGGCTTCGGAGCAGGTAATCCCCGCCTCTGGATCGATTTTCCTTAGACCGCTTCCGTTGTTCGACGATTCAGAGGTGGCCCCATTAGAGGGGGCGTTCCACGACCCTGGCAGCAGGCTTATTGCCGCGCCGATAGGGGACCGTGGACGGTTGTCGCTGGAACCCGCGGGCTGCTTATCAGTCCAGGGGTATCCGCACGCCGCGGTGGCCAGTACCTCCTATGGCACCGTTCCTGGTCAGCCCGGGTTAGCTCTCTTTGCTGACCCGGGGTCTAATCTTTCTGACCAGGGTGATGAGGATTACCTGCTAGGGTCGCCGTCTGACGACGTGGACATGGATGAAGACGTTTGTGCACCCCTCGCGGGGAATACAGGCGACTTATTCCACGGTTTTACTCTCCCTGGAGTAGAGTCCGCGGCTCAGGTGGTGGCCCAGGGCGCTGCTGATGGCCAGCGGTACCGCATACCTCGGCTTGCCGAGGGTGTTGCTGGTGCTGGCCGGGCCCGTGGTGGGGCTATATATACCCCGCGCTCTGCCACGGTGCCTGCTCCTGGTCAAACCAGTGATATTCTCATGCCGGTGCTGTCAGGCCCGCATGTTTTCCCTGGCTTGCCAGGTGTATCAGCGTACCCGCCGTCAAGCTCTACTGCTTGCGCTCAGGAGGAAGACGAAGGACCCCGTCTTGTAGAGCGCTCGCAGTTAGCCACGGAGGAGGATTGGTATGACGCTTGCCAGTGGTTGGTGAGCGTTAGGCCTGATCTGCCCGTGGAGCAGTCGGCTAGCCAGCGTGTTCACACGCCGTGGTTAGCTGGGAAACCGACTGCTAACGCTATGCCTTCTCTGCCGCTGGCGGAGCATGTCGTTGACATGTTCAAGGCGGCGGAGACGTCCATTAACTCGAGTGGACGTCTCGCGAAGGCCCCTCGCGAGGTGGCCAGGCGTTGTCGCATCGTGCCCCTGGATTACCAGCGGTACGGTGTGGTACCCAAGCCCAGCGTGGATGACCGCGCGGCTTTGGGTGAGGATGCGCGGCCAGGCTCCCGTTCTGACACGGGGGTCTTGTGCTCGAACGCGTTGCGTTCGGCGAATACCGCGTTGCGTGATGCGGAGGAGAGTGGGAGGGCTTCGATTGCCGCTCTGTCCCACGTCTCCCAGCTGTTACAGGGGGTAGTAACGGCATCCGCATCGCGCCAGCCAAGCCCGGTCACGGTCCAGCGAGCCATCCAGGATGGTATTAACCTGGCGCTGGACTGTATGACTCGGGCGGTGACCAGGAGTGTCCGGGCAAGACGCACGTTTGCCCTGGACAATCTGTGCCCGTCTCAGGACCTGTACAATAGGCTACTCCGTACGCCTATGACGGGTCCTGGTCTTTTTGGAGGTGAGGGATGTCGCCACCTCCAGGAGACGGTCACCCTGGTGAATAACCAGAGGGCGCTGCGCGAGCAGTTTGAAGTGCTGCGTCGTGCTAACGTTCGCGCCGCGGCCCCTGCGTATCGTCCCCTGCAGGCTCGAGGTGGTGCTGGCCAAGTCAGAGGCCAGCCACCGTCGCAGCGTCGGCCTCGGCCGCGTGCGATTCGGCCAGCAGCGAGGGGGGCGCAGGTTCCTCAGGCGCCGTCAGCCAGGCAGCCGCCCGCGCACCGAGGTGCGCGCGGGGCGGGGCGGGGCGCGCGAGGATCTGGGCGTGGTTATCGGTCCTGACAGGACGCTTACCGCGGTAAGAACCACTCCGGTGTGTATGGCAACGGAGACAGTGCCGCTCTTGCATGCCTTGTGTCCACCGCGGTCCCTAGGTGGACCGGTGGGAGGCCGGCTAGCCGGCCACATGCAAGAGTGGGAACGGTTGACTCAGGACCGTTTAGTCTTGCGATGGCTTTCCGTCGGGTATCATCCAGAGTGGATGACAGGCCCGCCGTCGCGACTGTCTCTAGTGCCAGTCTGGACTCCCATTCCGAGAGAGCCAGAGCAAAGGTTGTGTATCGAGGAGGAGATAAATTCCCTCGTACAAAAAGGAGCTATTCAGCCGGCACAAAGGTGTCCGGGCTTCTATTCAACCCTGTTCTTAGTAACAAAACGCACCGGAGGGTGGAGACCGATTCTCAACCTCAAGCCATTGAACAAGTTCATCGAGACGCCCAGTTTCAAGATGGAAACGGTGCGCTCGGTGTTGGCGGGGTTGGAGAGGGGGATGTGGACGGCGTCGATAGATTTGAAGGACGCTTATTTCCACATCCCCATCCACGGGAGTTTCTGTCGCTTCCTGAGATTTGCATTCCAGGGCAGACAGTGGGAATTCAGGGTGTTACCCTTCGGAATTTCCACGGCTCCTCGGGTTTTCACCCGTGTGGTTCTTGCGATCACAGCATACCTCCGCAGGAGAAGCCTAGCAGTCCACACGTACATAGACGACTGGCTGTTGAAAGCGCACACCCGGGAAAGTTTGTCGGCCAATCTGGAGATTGTTTTGAAAACTCTCACAGACTTAGGCTGGATGATCAATTTCCCAAAATCAGAGCTGACTCCATCCCAGAAGTTTGTTTACCTGGGGATGTTCTTCGATCTAGAGACAGGATATGTGTATCCTACTCAGGAGAGAGTTCAGAAACTCATCTCGTTAATTCAGTCAGTGTGCGACAGTCGTCATGTCCTGGCACGGGTTTACTTGAGAATGCTGGGGTTGATGGTTTCATTGGAACCAGTCATTCCTCAGGCCGCCTTACGCAGGCGGCCGATCCAGTTATTTCTCATGACACAATGGACCCAGAGTACAGGTTCGCTGGACTCGAATGTGTCAGTGTTGGCGCCTCTCATTCACCACCTGCAATGGTGGTTGAATACAGAGAATCTCTTGCCGGGGGTTTTGCTAACCCCTCCCCACCCTCAGGTGACTGTGTATACAGATGCATCGATGGAGGGCTGGGGAGCTTGCCTGGAAGAGTACACGATATCAGGGCTTTGGAATCTGGAACAGTCAAAGGAACATATAAATCTACTGGAGCTAAGAGCAGTAGTCCTGGCCCTGGAACATTTCTTACAGAAAGTTCAGGGCAAGATTGTTCTTATTCATTCAGACAACTCAACAGTTGTGACTTACATAAACCGCCAGGGCGGAACGAAGTCGCCCAGTCTCTGTATGATGACATGGAAACTGCTTTGTTGGTGTCTGGATCACCAGATTACCTTGAAAGCAGTTCATATTCCGGGAAGGTTAAACCTGCTAGCAGACTCATTGAGCCGAAGGATGAGTGTTTTACCCACGGAATGGCAACTAAATCAATGTGTGGCGGATCGTCTGTTCGACCATTGGGGGAAACCCAACATCGATTTGTTCGCAACGAAGAAGAATGCGAAGATGACGACGTACGTCTCTCCGATTCCGGATCCAAGCGCTTTCGCAACAGATGCGTTAGCTATCAGCTGGGGGAGAATGTATGCATACGCATTCCCTCCAGCAATCCTGATTCCAAAAATTCTTCAGAAAATCAGACAAGAGGAATGCCAAGTGCTTCTGATCGCCCCGGATTGGCCAAGCCGATCATGGTATACGGATCTGCTGGACCTTCTGGTCTGCAATCCGGTTCCTCTGCCTCTGATGGACGATATTATCTTCCAGGGCAAGACCCTTCACAACAATCCGTCAATGTTCAGATTGACTGCGTGGATGTTGTCAAGGAATCTAGAATTAAGGAGGGCTTTTCTGAGCAAGCAGCCATGTTTATGGCCAAAGCCAGGAGGGGGTCAACCTCCAGAGCATATAATTATAAAATCAACAGATTTGCAGAATGGTGCTCAAAAAGATGTATTGATCCAATGGATTCATCTATTCAAGTAGTAGCTGATTTCCTCTGTCACCTCTATGATGCCTATAGCCTCAAGCCTAACTCTATTGCTGGTTATAAGTCAGCATTAATGTCTGTTATTCCTTGCTTGGCTAAGAGGGGAAGTGATGAAGTAAATACATTAAATGTATTAATTAAAGGCATGGGCAATCTAAGACCAAGGAATCCACCTGTGATTCCGTCTTGGAGTTTATCGCTAGTGCTTCAAGTACTAGGTGATAAGCCTTTTGAACCACTTAGTTCCATTTCTATGAAACTATTAACACTGAAGACTGTGTTTTTAATTGCTGCGGCCTCGGCTAGGCGTAGGAGTGAAATTCATGCCTTATCAGCCGAGGATGACCGTTTTGTGGTTTCAGGGGAAGGCCTTAAGCTGCTACCTAGGATTAATTTCTTGGCTAAAAATCAGTCGTTGAAATATCCAGGTCAACCTATTATTTTGCCTGCTTTAACTAGATATGATCCTAATTCTAAAGCATGGTGTCCCGTCCGGGCGCTGCGCCGGTACAAACAACGTACGGCGGAGTGGCGCACCGACCAGTCAGCGTTATGGTTGTCATATATTGAACCCCATGGCAGGGCTTCTAAGGACACCATTTCCAGGTGGATTGTGGAATGCATTCAGTTTTGCCATAAATCCGCCACCGGGAAGCAGGTTGACGTGGCCAAGGCTCACAGTGTCCGCGGCGTAGTAACATCCACGGCCCTATTTAATGGGGTCCCTGTGGATGATATTATGTCGGTGGCTCAGTGGCACTGTGAGTCAAGTTTTACAGACCATTATCTCCGTGACACCTCTAATCCTCTCGCCTTGTCGGTTTTGAAAAAATAACTCGGTTTATATTTTTTGAGGAGGTTTTCCTCATTACTTATATATTTCACAATTAATTTATGGAAACACCCACTTTTTTGGGCCTGCATCAGTCTTTGCCAATGGGAAGATGATGTCAGCAGCCGTTTTCAACAAGGTCAGTCTTGTTCATGTGTTGTCCGTTGTTGATTGTATTGTCACGATTACCCGTTATTAATATGGTGATGGTTTGTGTATTTGTGTGGTTCATTGTTGAGAGTTACGAAAATGGAGCTTTTTCGTCTCTGTCCTGTAGTACATGGCACTTGTACGTAGAGAGCATATAGGACATTGAGGTCAGTCGACTCTTCCTCCCAGGAAGGAGGGGGGGAGCGCATATGACATTCGGTCATCTCTCATACATCGGTGGTGTTATCCGATGGTTAGTCAAATCCTGACTGTTTTTTCTTACAGTTTCAGAAGTTTAAGTGCCTTAAACGCAGAAAAGCGTATAGGGATGAGCTGGTCTTTTGACCTCGCCTCCCTCCCGCCAGATTCACTTTCGAATTCTGGCAATATCAAAAGTATTAGGGAGGTAAGTATACTCTTGAAGTGAAATAAACGAAATCTAGGATTTCTTTTTTCACGAGAGAGTTGATACTTACCTCCCTAGATACGGACCCGGCCTCTCCACCCCACAGAGGCTCGGTCTTCAGGCTCTTAATAGTTGCATGTGTGTCAGCCAATAATCTAGTCAGAGGAAGTGCTAGTCTGCGCATGCGCGGTGGTGGGGCTGGCATCCGCCAGACTACGCTCTGACTCCCTGCCCAGTAGGGGCACCTAACTGTTTTAAATCTGAGTGTTTATTGAGTGAAAGCCAATATTTAGCAATATCAAAAGTATTAGGGAGATAAGTATCAACTCTCTCGTGAAAAAAGAAATCCTAGATTTCGTTTATTTTCTGGGATTTGATGGTGATAGGGTTAAAATTATCTGTGTAATGATTTACAGTGAGGCTGTGCCTTGTAATTTCCTTTCCGAATGCAAAGCAGTATTTATCGGTGAGAGATTTTATGGTATTATATTTCATTTCCAGGTGAATGGAATTGACTTTCAAACAATTCAGCATGAAGATGCTGTTAACATTATGAAGAACTGTAAGACGGTCACATTACTGGTAGAGAGAAGATAGCGGAAGAATGTGCGCTCAAGCATGATGTTCATCGCAAATCTTGTCAAAAAGTTTCATTCCAACCTGGCAAATCATGCAAGGAAGCTATTGGATATTTTGAAAATAATTTGACTGGATGCTATTGCTGCCTTAGCCAGCAATGGATTCCAGTGGAATTAATTTCAAAACAATCAACAGGAGATTTGTTACCTCATTTTGAATTAGAAGATGTGTATAGTTAAATAGTTAATATATTCCACGCTATTATTTACTATAATAGATGATGTTTGTGCCATGATTTTGAAACCAATTTAACTTTGCCTAAAGTAGCAATGACTTTTTAATGGTTCAGCAGGCCAAAAATTGTCTCTGTCATTGTCGTGAGAAATGTCCTTTTGTAGACCAAAAGCCTATTTTTAAAAATTCCCATGGGAATGACTGGCGTAAGAAGCGAGCCAGTCCGTCCAGTGGTAATTTAAAAATAATGGTCTGCTCATGGTCTGCTCATGAACATTTTATATCAGATAAATTGCAATTTTCGTCACCAAATTTGTGACCCAAAAATGTAGGTAACTTGTCTCATATCCATTCCTACATTAGTACATTAGCCCTGTTTACATAGGTACTGCTCAAGAGAATGATTAATTTATTCATGTGTCAATCATTCCATTGTTTTCTATCCGATTTGGATAACGTTAATTATTCATCAGTGCTGGTAATTGAACTAAGGTTATTTATAATGTTGCTATGAGTTTCATAAATATGACTGGCTTAATAGTGCACTGTCATGCTAAAATAAGCAGTGTTTAACGCCAACCAGGAATATATAAACAAATCATTGTATCAGATTTATTAATTAATATATAGTTAGAATCTGGGTTACTAAAAACAAGTCTGATCTGCTGTAGTTGTAACATAGGTGGCTTCAACAATGTAAAAAGATTTGACAGACAGTCTTAAGACTAGTTGCTAGTCGCAACTTAGAATGATTGAAATTCTTTGCTACTTTGCACCAATACTGAACCATTTTCAAGTTATATTCCAGCCTTGAGATGTGTTTCACTTGAAGCTAGTGGTAGTAGGGGGTCGGGGGCGGGGGATCAGAAAGATATACGTTGAAGTGGCCCTACCAGATCCACAGCTTGTGTACCACACAAAATACATTGTCATCGTATTCTAATGTTTGTTAGATCCAAAATTTCATAGGTCCATTTGGCTAGTTCTCGAAACGAGACATTGTAATTTGATAAATTCAATATACAGTTCAGCTCAGATATAATTTACCATGTTTCCAAAACAAAGTAAAATGTCCTGGTGAATATTTTGAACATACATGTAATGGGATTCGAAGACATTGCTGCCTAGCATAATATCATCCAATCCAATTATGTTCAAAATATTCACAACTTTCTTCCATCGTGTTCAAAATTCTACTACCGAGCCTGTTTGTGTTTTTGTTTTAGAAACATGTGAAGGGCGATTCTGAGCGTGTCATACGGGACAATCTGATCGCTTTTTAATTATTTAAATATAGAAAACACTTGAGGAGACAGATGGCTCTAGCCATTTTTAACAGACTTAACCTAGATAGGTACATGCCAGATACAAAGTTTTAAAATATTGGCCTTGTTTATTCTCAAAACTTAAATATAGTGGTGTGTCATACGGGACTGAAAATGGACATGTCAGGAATAGAAAATGTTGTGTGTCGTACGGGACATCTAGAAATGTGTCGTACGGGACACATTTGTCCTTTTGCTTATTTAGTCACAGTGAATTCTACTATATGGCTAGTGGTTGAGAAAAGTAGGTTTCCACAGAATTACTATAATAACAGGATTGGAGGGGGGAACCTTTGAGACTAATTTTAGGCTTTCTCACATAAATCTGCTTCATCAGGTGGCAGGTGGAGTGTGTACAGGGTTTATATACAGGAACTGGTGCAACTCATGTATGGTGCCAGATCCTGTACAATAAGGACTATGATGTTTGCAGAAAAGAGTTTGTTCTGGGATTTAGTCATTATTGTGAGGCAGGGGTAGTTGATTGGGTGAGCCCAAAATTAAGCAAGCTCAATCACCTTTTGTTTCCTATTTTTGTGGTTCAATTTGAGAGTTTAGAGCTTTTTCTGCCAACAGTTGTGCAAGATCAGAAGCTGTATTTGGGTTGTATTGGTTTTTGTATATGTCAGAGCCATGTACATATTCTACTTGTTGCCTGATGAAGCAAATTTGTGTGCAAATGCATGAATTGGATGGGATTGATCTTGTAAGGTGCTACCCTTGAATCCTTTATAATTGTCTACAGACGAAAAAAGGTACCACACTCATGTCACAAAATTCCTGAAGTCATAACAAAGCAAATCTTAACAAATATAACAATAAACAGAATTTACCTATTAAATGCAAATAATAATGCAAATACACTAATAAACGAACCTTTGTGAATACACCATGACACATATAGACTAGTAGAATGAGCCCGTTTTGGGGCGGCCTGGGAAAAAAAATTCCAATGTTATCAAATCATGCAAATTTTTACTCACTAAGGTTCCTAGTATATTACAGAAAAGAAATTCCTGTCCAATAACAGCCGGCACCTTGAAATTTTTCCCATTGAAATCTATGGGTTTTCTTAAGCATTCAATCATTGGCCTTGGGAAAATATCTAATTTATGCTACTTGTCAAACAATTAATTGCAGCAAATGTATGCTATTTGTTAAAGATAAAGTATTAATTATAATCATTCTAAGAGTGTTGATATTCCCAGTATATACCAGGTTGGAGAGAATCGTTTCAATATGTTATGGTATTACAATGTTACACCCCCTTACTTTAAGTGTTGGGGCCTATGGGAAAAAATAATGAAATGCCAATAATTTTGTTGTTTTACTTTATTGATTTGCAACAAACTTGGTGGCTAATTTAATTAGTATAGCCTTAATAGACTATACCGAAATGGATCCAGGTACCAAGTTTTGTGAAAATAAATTAAAGAATAACAAAATTATTAGCGTAACTTCCATACTAAGGCATCAATACTTTTATAAGTGGCTGTAACTCTGTAATACCCCAACATATTCAGATGATTCTCATCAACCAGATATAAACTGCCAATATAAACACTCTTATCAAGTTTAGAATTTATTCTTTAACAAATAGAATAAATTTGGTGCAAATATATTTTCCCATAGGATTCAATACTTAAAAACCCATACCCCCCCCCCCCCCCCAAGGGTTATCAGTCAGAACTTTTCTCTATGATACTAGCGAAATTGGTGAGTAAAAATTAGAAGGGTTTGATAACATTGGAATTCTTTCCCCAGCTTCAACCAAATCAGCTAGCCTAATAGTTTATATGACTTGGTTCAATCCAGAGAATTTAAACTGTCCTCTTGACCCATCAATTTCAGGAGGTTGAAATTTGTTCACAATCTCATCAACTGAATAAAATAATCACTATATTCAACCAAATGTTTTACAGATTCTTTTAGCAGTCTTGTATATCATATTATTTTTTTAAATGTCCAGTAAAAGGACTTGCCTGGATTATTAGATTACAATGTGTCGTACGGGACATGACAAACTTTAATGTGTAATTTTTTAGTCATGTAATATAAAAATACCTTTGAAATGATATCTTGAATTTGGTTATGACTTGAAGTTAGAAAATACTAAGAGAGACATTTGTGTCATTTATATTTATAGCACACGTAACACTTTTAGATATATGTGTCGTACGGGACATTGTTTGAAATTGGTATTAATTTATTAAGATAAATTTCAAAATATGTTTTTGAATATCTTTTAGACTGCGTGTTTTTTATATACAATGCATCATTCTAATGATTCCGTAGCATTTTAACCTTGGGACTATTTTTCCCTGAATAATTCAAAAACAAAAACAACTAACAATTTTGAAAAAATAAACAAATTCTAGACTTTAATGAATTCACCATGTTTGGCAAAGTTTGGACCGAAAATCATAATAGATCTCGTAAATTGGTTTATTTAAGCAGGAAAATACACCATCAGCAAGGCCAGTTAATCATTTTGAAATTTTAGTATGAATGTCCTGGTTTGCTCGGAATCACCCTGAAGCTATTTATGGGCTGTACTATAGTGAAAAACTTCCCAAATCAACGATTGCCTGACATCACATTGATAACGTGGACAGTAAATATCAGGAGATGTTTCTGCCTTGTTTCATTCATAACATTGATAACGTGGACAGTAAATATCAGGAGATGTTTCTGCCTTGTTTCATTCATCACATTGATAACGTGGACAGTAAATATCGGGAGATGTTTCTGCCTTGTTTCATTCATCACATTGATAACGTGGACAGTAAATATTGGGAGATGATTCTGCCTTGTATCATTCATCACATTGATAACGTGGACAGTAAATATCGGGAGATGTTTCTGCCTTGTTTCATTCATCACATTGATAACGTGGACAGTAAATATCGGGAGATGTTTCTGCCTTGTTTCATTCATCACATTGATAACGTGAACAGTAAATATCGGGAGATGTTTCTGCCTTGTATCATTCATCACATTGATAACGTGGACAGTAAATATCGGGAGATGTTTCTGCCTTGTTTCATTCCTCACATTGATAACGTGAACAGTAAATATCGGGAGATGTTTCTGCCTTGTTTCATTCATCACATTGATAACGTGGACAGTAAATATCGGGAGATGTTTCTGCCTTGTTTCATTCATCACATTGATAACGTGGACAGTAAATATCGGGAGATGTTTCTGCCTTGTTTCATTCATCACATTGATAACGTGGACAGTAAATATCGGGAGATGTTTCTGCCTTGTTTCATTCATCACATTGATAACGTGGACAGTAAATATCGGGAGATGTTTCTGCCTTGTTTCATTCATCACATTGATAACGTGGACAGTAAATATCGGGAGATGTTTCTGCCTTGTTTCATTCATCACATTGATAACGTGGACAGTAAATATCGGGAGATGTTTCTGCCTTGTTTCATTCATCACATTGATAACGTGGACAGTAAATATCGGGAGATGTTTCTGCCTTGTTTCATTCATGCTCAGGGAATAAATAGAAACAAATTTTCTTGTGAACTAAATCAATAGATAATATTCCACTAAGGTCTAGGAATTTCTTAGGTGGTGTCACAATGGGGTGGTTCTGGGTAGGGGTGAGAAGCGATTTTCTACATTTTGAGTCATAAATAAGCAAGTTGGCCTTTATAGAAAAGAACTTTGGTTTAGCTTGCGTGGGAGGGTGTGGTGGGGTCATGCACTGTCACCCCCTGTTTCACTAGATTCAGTGATTTATTACATTCCAAGAAAGCGATCAAGCTCAGTTACGGCTGCGTTTTGGTGACTGACTGCGTCAGTGAATTTGATGACTTGGTTTTAACCACGAAATTGGTTGAACCAGAATCGCAAAAACAGTATTTATATAGATTGGCGACGTTTGACAATCGTAATTTCGTGGCAATGTTTTGAACCCACAAGCATACTAAATTGAATTGACTTTATCAATTAATTTGATTGTATTTTGATCTATACTTTAAATTCAGTCTACGTAAAACACAGATGACCATGTACACTAAAATATTGAAGAGATTTTGCCATTCAAATAATTTGTAAAATTTAGCTTGACGCTACCATCTTGAAATTTACGAGCCATTGCTAATGACGAACTGGGATCAAAACACAGTTTCTGGTTCGTCGAACCTTATCAGGAAATAATTCACTTCCATTACAAGAAAACTGTTGAACCACAGACCCGTTCAGTGAACCTCTGACGCAGTCAGTCACTAGGTAAACTTGGTTAGGATTTCTTGACGAGTTGGCTCCAGAATGGTGACTGCCAGCGTGCTGTGAAACAACAATGCTGATACTATTGTGGGTCATAATTTCTAGGTAGTCGCTTGCTTACCGTAATATTCACATGTTTCATTTTCGTGATTGATCAATACACTATTTGTGTTTTATATTTAAATTTACCCGTTATATACATAGTCATATTTTGTACGCAATTTTAAATAAATCTCAATATTTGGCAATTTCTATATTTTGATACCCTGTATGATTTTAGGTAAAGTTTTAAAAACATTCCATCACACTTTTGTGATTAAGATTTGGTTAACCATTTCACTGTTAAATTCTCCTTAGGAAAACAGTTTAATACTTTGAAATTAATTTGTCTGGAAGTCGTTGCCTCATTAGGCAGCAACAGCTTCCAGTCAAACTAATTTAAAAATATCCAACCGAATGAGCTTTATATGATAAAGAATATACCTTTTCCAGGATTTGTCAGTGAAAGGGTTAATACTGAGAAGTTTATTTATTAACCCTTTAATGGTCAAGCTGGTCAGAACCAGCCTCTGCAGTGATCTTGAGGAATGTCCATTTGCAGGGCAAGAGAAGGCTATTTTTGACAATTTCTCACTGAAATGCCTGTCTCAATAAATAATCAGTAAGTTTTCAAAAAAGTTTTCTTGGGCTACAAATTAATATTTTGATTTTTTTTGGGACCAAATTTGACCGTTAAAGGGTATATTTATATATCTCGCACTACTTGCAAGGATTATACATATATTTTATATATTGTTAAAATTATATTCTGTTGGTATATTTGAAAATCAAGATGAAACATGCCTTTATCATGTCTAACATGATATTTATTAGCTCACCTGACCTGAAAGGTCAAGTGAGTTTATGCCATGGCGACTGTCCATCATCTATCCATCCGTTGCCTGCCCATCTGTCAACTTTTCCTTTAAACAACTTCTCAAGAAGCACTTTCATTTCAAATTCGATTTCAATTGTATTTGGCAGGAAGCATCCTTAGGGCATACAAAACCAAGTTTGTTAAAATGAAGCCAAGTGGCAAACTTGGCCGGCGGCCACCTTGGATTTTGGCTGATTTTTAGATACTTCTTTAAAAATCTCAGAAATCACTTGGGGAATCAATTCAAAACTCATGAAACATCATCTAAGGCAGAAGCTGAATCGAGTTTGTTCGAGGGAACTTGTTTGGCTAAATGCTGTGGCAGCCATCTTGGATGACCTAGTTTTCAACTTTTCCAGAACCGCTGAACGGATCAGAATGAAATTTGAGAGATCTGATTAGGCACAAAAGGCCTTGTGTTTGAACAAGGTTTGTTCAAGGGAAGTTCATACATAAAAAACATCTCCACCATTGACTTAAAAATGTAGCATGTTTGGCAGCCATATTGGAGTTTTTTATTTGATGGATTTTGAATCCGAAATTGGTTTTATGTAGGTTTTTTGGTATGTTGATTTCAAATTTGCATGTTTTGAAACTGTTGGATAAACAGGTTCCCAGTTGGTGGCTATCTTGGATTTTTTTTCCTGACAAAAACTCCTATATTAAAGCAATGGGAAATTTAAAATGTATTCGCGAACCAAAGGACAGATTTCAACCAAATTTGGTAGGAAGCATACTTGTTCTTGTTTCAGTTCTGGCCACAATCGTAGGGTTCTACTTATAGGCAATGGCCTTTTTAGTTATAATGCCTACTTTCCAGGTGAGCGACACAGGCCCCTTGGGCCTCTTGTTTAAATATTCACCAGTGTGTGCATCCATAGTATGTACATGTGCATTTGTGTGTGTGTATGTGCGTGCTTGCATTTTGAATTTCTCCAAGATTAGTGAACAACTCATAAAAACAAACATACCTGGGCTGTTCATGCAGTGATTGACCCTGTCAGCTCAGAAATTCTGCTGTCTCAGTTTCTAGGCAACAATACATGTAGGGCTTGATGATCTCGGCTAAATGAATAGCGGTAATGGTTTCAATTTTCAAATTTGTATATCTTTAATACCGCTATTATTATGATTGCCAATATAGAATTGGACTCTGGTAATAGGTTACTATATGGATTTTATATTATTCAATGTTTTCGTGTCTGTTCTTCCCAAAACTGTGACGTGACGGATGTTTGACACCTGTCAAGTCAGTAGATATTAAAAGCATAGAATTACGCAAGTTATGTAGAAGATTATCCATTCACACATGGACATTGTTGCTACTATTGAGATGAGTGTCTGATGTTTTATAAATCTATTGTGGAATGTCGCTTTCCTGTCTCTTAATGGAGGAATCCAGTTTTAGCTATGCCCTGCCCATCTTTAGCTAAGCTCCACCCATACTTCACCCGTGTTGGGATCGATCGATCCCTGAACTCCATGACCATCAATTTCCAGAAAACTATACAGGTAAGCTGTTGAATTTTTTGAAACAAATTAACTTGGTGCTGTTGCTGCCTATGGCAGCAACAGCGGCCAGTCAAATTAGTTTCAAAATATTTAACAGCATGTTTATAAAATAGTAAAGACCTACAATTCGTACAACAAAGCTTAGTCCGTCATCAATTAAGCATTCGTGATGAACCTAGATACGCCATTCTAGACGTAACCGATTATGACATCAGCCCACACGTAGTTGATTCTGACGTCATATAATTGATGGATAAACTGGAATCCTCAATTGGAAAGTATTATTTTAATGAGATTGCTCATCTGGGCATCTTATATTGTGTGATATAAAACTTTGAAAATGCCAGACCTCTATTCTGTTAAAAATCTGGTGAGACACTTTAATCACTAAAAAAGCATCTGATTCATGTCGTAACCAGAGTGTGATAAACAGATTTGATATTTTCACACAGTATTCAGCGCCACAGTAAGTCTCATGAAAAGGACTGGTATAGCTAGCATACGCATATTTGTTATATGAATCTGAATAAATACGTTGAAAGATAAGCAATTCTTGCATTAATTTTCAATGGATTGAGTAGTGCAATCATGTGAGCTTAGCCACAGCAGAGCCTGTTATGGAATTCACCCACTGTTGGGGCCTGGACCATGCTGTCTTCCAGCTGATTCCTGTTGATAACATTTTTGTTGAGCCCAGAGCGAAGCGGAAGATCTCAAAATCGCGATCCAAATGATGTTCAGCGTCTGACAAGAATTAGGTAAATGTTAAAGTTTTTCAATGAACATTTAATTCATAACATGCTTATCTGGTATCAATAAAACTTTACAGATTTGTTCTACACCATCATTACATCTCATCTCCATCACGTTGATTGTGAATTTCAAATTTTTTTCATGTTTTTCTGGCATTCAGTTGACATTTAATCAATCAAGCACTTATCCAATCCCATTAAAACTAGTTTTGTTCTATAACATCAGTCTACATGATAATAAATGGAATTAGAAAAATGTTAAAGTTTTTCAATGGTCTTTTAATAGATCAAAGGCTTATCCGATCCGAAGAAAACTACAGATTTGTTCTATATCATCATTGCATTTAGTTTGCAGCAAAGTTTAAATGGTTTTAGTTTTTTCCAATCCATACTTTTACACATGGAACACAGTCCATCTAGTATAAAGAATGAATGTTCATGTACAAGAGTCCTACTAGCATCATCCACTACATTGGGAGTTGTATGTACATGAGCGGGCAATGGTATTAACATATGAGTGGTGTTCTTATTGTGTTGGGCAGATTGTTTGCTTTACTCTCACCTCATCACCTGCTGGATGGAATTGCTTTAAGGATCTTATACAGGAATACCAGACATTTGTCACTCCTATGCTCTTGCAGTGTTGTTATTTCCAAGCATTCATCATTTGCGTGACACACCCTGGGTTAAGGTTGTAACTGTCACAGTGGGCGTGTATGGGTGACACACCCTGGGTTCCGGTTGTAACTATCACAGTGGGTGTGTTTGGGTGACACACCCTGGGTTATGGTTGTAACTATCACAGTGGGTGTGTATGGGTGACACCCTGGCTTGCTGTTGTAACATCACAGTGGGTGTGAATGTGTGACACCCTGGGTTACGGTTGTAACTATCACAGTGGGTGTGTATGGGTGACACACCCTGGGTTATGGTTGTAACTATCACAGTGGGTGTGTATGGGTGATACACCCTGGGTTACGGTTGTAACTATCAGTGTGTGTATATAGGTCCCAGATGATTGAACTATACTCCATGCTGGTCTTTTAGGTGTACCAGGGGTAAACTTTATATTACTTCTCAAAAACCCCAATAATACATCGCATACCTGTACATCGTGAAGCTTACATACACACCTGCTGTAGACTTTTTGAAGCTAAAAGTTATAATGGTTTAAATCTAATACGCTTAATTTTATTCATGTATGCTAGAAGCTTTGTTCTGGTGATTTTCTCTGGTTAATTTAACTGTCTCACTGGTGCCAGCCATCAAACAATAATTTCAATGAGCAAAAATATTTGACTTGCTGAATATTTTGAAAACAATTTGTCTGAAAGTTGTTGGTGTTGTTGGCACTTTCAGTCAAATTGTTTTCAAAATATTTAGCAGATCCAGAGATCATATAACCCCTAAAATGTCATCTGCAAAAGCTTAGCAGTCAGATGGTTATACAAAATTTATTGTTTCATGAAATATCTCTTGGATCTACAACGATGTATACATTACTTAATTTATTACTGTATATAATATACTGTAGATACACTGCTTTATACTACCCCCTAATATTATGATAGTACTACAAGTAAATATATCATTTGTACATAATCGTTGCAACGAACAAAATATGTAATGTATTTTTCTATTAATAAATACTGATATTGTACAGTTTGTATTCCATTTATCCACAAACAAGATCCATGGTTGTCATTTTTTATCCCCCCCCCCCCCCCCTCCTCTTTCCGTACAAAGATACTATCGTTATTTCGATGGTTGAAACTGGATTCTTGTGGCCGGCATTGCAGTCAAATTAGTGTCTAAGTATTCAACAAAATTTGTGCATGCTGCATCACAAAGGAATTGTTGTATGGGTGCAAGGATTAGTCATTTTATACCATGTCACGGATATGATTTACTATGCTAAAATCACCTGCTGGTTATTTATTCAGGAAAGGCCATCACCAATCTTCAGTCCATTTGGTTTCAAATAGTCAGCAGGATGGACAATAGCTATAGTGTAAAGAACATAATCAGGAATCAGTAGGTCCATGAAAACAAGTAGAACCATAAGTTTTGGCCAGAACTGCAACAAGGACAAGGATTGTCCTACCAAATTTGGTTTAAATTGGTCCAGTGGTTAAATAAGAACTAGAGGCCCAAGGGCCCTGTATCGCTCACCTGGAATCATTGTCCGCTGTGAAAACCAAACGATAGAATTCGTTTGAATGAAATCACCACTGGAACAATATGGCCATCAGGCAATCATGTTCTCTTGAAGAAACTCTGATCAACTACTGCCTTAGATGATGTGTTATGAGTTTTGAATCAATTTCTCCAGCAGTTTCTGAGAAGATTTTTTGAAGTGTTTCGAAAAATCAGCCACATTTACTGATCTGCTTCGTTTGAACAAACTTACATCTCTATGCCCTAGTGATGCTTCCTGCCAAATGTAGTTCAAATTGGCCCAGTGGTTTTTCAGAAGTCGTTTAAAGAATTCCTCATTGCTTTACTATGGGCCCATTGCTTTACTATTGGAGCCTATTTGGAAAAAAACCAAGATGGCAGCCAAACCTTTTATCCGACAGTCGAAATTGGCATGTTTCAACTCGCCACCCTGATAAGCATATATATAAAGCAATTTTCTCCATCAAAATACATCAAATACAAAAAAGCCAACATGACCAAAAAACACTAAATTTGTATTGGTTGATGGCGGCCATGTTTTTTTTAAGTATGAACTTCCTTTGATCAAATATTTGAATGGCCCTTGGTCCCTAAGCATACTTACCAAATTTCAGCTCTATCCCTTCAGCGGTTTGGGAGATGTTGTTTTCGGGAAAACTACGTCATCCAAGATGGCCGCCAAGCAAATAGGCCAATAAGGTTGGCTTGAACAAACTTGGGTCTAACGTTGCCATAGATGATGTGTTATGAGTATTGAATCAATTCCTCTTGCAGTTTCAGAGAAGATTTTTTTAGTGTTTCTAAAAATCAGCCATTTTGGCCGGTGGCCATCTTGGATTTTGACCGATCTGCTTCGTTTGAACAAACTTAGATCTCTATGCCCTATGAATGCTTCCTCCCAAATACAAGAGGCCCAAGGGGCCTGTGTCGCTCACCTGGAGCACCATCAATTTTTGTCAAAATTGTTGGTGGGTGGTTTAGCAGTCTTTTAAATGAGTTTGTGGGCATTTTTGCAAGTGCAATATGGCCGCCAAACACACTACATTTTGCTTGCCCCACGGCGCCCATGTTTTTTGGATGGATCAACTTCCCTTGAACAAATTTTAATGGCCCACATTTCAGCCAGATCCATTCAGCGGTTCTGGAGGAGTCATTTTCGTGAAAACCAGGTCATCCAAGATGGCCACCGAACCATTTGGTCAATCAAGTCCTCTTGAACAAACTTGGCTTACCTCTTGGCCTAGATGAAGATTCCCCAAGTGGTTTCGGAGATCTTTAAAGGCATTTCCTGAAATCAGCCGAAATCCAAAATGGCCGCTGGGCAAATTGGCCGATCGGGTTCATTTGAAAAAACTTGGATCTTTATGCCCTAAGGATGCTTCCTGCCAAATATAATTGAAATCGGCCTGGTAGTTCTCAAGAAGATATTTTTAATTTCCTATTGCTTTAGCATGGGAGCTTTTGACGAGAGAATTATCCAAGATGGCCACCAAACCGTTTATCTGACAGTTTCGAAAATTGCAAATTTGAGCTCAGAATACCCAAAAACATATATAGAACCAATTTTGGCCTCAAAATCCATCAAATAAAAAAATCCAATATGTCCGCCAAACACGCTACATTTTGATTGGCCCACAGCGGCCATGTTTTTTGACGGATCAACTTCTCTTGAACAAACTTTACTGGCCCTTAGTCCCTAATCATATCTGCCAAATTTTGGCCTGATCCCGTCAGTGGTTCTGGAGAAGTTATTTTCGCTAAAACTAGGTCAACCAAGATGGCTGCCAAACTATTTGACCAATTAAGTTCTCTTGAACAAATTTGGTTGAGCTCTTGCCCTAGATCATATTTCATGAGGTTTCCTTCAATCCCTCAAGCGGTTTCGGAGATTTTGACGTTTCTAAAAATCGGCCAAAATCCAAGATGGCTGCCGGCCTAATTGACCGATCGGCTTCATTTGAACAAACTTGGATCCCTATGCCCTAAGGATGCTTCCTGCCAAATATAATTGAAATTGGCCCAGCGGTTCTTGAGAAGTCGTTTAAAGGAAAAGTTGACGGACGGACGACAGACACATGATGGACCGTCGCCACGACATAAGCTAACTTGGCCTTTCAGGCCAGGCGAGCTAAAAACTGTAGGCGTAGTCGCAGTTCAAAAATCCATCCTGAAATTTCCTATACATTCTCTATGTGAATTTTTTGCCCATGAAAAGGTGGGTAGCTCGAAAACCATTGAGCTGATCAAAAATAAAAATCGGCCTAAATCCAAGATGGCCGCCAGACAAACTGGCCGATCGGGTTCATTTGAACAAACTTAGATCTCTATGCCCTATGAATGCTTCCTCCCAAATATAATTGAAATCGGCCCCGTGGTTCTTGAGAAGTCGTTTAACGAATTCCCCATTGCTTTACTATGGGCCCATTGCTTTACTATGGGAGCCTTTGGCGGTAAAACAAACCAAGATGGCAGCCAAAGCGTTTATCCAACAGTCTCGAAAGTGGCATATTTGAACTCGCCACACTGATAAGCATATATAAAGCAATTTTCGCCATCAAAATACATCAAATACAAAAAAGCCAATATAACCTAGAAACGCTGAAGGTTGATTGGTTGATGGTGGCCATGTTTTTTAACGAACAAACTTCCCTTGAACAAACTTGAAAGGCGCTTGGTCCCTAAGCATATTTACAAAATTTCAGCTCTATCCCTTCAACGGTTCAGGAGAAGTTGTTTTCGCGAAAACTAGGTCATCCAAGATGGCCATCAAGCAATTCGGCCAATCAGGTTGCCTTGAACAAACTTGGGTCTACCGCTGCCACAGATGATGTGTTATGAGGTTTGAATCAATTCCTCCAGCGGTTTCGGAGAAGATTTTTTAGTGTCTAAAAATCAGCCATTTTGCCCTCAATTCCTCCAGCGGTTTCGGAGAAGATTTTTTAGTGTCTAAAAATCAGCCATTTTGGCCGACGGCCATCTTGGATTTTGATCGATCCGCTTCATTTGAACAAACTTAGATCTCTATGCCCTATGAATGCTTTCTCCAAAATATAATTGAAATTGGCCCAGTGGTTCTTGAGAAGTCGTTTAAATAATTCCCCATTGCTTTACTATGGGCCCATTGCTTTACTACGGGAGACTATGGCGGGAAAACAAACCAAGATGGCAGGAAAACCGTTTATCCGACAGTCTCGAAAGTGGGATATTTGAACTGGCCACACTGATAAGCATATATAAAGCAATTTTCGCCATCAAAATACATCAAATACAAAAAAGCCAATATGACCAAGAAATGCAAAATTTTGATTGGTTGATGGCGGCCATTTGTTTTAGAGAACAAACTTCTCTTGAACAAACTTGAAAGACCCTTGGTCCCTAACCATATTTACAAAATTTCAGCTCTCCCTTCAGCGGTTCTGGAGAAGTCGTTTTCGCAAAAACTAGGTCATCCAAGATGGCCGCCAAGAAAATCGGCCAATCATCAGGTTGCCTTGAACAAACGTGGGTCTACTGTTGCCACAGATGATGTGTTATGAGTTTTGAATCAATTCCTCCAGCGGTTTCGGAGATTTTTTAGTGTTTTTAAAAATCAGACATTTTGTCCGGTGGCCATCTTGGATTTTTACTGATCCGCTTCGTTTGAACAAACTTAGATGTCTGTCCTATGAATGCTTCCTCCAAAATATAATTGAAATTGGCCTAGTGGTTCTTGAGAAGAAGTCTTACTATGGGCCCACTGCTTTACTATGGGAGCCTATGGCGGGAAAACAAACCAAGATGGCAGCCAAACCGTTTATCCGATAGTCTCTAAAGTGGCATATTTGAACTCGCCACGCTGATAACCATATATAAAGCAACTTTCGCCATCAAAATACATCAAATACAAAAAAGCCAATATGACCAAGAAACGCTAAATTTTGATTGGTTGATGGCGGCCATGTTTTTTACCGTATGAACTTCCCTTGAACAAACTTGAATGGACCTTGGGCCCTAAGCATATTTACCAAATTTCAGACCTATCCCTTCAGCGGTTCGGGAGAAGTTATTTTCGTGAAAACTAGGTCATCCAAGATGGCCACCAGGCAAATAGGCCAATCAGGTTGCCTTGAACAAACTTGGGTCTACCGTTGCAATAGATGTGTTATGAGTTTTGAATCAATTCCTCCAGCGGTTTCGGAGATTTTTTAGTGTTTCTAAAAATCGGCTATTTTGGCCGGCGCCCATCTTGGATTTTGGCCGATCGGCTTCATTTGAACAAACTTGAATCTCTATGCCCTAGGGATGCTTCCTGCCAAATATAATTGAAATCGGCCCAGAGGTTCTTGGTCGTTTTAAAGGAAAAATTGACAGATGGACGGATGACGGACGGACGGTCGCCACGACATAAGCTCACTTGGCCTTTCAGGCCATGTGAGCTAATAATTGAAATCGGTCCAGTGGTTCTTGAGAAGAAGTCGTTTAAAGAATTCCCCATTGCTTTGCTATGGGCCCATTGCTTTACTACGGGAGACTATGGCGGGAAAACAAACCAAGATGGCAGGAAAACCATTTATCCGACAGTCTCGAAAGTGGGATATTTGAACTGGCCACACTGATAAGCATATATAAAGCAATTTTCGCCATCAAAAACAAAAAAGCCAATATGACCAAGAAATGCTAAATTTTGATTGGTTGATGGCGGCCATTTTTTTTAGAGAACAAACTTCTCTTGAACAAACTTGAAAGACCATTGGTCCCTAAGCATATTTACACAATTTCAGCTCTATCCCTTCAGCGGTTCGGGAGAAGTCGTTTTCGCAAAAACTAGGTCATTCAAGATGGCCACCAAGCAAATCGGCCAATCATCAGGTTGCCTTGAACAAACCTGGGTCTACTGTTGCCACAGATGATGTGTTATGAGTTTTGAATCAATTCCTCCAGCGGTTTCGGAGATTTTTAAGTGTCTAAAAATCAGCCATTTTGGCCGGTGGCCATCTTGGATTTTGGCCGATTGGCTTCGTTTGAACAAACTTGAATCTCTATGCCCTATGCCAAATATAATTGAAATCGGCCCAGTGGTTCTTGAGAAGTCTAAAGAAAAGGTTGACGGACAACAGACAACTGACGACAGACCACACATAGACGACGGACGGTCGCCATCGCATAAGCTCACTTGGCCATTCTGGTGATGGTCCATAGTATACGAGCTAATAATCCAAGGTCGCTGGCCAAATTGACTGATCAGCTTCGTTTGAACGATCTTGGATCTCTGTGCCTTATGGAGATTTCCTGCTAAATACAAGAGGCCCAAGGGGCCTGTATCGCTCACCTGGAACCTAAGCATTTCAACTAGACAGGTTATCGCTTATAAATAGAACCTTGTTGGGGAAGAATTGCAACACGGACACCCATTGTCCTACCAAATTTGGTCAAAATCGGACCAGAGGTTCTTGAGTAAAATCCAAGATGGCCGGCGGGCATATTGGTCAATCGGTTTCATTTGTTCTCAAGATGCTTCCTGCTGAATATAATCGGCCCAGTGCCTCTCGAGAAAACATTATAAATCTTGCTTTAGTATGGGAGCTTTTGGCTGAAAAATATCCAAGATGGCTTGCCAAACTGTTTATCAGACACTTTTGACAATGGCAAATTTGAAATCATCATACCCAAAAAATTAATCCAATTTCGCTTCAAAATTCCGTCAAATAAAAAAATCCAATAGGGCTGCCAAACAAGCAACATTTTGATCAGTCCACAGTGGCCATGTTTTTTATGTATGAATGAACTTTAATGACTTAGTCCCTAATCATATCTACCAAATTTTGGCCTGATTCTTTCAGCGGATTCGTTTTCGCGAAGCACTTGGTCAATCAAATTCCCTTGAACACACTTGATTCAGCTGTTGCCCTAGATGATGCTTCATAAGTTTTGAATCGATCTCTCAGGTTTTGGCGATTTTTAAAAATTGTTTTTAAAAATCGGCCAAAATCCAAGATGGTGGCTGGCTTTGTTTGAATTTATGTCGTGGAGTATCCATCAATTCTTTTTCTTTAAACGACTTCACCACTGAACTGATTTAAAAATATTTTTTTAAATCAGTTCAGTGGTGAAGTCGTTTAAAGAAAAAGAATTGATGGATACTCCACGACATAAATTCACTTGGCCTGAGCTAACAAGGAGATTAGAACATTGTAGTATGACTACGACAATCAGTCGAATTGCCCCAAAAGTGAGCTTAGTTATGTTGTAAAGATATTTTGTTGAAATTTTTTAAATAATTTCAAGGCAGCAACATTTTGCATTCAAATTATTTTCAAATGTGTCGTTGATATATTTTTTTATTGTGTTGCCATGTCTATTTTGCAAACAATATTGATGAAATTTGCAAACAATATTGATGAAATTTGCAAACATTATTGATGAACCCTCACCCCCAAATTTTGAGATCGCTCAAGTAGAATCAGAGTCGTTGACAAATGTATCAAGTGTCCATTTTGAAAACAATTTTTCTGAAAGCTGTTGCGTTTAACTTTTGACCCCAAAATTGGGATAACTCTTTAGTACCCCACAGGCAAGCTTCCACCCTTGTTTGTCGATCGCTTCAGTAGAACCAGAGTTATTGAAAACTGTCTGGAGAACAAGAAAAAGCAACTCCATGCTCCGTGATAAAAAAATACATTCAATTCATCTTTAAAATTGATCAAAACTAAGACAGAACCCTAAAAAGGACCAATGTAAAGAAAGGACTACCGTAAGATATGCATAATATATTAGCTATATTCTCAACAGGACTCCCAAGACTTGTTTCAGCATTCGCTCTACCTTAACATCAGTATATGAACCGAAAACATGGCAATTACACGTAATAAACATGGTGTTGAATATTTTGAAACTTAATTTGACTGGGTGCTGTTGCTGCCTATGGCAACAACAACGCCCAGTCAAATTAGGTGCGAAATATTCAACAGCATGTTTATTACGTAGCAAAAACATACAATTTGTACAACATGTCAGACTATTAAGCGTTAAAGATGGACGATTTCAAATCATTCAAGCTTATGATGTCATCCTACACGTCATGTAGTTGATTATGATGACATATGACATCATATGATCGATAGATAGAATGGAAAGGTCCATTCTTTTTAGTGGATATATTAAAGCTTATCTGGCATACTAAAAGAGGCAGTGTTTAGCACTTACCAGTAACAGTGTTATCAATAAATTTCCATTTTCGGTAACTTGATTATGAGTCTGGGCAGTGATTCATTAAACAAGACCCATGCAACAGTTCTCAGCCTCTATAAAACGATTAACTCAGTATAGCGAGGTATGAGTTAGCCAGGTGTGTTTTATAATACACAAGGAATATATATTAGGCGGGTCTTGTTTAAGACTTTCACCGACGAATTCCCTATATCTCATTTTCAAGGCAACCAAACAGGAAAATTGTTGAATATCTTGAAATTAATTTGACTGGAAGCCATTGCTTCCTTATGCAACAAGGTCTTTCAGTCAAATTAATGTAAAAATATACAACAGAAGTTTAATATCGTAAAGAATATACTTTTTCAGGGATTTGTCGGTGAAAGGGTTAGAGTAACAATATCTGGACTCATAATTGCTGAAAACAGAAATTTATTGATAGCACTATGTTACTGGTTACTGCTTCTTTAGCCTGCCAACTCAGCTTTAATGGGACAGTGCTATGATTTCTTTTTATCAAAGTTGTCTCTCTTGCAAACAAACAAGCAAGATTCATAAAAAGAGATTCATATGTAAGGTTGAAAGGATTGAGTTGTGCATGAGATTTCTATGTTTACATCCACTCTAAATCTTACAATGAAATATAATCTGATTCCAAGAATCTTGCCCGGAGCCATTCACTAATGCTCAATAACCTAATTTAGCACAATGGCATATGAAATTATGGTGCACAAAGTTTAGCGTGATGGGGGAAGCTGATGGCAAAAGCAGCACATATGCACACACCAGCTCAAGCACACAGACGTCTGTAATGGATGCATAAATAACAAACAATTCTTATTAATGACATATTTAATTATGTTTATCCACTTTTCTCAGCTAACAGTAAACCAGTGAACTATCCAGGACTACATGAATCTGGTGTATGTATATAATACAGTCATAATGTCTTCAAGATCAACAGAGGAAATAACAGTCTTATATTTTGTACATATTCTGACAACACTAACCATTCACATAAAACACTAGTCATAGTAATAAATTAATACAATTTTGCCATGCTAAATAAATTATAATCCATGGTAAAAAAATTTGTAATCAGTAATAAATTTGTAGTAATACAGTATTAGCCTTAGTCATAAATTAGTAACCATATACTAATAAATTTGTAGCCATATAGTAATAAAATTGTAGCTGTAATAAATTAGGAACAACTTTATAGTCATAGTAATAACTTTGTAGTCATAGTAATAACTTTGTAGTCATAGTAATAACTTTATAGTTATAGTAATAACTTTATAGTCATAGTAATAACTTTATAGTCATAGTAATAACTTTGTAGTCATAGTAATAACTTTGTAGTCATAGTAATAACCTTATAGTCATAGTAATAACTTTAGTCATAGTAATAACTTTGTAGTCATAGTATTAACTTTATAGTCATAGTAATAACTTTAGTCATAGTAATAACTTTATAGTCATAGTAATAACTTTATAGTCATAGTAATAACTTTGTAGTCATAGTAATAACTTTATAGTCATAGTAATAACTTTATAGTCATAGTAATAACTTTGTAGTCATAGTAATAACTTTGTAGTCATAGTAATAACTTTGTAGTCATAGTAATAACTTTATAGTCATAGTAATAACTTTATAGTCATAGTAATAACTTTATAGTCATAGTAATAACTTTATAGTCATAGTAATAACTTTATAGTCATAGTAATAACTTTGTAGTCATAGTAATAACTTTATAGTCATAGTAATAACTTTGTAGTCATAGTAATAACTTTATAGTCATAGTAATAACTTTATAGTCATAGTAATAACTTTATAGTCGTAGTAATGAATTAGAAGTCAGTAATAAATTAGTATCCAGAGTAATAGATTAGTAGTCATAGTAATAAATTTGTAGTCATAGTAATAAATCTATAACTACACATGTTGTAGTAATAGATTAACATACATGTACTAAGATACATAATAGACCTTTAACCCTCGAAAATTGTTCATGAACATTTAAATTCTCTCATTAAAATTGCTCATTTGCAGACCAAGAGATTTTTTTTTTAATTTACCACAAATGTGGCTCGGTTATCGAGCCAGTCATTCCAGTAATAAAGTTTCAAAAAGAGTCCTCTTGGTCTACAAATGGACATTTCTTGAGTGTCAAAAGGTTAATTTTAAAACTGGCCAAAACTTGCATTTGCAGTGGTCTTAGCGAAGTATTTTCACTGGTTGTTAGCGTGGGAAAGTAATTTTATATTGACCAATCAGAGTATGATCATCCTCATGGTATTGGATATTACTCTGCCGAAGTCGAGCACTAGTGATACTGTGACGGTCCATAGTACACGAGATATTTGTGTCAATGTATATTGTTAGTTATGTAAAAAAACAAGGCATTGCAAGCAATAGAAATCCCCTCGATTCCTGCTCTTGTTGAAATGAAATGTAAGGAATTTGGGCGATTCACTTTCCTGCTCCGTATAAGTTAATGGAGATCTAAAAAGTATTTTTTTTTTAATTTCAAGAGGATAACTCTGGCAAATACAGACGAAAACTAACAGTACATCAACTTGACATCCGACTTATGACGATTAAGTTATATTCTGAATATGGCCGAGATCCATTTAGTTGAACACATGTTATTGCACTGAAACCAATTTTTCACATACATATGTATGTACATACATACATATGAACGGGAACATTCCTGTATCCCCTCGAACTTCATTTTGAACATTCAGAGGATAATAAACTTTGATTAGTGCAAATATTTCTCATAATTCAAATTACAAGTACTGTATGTTTCAGAATAAGACGTCCAATGTGCTAGTTGTCAGGGTGTCGTTAGCCGCCCTTGACGATCGTACTCTAATGGAAGAAATAAACGCCGATTTCAGTGATCAACATTATTTGAAAATGTCAACATTTCAGTTTAGATGATAAATAGAATATCAAACAGTCCATGAATATTATCAACCTCGACGAAAATTATCAATGCACTCGATAAAGCTCATGAAGTGATCATTTTCAGCTCAGTTGATAATACTGGTATTAAATGGGACCCCGTTCCAGAGCCTCTCTATATAGCAATAAATTTGTGGAGTGAATTTTGGCCATGGGATTTAACAGGCTTTTTGCTGCGATATAGTTCCAATTTGGTTATTAGTGTATAAGTGTTTTACAAGCATGTGGGCAATTACTCATGAATTTTATAGTGCAGTATCATATTTGTTTGGTGCTAGTCCTGGCTAGTATTAGGAGCTGCTGTAGGCTATTGATTCTATTGCATTTATTGGTGAAGAGCAGATAGTAAATATTGACCCATGGCAGTTGTAGTGAGAGAAATACTGGTACAAAACAGGTGTTGTATTTCACACTTCACTGCTAAAATCACAGTACCTCAGCTTGAATACAAACAATGCAATTTAATAATATTCTCAAGATAATATAGATGCTTCAAGACATATTAATTGAAAAATATTCAATTTTATTTTGTAAAGCCATTATATAGTGTATCTAAGGTGTGGTTTTGAAAGCATTATCGCTTTGCCTCATGAACATGGTTTTAGATGCATTAACCCTTTAAACCTTAAATTTTTCCATGAGAATTTTAATTTTCTCATAGAAAATGTCCATTTGCATACCAAGAGACTATTTTGGAAAATTTATCACTGGAATGATTGGCTCGGTTACCGAGCCAGTCATTCCAGTGATAAATTTCCAAAAATATTCTTCTCTTGGTATGCAAATGGACATTTTTCAAGACCACTGCAGAGGCCATTTTTGGCTGATATGAGTGTTAAACGGTTAATACTGGCAATCATCCTTCATGTATAATAAGTTAATCGCATATTAAATTTGTGTGAAAGAAACATTAAAATATACAACATATCAGCAGCAAATGTCGATCTTTGTCTTCACAGATCACAATAACTGTAGGATTGTGTCTAATGTAATTATATTTTATGATCTTTTCTCCAGGAAATGACAATATCTCCATTACAAGAGTGGAAAGCTTTTACAGTGTTTTAATCTAATTAAACTTTAGTCACATTTCTTTCATTAATTTGTGACCTGGTTTGTAAGTGTTAATAACATACAGTTACTACCGCTTTGCAAGGTTGAAAGGGTTAATTTAGATACAGCTGCTTTAACTTTGTGAGGTTGAAAGGAGTATTAGATAGAGTTGGTGAGTTTGTGAGGTTGAAAGGAGTATTAGATAGAGTTGGTGTTGAGTTTGTGAGGTTGAAAGGAGTATTAGATAGAGTTGGTGTTAAGTTTGTGAGGTTGAAAGGAGTATTAGATAGAGTTGGTGTTAAGTTTGTGAGGTTGAAAGGAGTATTAGATAGAGTTGGTGTTAAGTTTGTGAGGTTGAAAGGAGTATTAGATAGAGTTGGTGTTAAGTTTGTGAGGTTGAAAGGAGAATTAGATAGTCGGTGTAAGTTTGTGAGGTTGAAAGGAGAATTAGATAGAGTTGGTGTAAGTTTGTAAGGTTGAAAGGAGAATTAGATAGTCGGTGTAAGTTTGTGAGGTTGAAAGAAGAATTAGATAGAGTTGGTGTAAGGTTGAAAAGAGAATTAGATAGTCGGAATAAGTTTGTAAGGTTGAAAGGAGAATTAGATAGAGTTGTCATAACTTTGCAGGGTTGAAAGGTTAATTAGATACAGCTGCTGTGAGTTTCTGAAGTTAAAAGTTTATAAGGTTGAAAAATTGAAATTATACAGCTGCTGTACAGTTGAATTAATTATAATAATGGCCATTGAAATTATAATCAGTTATATATCCTTCATCAATACAACACTTCTTCAAAACAATGATAAGTAAAATAGAGATTAATTTACTACACAAAAAATACCACAACTATTTTAATAATTCAGGTGATATTGTTCAGAAAAAGTTCAATTTATAAGAATGTGGCGATAGCCTGTTAGAAAATCATCTCGTGTGTGAATTTTATATTTTGACATGTGGCCTGCCCATGTAATGAGCAATGTTACAAACAGAAGCTGGATTTATAACAAGCCATTGTCTACTCCTCTTGAAATATTACTCAAATTAATTAACCGTCTGACTGCAGAGTTTTTGCAAACGACATTTCAGGGGTTATATCTCCACAACTGCTAAATATTTTGAACAGAATTTTACTGAAAGTTGCTGGTGGCTAAGCCACTAAACAACTTTCAGTCAAATTGTGTTCAAAATATTCAGCAAGTCAAGAGTTTTTGGTCACTTAAATTATTGTCTGGTGGCTTGCAGCAGTGAGACAATTAATGCATTATTGGTCAAATTTGGTCAAAAAGGCCTCAATTTTCTCTAAGGAAATTTCACTTCCCGGATGAGCCGAGCTTTGCGTGACAGCGAGAACAGTAAAATCACAAACCATAAGGCGGCTACAAATATCATACTAATGTGGCAACTCAGAAGACGACGATCGACACTGAAATTTTGGAATATTTTGCTAATCTTATTGCATCAGGATAACTTTAATGTTATTACAATTTGGTAAATAAATGATTGGCTACAGAGAAAATTTCACTAGATTTAGACCTGAAAATGGATCAGTCAGGTAAAGAATGACGCACAATGATGTCAATTAGGCTTAATTCTATCCCTATTTCATGTGTGATTTCCAGAGTTAACTGCTTAAAACGCAGTAAGTATAATTTCTCGTATTTAAGGTTTGACTATGATCAAATGACATGTATGAATGAGTAGATAATACTGAATGACTTGATAGTTATTGTCAGTGGCTCATCTTAGAATTGACGAGACATAAATACACATTGAAAAAAACCCAAACAACCAAGTAAGAATAGCTGTGTCTTCACTTAGTGTAGGATATATAAAGCTGGTAATAACTGAGCATAAGAAAATCTAATTTAACATCCTTATTGAATGTCGATTTGCAGGGCAAGAAAAAACTATTTTTGAAAATTTACCACTGGAATGACTGGCTCGATATGGCTCATTTATCGAGCCAGGTATTCCTGTGGTAAATTTTCAAAAATATTCTCTCGCTGTGCAAATTAACATTCCTCAAAATGACTGCCGAGGCCAGTTCTGGCCGGCTTGACAATTAAAGGGTTAACCGTCTGACTGCTGAGATTCACAGATGACATAATCCAGAGGTTATATTTCTGGCCCTGTTAAATATTTTGAAAACAAATTGACTCAAAGTTCAATCACATTGTTTTCAAAATATACAGCAAATCAAGAGTTTTCCTCATTGAAATTATTGTCTGGTGATTCCATCAGTGAGACAGTTAAAGAAGCTCAAACCTAATGGATCTTTACATTTTTAGCCATGCCCCATCCATCTCTAGCTAATCTCCGCCCACATCCCCATCGTGTTGGGATCGATCGATCCCTGACTATCAATTTCCAGAAAACTATACAGGTAAGCTGTTGAATATTTTGAAAATATATGGCAGCAACAGCGCCCAATTAAATTTGTTTCAAAATATTCAACAGCTTGTTTATTAAATAGTAGAGACATACAATTTGTATATGGTGTCCACTATTAAGAGTTAAAGACGGGCTCGTAAAGAATCATTTATGACGTAATGATTATGATGTCATCCTACACGGCGCTTAGCTGATTATGATGTCATATGACATCATCACTCTGGAAAGGTCCATTAAGTAAGTTTCAGTGATGTAAGCATAGAGTATTCAGTATGTCATTCATATAAAAGGCTAGAGTCAAACCTGTATAGAACTGTATGGGCCATTAACCATTTCATGACCAAGACTAGTTTTAAAGATCTAAATATTTGCTTTGACACCCCCCCCCATATTAATATATGGGCGGTATATAGCGTTTGCTTTGCCTGTCTGTCCGTCCATCCATTCAGGCTTCATTTCCGGATGATAACTCAAGTTCTAATGAAGGGAACATTACCAATCTGGCGTGGGAGCTTGTGCTTGGTGGTCCGAAGAACGCTATCGATTTTTTCGTCAAATGGTCAAAGGTCACGGTGACCTAATTAATTATGTAATATTGCGTTTCAGGATGATAACTTGAGTTCGATTGAAGGGATCATTACTAATCTTTGGTGGGAGGTTGTCCTTGGTGTTTCAAAGAACCCTCGATTTTGGTGTCAATGATCAAGGTCATGGTGACCAAACTTGGGTGGGAAATTGCGCTTGATGGAATGGGGGTGGGGGCATACTTTAGAAACATCTGATTGTCGTTCTTGTTGAATGTCTTTTTGCCACTTAAGAGAAAACTATCTTTGGAAATATACCACTGGACAGTGGACAGGTATTTCAGCTGTAAATTTTGAAAATAATTGCATTTGAAGACATTGCTGCCTTAAATTAGGCAGCAATGTTTTCTAATCCAATTGAGGAATCTTAGGCTGATATCATAATCAGTTACATCATGAATGACTCGATTTAGTCCATCTTAGATGCTTAGTAGTCTGTCAGGTTGCACGAATTGTAGTGTCTTTACTATTTAATAAACATGCTGTTCAATATTTTGAAACTAATTTTACTGGGCGCTGCTGCTGTAGATAGTTTTCTCAATATTGAGATTTAGTGTGCAGGGATCGATCGATCCCAACAAGGTGAGTGTGGGTGGAGCTTAGCTAAAGATGGGCGGGTCATAGCTAAAACTGGAACTCCATTAAGTTCAAAGTATTCAACAGTACATTTTATTTGATTTTTGAAACATGTTAAGTTATTTCTGAGCTGTACTGTAGTTCAAATGTTTAGACCATTCTAAATCTTGTTTGCTAGAAAATCATCTCTTGTGTTCAAGATATCAGCTGACTCTTGTTACTCTGGATTGTTGTCAAAATCTACAACTTGAACGTCGGACCACAAAATTTCGTGCAACCAAATCAAGATCCTGTGTTAGTTACACAAAATTTGCTATCAGGAACATTATTATTATTCAGAAAATATGCCAATATGGCCAAAAATTACTTCTCCCGTCAGGTCTTGAGTTGCAGACCAAAACTATTTTCAAAAAATTACCACTGGAATGACTACGTGCTCGGTAACCGAGTCAGTACATTCATTCCAGTGAGAAATTTTCAAAAATAATCTCTTGATCTGCAAATGAACATTTCATGAGAAAATTGAGATTTTTTAAAACAAATTTGAGGGTTAAATTCACTCGTCATGAGATATTCAATGAATGCATTGTGAGATAATATTCTGTTGTATATTTTGAGTGATTTGACTGGAAGATGTTGCTGCCTATTTTCAATACTCAACAACTTAACATTACTGTTGCATTGAAATTGAGATAACAGGGAATTTAGTACTGAAAGAGTTAAGCTCCAAATTACATCAAAATTAAGGTGTCTGGAAAACTCATAGAAATCTTATATATAGCTATAATCTTATATATATATATATATAAGATTTCTACAGGATGTAATATGTAATACTCCTTCATCCATTAACTGTCTGCCTTCTGAATTTCTGCACTACATTTTACATGGAGTTTATCTCCGAGTATGCTGAATATTTTGAAAACAATTTGACTGAAAGTTGTTGGTGGCTAAGCCACCAACAACTTTCAGTTAATTTGTTTTCAAAATATTCATTAGATCCAGAGTTATTGCCTAGTGAAATTATTATGTAGTGGCTCTTAGCAGTCAGACAGGTAAACCAGACACAGACAAATAAAACCTTAGAATTTATGATTACATGGAAATGTTCCAAAAAATCAGCTAGTGTAGGATAAAATCACAAAAACATTAATTTTATTTGGAACAAATTCAACATTTTCTATAATATCGCTTTTAATACAAAATATGGTCAATTAAATAATTTAATGATTGGGAATTTCAATACATGATTACTATTTGTACAGTACATTAATAAATGGCCAGTTCCATATACAGTATTTTGCTATAATATCTGAACTGACACCAGCCAAAACCAGCCTTTCTAGTAGTCTTGATAAATATCCATTTGCAGACCATGAGAAGAACACGGAAATCTCACAACTGGAGTGCCCGGCTCGATAAATGAGCCAGTCATTCCAGTGGTAAATTCAAAATAGTATTTCACTGAGCAGACATTTTAATCTTTCTTAGTTATCTTAACCATTGAATAGTTATAGTTATCCTAAATCAATAAATAGACATCATAGGAAAATTTGCGTCGGCACAACGCCATCAGACCTGATTTCCAGATGGAAGAAATGAACCTGAGATGCCAATTTTGTATGGTGAGGCGGCGGCTTGGTGTAGTGGCTAGCACTCAGGACTACTTAAGTGGAGAACCAGGTTGATGTCTGAGCTGTGTGCTATCTCACCGTTATTGGAAACATGGGCAATCTCCCTCACTCTGCCTCTCTCCATCCAGGAATATAAATGGGTACTGGTCTAAAACTGGGGAAGTTACCAATATGGATAGAATCAGGGACTCGATAGACGTCAACCAATCCAATAACTTCTTCTAGCTGTGTATGTTGGCCCAGATCCAGTAGGAGCCACACCTAGAGAGATCACCTCAGAGCAGATGTGAAGAACATACCAATATTTCTACATTCAATTCCCTTTTGACTTCATGAAAATTCCAATTTCCAAGTCATCCTGAATAAGGGTTCAAGATGGGATACTACTACAGTGATTGCATATTTTTAATTTTCAAATTAAATTAAAAGATGAGCTGGTGTACATTTTTCAACAAATTTGGTGGAAGATGTTGCTGTCGTAGAGCTGTCATAGACAGCAACATCATCCACCAAATTTGTTGAAAAATGTACACCAGTTTCTTTGCTATTGAGAAAGTAAAAATTAGAATATTGACATCAGAGTGGTAGGGGTGAAGTGGCACATTATCACCCTTGTTTCTCCCCAGATATGAAGCTTTCAACATGCCCTGTAAATGCTGCGGTCTAAGAGCTGACCCATAATTACAAAAATAAAGAGAGTGTATGTTCAATTCTAGCCCCCTAGGGAAAGAAGCCTTAGTACCCACATGGAAGCTACAGTTGGTTGTTCATGTGCTAGAAGTATTATGAACCTCCTGAATTCTGTGTGGCTAAAGTTATTAATATTTAACATTGTCATCCTGTGACCAGCTGCAGGCTTAGCTCACAGGGTTATCGAAGACCAATTGCTATTTCTGCAGACCCAGACTTGTTTGAGGCATTTTCTAATATAGGATTCACGCAAGCAGTTTTTATCTGAACTGCTGGCTCCTACTTCAGGCAAACCTATCACCCTGACCACACTGGAGATGATGCAGTGTTTTAGGCCTTTTATGGTGCCTATGTAAGAACTTTTAACCCTTTAAAGGTCAAATTTGGTCAAGAAAATTTAATTACATGCCTATTGAATGTTCATTTACAAGCCAAGCGAATAGTTTTTGAAAATTTATTAGTGGAATGACTGGCTCAGTTATTGAGCCAGTCATTCCAGGGGTAAATTTTCAAAAAAATGTATTGTCTTGGCCTGTAAATAGACATTTCACAAGACCATAACAGACGCCGATTTTGGCGGGCAAGACCATTAAACGGTTAAAGAAATATAATGCACTTGTACGGATAATAATATATTATAGATATTAGACATTTCTGGTTACATTATTCTCCTTATGTACATACTTTGTCATCGGGTTTAAATACAATTGACCATACTCATGAGGCTAGGGGTGGAGTCACGAGTCTTATCCTCTGACTTCAACAACAGCACCCAGCAAACTTAGTTTCAAAATATTAAACAGCTTACCTGTATGGTCATCTTGATATTGGGATTCTGAGAATTCAGGATTTGATCGATCCCAACATGGGCAAACTTATAATGAGCGGAGATTAGCAGAGAAATGGGCAGGGTATGGATAAAAGTGGATTCATCCATTATATCACATGTAAGCTGATGTGAGTATCATAATGAGGTATCGTAACTCTAGGCCGGAATTTAAGGCAGTGCAGCAAGTGCATTTTCACAGGGCCCCCAATATCCAAGGCCCCCAAAAAGTGTCACAAAATTTTTTGAACATAATTGGATTGTAAGACATAAGGCCTAAGGTAGCAATGTCTTCTAATCCAATTATGTTCAAAACATTCACCAGTATCCTTTTATTTTGTGTTTGAAACATGTTAATGCACCCAGCAGCATTACTGTTGAAACTGGACACTAGCTTTTGCGTGATTCTAACGGCAGTTTCAAGGGGCCCCGGTATGAATTTCAGAAACTTTTCACAGGGCCCCCTCAGTCATTAGTTCAGCCCTGTATAACTCATGAAGCTTGAACGGTCCATCACATATCCAAATTGTATGTAACGTGTTCACAATTTATTAAATCGTCTGTTGAATATTTTGGCAGCAGTAGCGCCCAGTCAAATTAGGCTCAACATATTATTCAACAGTTTACCTGCATAAGTTAACTTGAAATTGGGATTCGAAAAATTCAGGATTCAATGTATATAAATTGATTCCAACACGTGTAAAAGCCTGGGCGGAGCTTTGCTAGAAATGGGCGTGACCTAGCTAGAAAGGAATACCTCCACTACTGGCAAGGGCAGCATCTATGGTTGAGGCGTGGTTGCACTTAAACTTCTGCAAATTAGAAAATGTATTACAGCAGTTGATTTAAACTGATAACATAAATGTACACTAGGTGTGACGTTACAGGTATGACTAATAAAATGTCACAGGAACAGGAGTTTTCCCACCATTTTTTGTGTAAAATGTATGAAAATTTACTTGAACAAGTTTAACCTGTCCTATTAAGAAATGTCCAGTTACACACCAAGAGAGGACATTTAAAAATTTTACCACTGGAATGACTGGCTCGTTTATCAAGTCTAACTGGCTCAATGGAGGATTCCAGTTTCTCAGGCAGTCATATATGTCATAATCAACTGTGACGTGTAGGCTGATGTCATAATCAGCTATGTCATGAATGACGTAGCTTAAGTTCATCACGAATGCATAATTGATGATGCACTAAGCATTGTTGTTTGAATTATATGTCTTTACTATTTAACCCTGTGGCAGCGACGGGACGTATTATCAGCTTGAAAAAATTACGTTCCTAGTCCGACGGGACGTATTATCGACAAGAGACAATTAGACACCGGGAGCGACGGGACGTATTATCGGCTCAAGCTACCACCAGTTTTCGATCGCTAAATACGCACGTATTACTGGCGTTTTATCCAATCAAACGTAGCGTTCCATTACGTCAGAAGGCCGAATTTTCTAAATCCGCTGTCAATTGGTCAATTCAGTTCGTTTACAAATTTATGCGGGAAAATATAAATAGATCTTTATGAATGAAATAGTTTGCGTAAAAATGTCGAAGATGACGAAGCAATTCCTTTATTTAAGCGAGTACCCGTTTATCCGGATAGATGGAATCGGGTATTATTATTATTATTATTATTATTATTATTATTATCATTATTATTATTATAGAGCTGCTCAATGATTGGCCAAGCTGGAAAATCTTTATAAACGGCATCCTACACTAGCAGTGTCATATATAATACGGAAATGCGAACGCAACCCGCTCTCGGTAGTTAAGATCGCGAATTTCGGTTGTTATCTTTGTCACGTGATATGATGTTACAGATTATGACAGTTAGTTTAATTTTAATGAAACTTCAGTTTCCATGCTTTTAAATTATTTTATAATGACTTCTTCTTCTTTTCATTCGCTGATCACACTGCCAGTAAGTGACCATCGGCATGATCATAAGCGTTAAGTGCGTGGATCCATGGTTTATTAGAGTGCGCCGTGCGGCCTGGAACCTCCGTCTTCAGCACTCGAGGTTTCTGTCAGGGTAACCTCACCCTTACCTCCTTTAGTCGCCTCTTGCGACACGCAGAGGATACGGAAGGTGTATTCTAAGCCCCACCTACAGGACCAATTTTATAATGACAATTTGCCATTACTGAATAACTGAAAGCCTCTCAAAATTACTGAACATCCATCATGGTGAAATTATTTAAAATCAATGGTCGAGTGGGGTTTAGGTATTGAGAGACACTTGCCAATAATTTGAAAAAACATCACATATCCCCCTACTATAATATCTCCCAATACGAGGGTGGCGGGGGGGGGGGGAAATTGGCAGATGCCCCGACCCCTTTTTTCCTCTCCCACAGTTTAGACCGCCAACCCACCCAGGTCAAAACACATTCCGACACCCCAGTTATTGCGCTTGATTGCCCTGTCCATTTTTGTCAATCTTACTGAGGTTTGCTGCTGTTCATGTTGCAATGTTATTAATGTATCTATCATTTTATTTTTCAGCTTGAAACACCATTTGAGAGAAAAATGAACGCAAATTTAAGCTTGATGATTTTTATAAACCCTGTAACACTTCAATTTGCAAAAAAAAAATTACATCTCATAGTAAATATCCATTTCCAGACAAAGAGAATCTGTTTGAAAATTTACCACTCGGTTATTGCGCCAGACATTCCAGTCATACTTTTTCAAAAATATTCTCATGATCTGCAAATGGCCATTTTGCAAGGTCACTGCTGTAGCCATTTTTGGCTGGCTTGTGTGTTATAGGGTTAATAATATTTAAATAATGTATTGTGTAAACTACCAGTGCAAATATCAAATAAAGTTCTCGAAGTGAGAGGGAGAGAGAATCTCGTCTTAGGTAATCAGACTGGACTATGTATAGTAGATTTGTTGAATATATCGAGTCCAATTTGATTGGAAGCTGCTGCTGCTGCTTTAGGCAACAATAGATTCCAATTAAATATATCGAAATATACTCAACAGATTACTTTTTTAGACTTCAGGATCTTTACCCTTCTCCTGCAAGGGGAAGGGGGTATTTATTAAATTTGTGTGCATCCGGTATTGCATCTAAAATATTGATCCTACTGGTTTCAAATTTTAACACAACAAAGCAACATAATCTAAACAAGGATTTCCAGAAGTTATCTGTGATATGGACAAAAACCCAGGATCCAGATTGGATACACATTTTAATCTATGGACATCTCGGAAACTACTGGTTAGATTTTGCTCAAATTTTAACAACGTAGAGGGCCATACACTATGATTTAACAAATTTGGATGTGCTAAAAATTTATTTTAAAACCGCTATGTACATTGTGAGAAAAATGGTAGGGTAGTCTCGGCAGTGGTTTACAATCTCTGATTACTCTTGTTCATAATGTTATCTATCACGCATCAAGTCCCCGACAACACCGTTGTGCTTTAAAAATTGAATCTACCCGTCAATGGAATCTAAGTGATAACTAGATTGCTTGGTCGATGATGCATTATAGCAGAACCCATGTTCACCAATTTGACCTCGTTACCCCATCCAATCCCTGGGGGCGGAGCCAAATGTAAATGCCCTCTTGCTGCCGTGCACTCCATAATCACCTACCAAATCTGTTTGAATTCCAACCACTGATTTTGGAAGAGTGGCATTACACAGAGACTGGAGTGGATTGTTGTGGAAAATCTGGATGTCATAAGGGGAAATGATCTGTGAAAGCAGGAGTTAAAAATTAACATGAGCCAGAGGCTAGTAGAAATTGACTATGACTAGTACAATTTGTAACCGACTAGCCTGATGGTAACAATTTGATATGTCAATGGTCAAGGTGGCCAAAAAATGTCATTGCTGTGATCTTCAGAAATGTAGATATTCAGAGCAAGATAAGACTATTTGTAAAAATGTACCACTAGAATGACTGGCTCGATAACCGAACCAGTCATTCCAGTGTTAAAATTTCAAAGATAGTCTTCCCATGGTCACCAATGAAAATTTCATGGGCTAAAGTAGAATCTAATAATCCTGCTAGAGACATGTAGTGGCTCATTTGGCCTTAATTTCAATTCATGGAGAGGGTGTGTGAGAGCGATCTTTTGAACACCCACTCTTCCCCCTCCCCCTATCGGGGGGGGGGGGGGGGGGGGGGGGGGGGGGGGGAATTCACAATTGTATGGTAACCCATATCAAATTCCTTTGAATTCCACACAACAGTTTTGGGAGGAGTTAGCGTGATGGACAGTTTTTCAGATATTTGTCCTTTGGACCCCATCCCCTGACCCACAGGGGGCGGAACCAAATCTAAATATGGTCTTACAAAGCTCAATCATGGGTAACCCACATACCAAATTTGGTTGAATTTCACCCACCTGTTTGGGAGGGGATAGCATGATGGACCTACAGACGGGTAGATGGAGGTGATTATAATACCTCCATTTTTTCAAAACATGGGGATCATGAAAGGACCCAAGGCGATAAGATACAGGTAGGTAATTAATTCAAAATCTTTATACAAAAATGTAAATTTCTTTTGGATTGAGAAATTAGGCTACCACCATCATTGGCCACGGCACATTGTTTCCAGGATTTTTCGGTGAAAGGGTTAAACATAGCAAAGACTGGCATTGACAAGTGGGCATGGCAGAAATTTGTATTTTCTAATAGAGGAATCCACTTTTAGCTCTGCCCCATCTCTAGGTAAGCTCCATCCATGATTTGCATGTGTTGGGTTCAGTTTATACACTTTGAATCCTAAATTCCCAATTCCATGATTACTATAGATACAGCTAACCGGTTCAATATTTTGAAACAAATCTGACTGGGGTCTGTTCAATTATTCAACAGAATGTTTAGTAAATGGCATACAATTCGTACAACTGACAGACTCTCAAAAGTGCATGATGGACTTAGCTACGTCATCCAATAGATATTTTGATTGTGACGTCAGCCTATATGTGATGTAATTCATTATGATGTCATATACTTGGGTGACAGATTGGATTCATCTATTATTTAACCCTTTCTCATTTTCACCGATAAATCCCTGAAAAAGTATGATGCTTACAGTATAAAATTTATTCTATTGAATATTTTTAAATTAATTTGACTGAAAGCCATTGCTGCCTAAGGCAATTTGCAGTCAAACTAATTTTAAAATATTCACCCGTTTTCCTTTATGGTATCATTAAAATGAGGTATGGGGAATTCATCGGAAAAAGGGTTAATCTTACCTTGCTCGTGTGCAGATTTATGTTGTATATTTCACTGCCGTCGAATCATATTTGCGTCATTCTTGGCTGATTCATTGCGATGGAGCCCAGTGTATACGGTGTCTCCGAATTCATAATCATATCAGTAATTCACATTAACAATTTTGATTGAATTCTACCAAAAGCTTTTGGAGATGGATGGATAGACAGATGAATGGAGGCAATTGCAATATCCCAGCAGTTTTATTTTACACAGATCAACAAATTTTTCTCTTTATAAAATCCATGTTTGGAAATCCGTCAGCCCACTTAGCAGAAGAAAGTCTCTGATGTTTTTAAGCCATTGTCCGCTCACCTGAAAAAAAATAGGAACAACAAGTTAGAAGTAGGCAAATTCTAAGAGTTATATTAAGACTTTAACAATCAAATTTTTTCATGAAAATTTCCATTTTCTCATAGACAATGCCCATATGCAGACCAAGAGCCAGTCATTCCAGTGATATAGTTTCAAAAATAATGTTACTTTGGTCGGAAAATTGGCATTTTCCTAGACAACTGCAGCAGTTTTGGTTTGGCTCAAATGTTAGATGGCAATATACATGTACGGCGCAGGGTCATAGGGATATACTGGTAAGCACTATGACCCGACAACGGCTGTTATGGTCATACACCGCCCTCAGATTTTAGCGCAGAAATGAGTAATATAATAAATGTTGGGCATATATAGTCCAAAAAGGGAGTATGACTACTATTTACTGGATTAACCTTTTCAATCGACAAAAGTGAATAAAAAATTTGTTACAAATGTTTCTAAATTCTGTTGAATATTTTGAAACTAATTTGACTGGAAGGTGGCTAAGGCAGCACCAGCTTCAAACTGGATTCAAAATATCCAACATCTTACCTATATAATGACTGTAAACGTGAAATTCTGGAATTTCAGGTTCAAATGTGATAATTGTTTTTAATTTTGGGCACACTTCCATGATAGTGCAAGTTTGTTTCAGGGCCCCGGTTCTCTATATCTTTGATCAGAGGATACTGGCCACAAGTAAATGGTGATAGAATGTTTGTAACAAGGGCAATAGTGAAGTATTTGTTTTCTAAGGAATAATTAGTGAGTTCCAATCATCAGTGATTGTTAGGCAATGTGGTGTTACTTTCCAAGTTTTCAGTTACTCAATGACCAATTTAACCGAGAAAGTTATAGATTGTGGTAAGAAAGCAGCAGAACCAATAATATATAAATCCTTTCGTTTACATGTACCTCTGGTCGCGAAATAACAATAAGGTTATAGATAAACAATCCGATAATCTCAATCATCGATGCATATCTTTGTTTACAATTTCCAAGAAAACTTTCTCTTCAAATTACTAGCATTAATTACGCCGAGTTGAGATGTGAAAGCTGTCAAATATATCGGCATCCCACGTCCAGATTGTCAATATGGTTAATCTAGTCATCTGTCTACTTTTTAGTTTGTGGCGTACAAGAAATATGTATAGATTGATATATTTGAACACACAACTATTTTCCAAAACAGCTGATCGTGTCGCCATCTTGCCGGAAAAATTAATATTCATGTATTCCCGACCAATCAGACGCGTAAATCTTATAGCGCGTGATACGGTGATGCCAATAACGGGTAATGAGTGTGGTACTCGTATATTAGATACGGGTACGATTCTACAAATTCCTCTCGTTCTCTCGCGATCTATCACGGTAAACGATTCCTATTGGAGACGCCGCTACGAAAAAATGTCTGATGCTATAGAATCTTAGTGTAAAACATTCGCGTTCGCTTCTTAAATTGCTGATTGCAACCAGCAATGCTACATAGCATAAAATTTGCCATTTATTCATTGGCAACGCTTAGAAACCCTGGTACGTGTTCGGTTATGTATAAAGGAATTATTCAACATTGAATGAGGCCTCCCACCAAAATCATGACTGGAATTTCTCGAAATTTTACGGTACCACGACATAATATAATTGCCATTTTCACATCTTATCGGCTGAAAACCCTCACGAAACTTTGGTATCTGTTAGTTTTCATACCATTGTGATTAAATTTATCAATGGTATTTGTAAAATTAAAAAAAACTTCGATAAACTTTGCAAAAATAGACCAATGTATTTATCCTACAAGGTGTGGCCATTTTGAGAGGCACATTGACTAACTAAAATATATTTTATTCATACAAATTTTATATGTACCTAAAGGTATTTTATGGCCCTTTCTAATGATATATAGTTTTATATATAATGATCTGTTACTTTGCCAAAAATAGTTAATATAGTTGGCATGGTAGCACTACGCCGCTATCACGCCACAACCGCTTATAGGCTAGGTTTCTAAGCAAGTTTCTAGCTTTTGGCTGTAGGGTTTCTACCACTTTTTTGTAAATTCTTGGTATGGCCCAGAGGGTTAATAAACACACTGCTGAATACTTTGAAACTAATTTGACTGTGCGCTGTTGTGGCTATAGCTTTCTGGAAATGATAGTCGGGGAGCTCAGGGATTCCAACACTGGCGAAGTGTGGGTGGAGCTAAGCTAAAGTTGGGTGGGAAAGATCTAAACTTGGATTCCTCCATTAGCGAGGTAAAATTTTAAAATTTGTCTTCTCTAAATGGCTTGAAACTAAACATTCACTAAGCAGATTTCAATTTTTTTTTAGCAATCTTGACCATCATAGGGTTAATGATTAAGTGGCTAATCAGCAAGTTTCATCATGACTGCCTGAGAGACTCGAGTTTCTCTATTTCATAATTGAATTAACAAGATTAACTCTTTAAACCATTTAAACTGTACCAATCTGATGTTAAAATTATTAATTTTCAAATTAAATTAAAACATGAACTCTTGTTAAATTTTCAACAAACTTGGAAGATGTTAATGTCATAGACATCAACATCGTCCACCAAATTTGTTGAAAAATGTACACCAGTTTCTTCGCTATTGACAGGGTGTTATTAGAGAGGTAAAGGTTAATAGTCACAATAGAAAATCGAAGTATTTGGTTATTGAATGTCTATTTTCAAGTCAAAACAAGACTTTTTTAAACTTACCACTCGAGTGACTGGGATCAGTTATTGAGCCAATCATTACCGCGCTAAATATTCATAAACAGTTCTCTTGGCTTACAAATGGACATTTACAATGGAACTATGAACATCAAATTATTACCATTGGAATAACTTAATGATTATTATTATTATTATTAGCAAATGGACATGACCACTACAGTTGACAGTTTTGGCCCAGGTTGATTTATGGTCAAGATGGATGAAAATGATATCTGTAGTGGTCCTTGGAGATGAGAGAAGACTACTTTATAAAACTTTGCAGCGGAATATGACTGGTTCGATAGGTGAGCCCAGTCATTCCAGTTATAAGTTTTCAAATATATTCTCTCAATCAGCAAATGGACATGTATTTTCCTGACCAGTCTTGACCATGATATAGCTAAAGCTGACCAACAATACTGCCATCTCAGTCCACAAAATGTGCACCATTAGCAACAGTATTGGTCATTGCGAATATAAGTGAATGACTGGCATTCTACTACAACAACAATGACATCAAACATAACACTGTCTCAGGACTGACAAGCATGGACAGACAATCCTTGCCTACTCCAGCAAATATACCATATTCCAAAAGAAAATGTTCATTACATTTACACACTTGCACTAGTAATCAGATAATAATTATTAATATTAATATTACTTATTAGATAATCCGTATAAATGTAACAAATGGCTATCTAAACAAACAATCATATTATTATTATTATTATTATTATTGGAATGTATATATAATACAGTATAAAATTAACCCATTAATGTTCAAGCTGGCCCAGGCTGGTCTCTGTAGTGCGTTTGAGCAATATCCATTTACAAGCCAAGAGATGACTATTTTTTGGAAATTTACCACTACAATAACCAAGCCAGTCATTCCAATGGTAAATTAAAAAAGGTCTTCTCTTGATGGACAGTCACAAAGTAATAATCTCACTTTTCCTGACCAATACTGAGCATTAACTGTTTTGCTGCTGCAAGCCACCAGACAATCATTTTTTAATGAGCAAAAAATGTTGACTTACTGAATATTTTGAAATCAATTTGACTGAAAGTTGTTGGTGGCTTGGCCACCAAGAACTTTAAGACAATTTAAAAAAAAAATTAGCCGGTCTAGAGATATAACTCTTGGAATATGTCATCTGCAAAAAATCAGCAGGCAGATAGTTAAAACTATAAGTGTTCTATGTATGGACTAACATTAGCATGTGGATACATCCTCATTGTTTGCGATTATTGTGGAGGACTTTTTTTCGTTCTCAGCTATTTCAGCATCTGATATTTGCTTTGGTGAAGCTTGTACTTCTGAGGATACGCTCGTTTGATCCGTTGATGACAGCAAATCACCTGCAAGAAATAAATTAGAAAATATATTTTAAAAGAGTACTACTTTGCATTTAAACTGACAGCATGCTGATTTTATGCAGACTACATTTTCCTTGGCCTATAACTCTGGATATGGTGAATATTTTGAAGACAATTTGTGAGTGAAAGTTGTTGATGACTAAGCCACCAACAATTTTCAGTCAAATTGTTTTCAAAATATTCAGCATGTCTAGAGTTATTAACCATTGAAAATATTGTCTCGTGGCATACATCAGTCAGGCAGTTAATATATAAGAGTCAAACCTGTTTATAGAGTTTTAAGTGATGACATCATAAACCTTGTCATTTTTCTTACATCCAGGTCCAAATTACTACTGGTAAATCTATGCCCTTGTTAGACATGGAAAGCATAAAATGCAATGTTGTGATGTCAAACTTAACAAGCCAGACAGTATGACTCATCAACCATCAGATGGGTCACTTAAAAGACAGGCAGTGTTTAGAATAACCATTCATTGGTGGTTCATGGTTCATACATGCAGTGTCCATTATAAATAGCCATAAGGAAGTTAGTAAGTAAAACAAGCATTCTGTAAGTATTGCTTTGCAATACATGTCCTCTACCTGGTGACATAAATCTTTAGACATTGTCAGTCAAAAACTACATTAAAAATTGACAGAAGCAGCTGAAACTCGAACTTGATCTGGAACTTCTCATAACATAGCAATAAACCAAATTTCAGTTATATATGGTGAAGGAGAACGAAAAGGTCTTGACAGCTGATATGTTTGTATTTCATAAGTCGAAAGGGGACATAATTCCATCAAAAATTGACACAAACGCCTGAAACTCGAACTTGTTCTTGAACTTCCCATAGCAAAACAATGTAGCAATTTTCAATTAAATATCTTGAAAGACTGCGAGAAAAAGTCTGGGAAACTAATATTTTTCATATTTCATAAGTCAAAAGGGGGCATAATTCCAAGGAAAATTGATGAAAATGTCTGAAACTCGAACTTGCTCTGTAACTCCTTATACCAAAGTGATGCACCGATTTTCGCTTAAATATCTTGAGGAGTGCGGGAAAAAAAAAAGCTGATATATCTTGAAGGAGTGCGAAAAAAAAAGAAAGCTGATATTTCTTAAGTCGAAAGGGGGCCATAACTCCATAAAAAATTGATGCATACACTTGAAACTTGAACTTGGTCTGTAACTTCTCATAACAAAGCAATATACCAATTCTCAGCTGAATACCTTGAAGCACTGCGAAAAAAGTGCCGGACAGATGCAAACAACCCCCCCCCCCCCCCCCGGTTTTACCGGTAGGGGGCTAATAAGCTTATTTTTCACTTACACTTAATGCAGATCACCTCTAATTGAATCAAGATTTAAATTTTTCTCTGGGGAATGCCTCTATCCAGACAGATATTTGAGTGAGTTGGTCGAGGGTCCCCAAGCTCTAAGGCGGCCACTGACATGTTTGATTGTATACATGAACAAATAATGCTGGAAATCTTAGGAAATAACCTTGATTTCATAGACATTATTCCATCATCAATACATACTGTCACAGGGTGTGTGTCTCACTGATTGAAGTAGAAAGAGCCTGATTCCTTATGATTGGGTTGTATCACTTTAGTTGTACGAGTGACAGATTTAATCTGAACATCATGTTGTTCTGGAAAACAATGTGGCCATTTTCACAGAAATATTGGCCAGCTGGCACTAATGGTTTCATCACCATGAAAATCTTAAGAGTTGGATGAGAAACCATACCAATGAGTTCTGTAGCCCATGTTCAGTTTTCAAATGCTCATGAAAAAATGTCATTCAGGGCCCATTTACCAGGAAAAGGATCCAATTTTTAGTGTGTTGAGAGACGTTCTCAGGACACTAGAATTGTCAGGGATCTTTGGCTGTTTATGAGGTCTTCTGTATGGTGTTTGCAATGATTATGTTCATCAGTCAGGAGACAGTCCATAGGGTTTGCGTTTGTCCCACGGGTTCAAACGACTATGCTTAAATGTGATGTGAAGACAATGGACCCATCCAAACATATTAAATTTAAGGGTCTGAACTTATCACAGATCGAAATGATATTGATGCACAGGAGGAAGCTGCATTACGTTAAACCTGCTATTTGTAAGCAGATGAAATGAGTTATCAGTTGGCAAGAGAAGGTGAGCATGTGTTTGGGACACGGTTCTACAGTGTCAAGTCTTTATTGCTGTGAAGTCAGCTAAGGAGACTGATAAATCACAAGACGGGTTCCAGGGAACAAGTGGACTAAGTCGGACCCGAGTTCATCCTATCCTTGGCTTAGTGGCGAACACTGAAACATCTATAACAAGCATTCTGTAAGTATTGCTTTTGCAATACATGTCCCCTACCTGGTGATATAAATCTTTAGAGATTGACAGTCAAAAATTTCAATAAAAATTGTCAAAAGCAGCTGAAGCTCGAACTTGATCTGTAACTTCTCATAACATAGCAATAAACCAAGTCTCAGTTATATATGGTGAAGGAGAAGGAAAAAGACTTGAAAGCTGATATGTTTGTATTTCATAAGTCGAAAGGGGACATAACTCCATCAAAAAATGACGCAAACGCCGGAAACCCGAAGTAATGGTCTGTAACTTCTCATAACAAAGCAATGTAGCAATTCTCAGTATGATATCAACGTGCGGAAAACTAATATTTTTTGTATTTCATAGGTCGAAAGTGGGCATAACTCCATCAAAAATTTATGCATATGCCTCAAACTCGAACTTGGTCTGTAACTTCTCATAACAAAGCAATGTAGCAATCCTGAGTATAATGTCTTGATGCGGGAAAAAAGTGCGGAAAACTAATATTTTTCGTATTGCATAAGTCGAAAGGGGGCAGAACTCTATGAAAAATTGACGAAAATGTCTGAAACTCGAACTTGCTCTGTAACTCCTTATACTAAAGCGGCGCATCGATTTTCGCTTAAATATCTTGAAGGAGTGCGAAAAACTGCGGAAAGCTGATATTTTCCGTATTTCTTAAGACGAAAGGGGGCATAACTCTATCAAAAATTTACGTATACGCCTGAAACTCCAACTTGGTCTGTAACTTCTCATAACAAAGCAATGTAGCAGTTCTCACTATAATATCTTGATGCGAAAAAAGTGTGGAAAACTAATATTTTTCGTATTGCATAAGACGAAAGGGGGCATAACTCCATGAAAAGTTGACGAAAATGTCTGAAACTCGAACTTGCTCTGTAACTCCTTATACTAAAGTGATGCACCGATTTTCGCTTAAATATCCTGAAGGAGTGCAAAAAAAAAAGTGCGGAAAGCTGATATTTTTCATATTTCTTAACTCGAAGGGGGCATAACTCCATCAAAAAATGATGCAAACGCCTGAAACGCCAACTTGGTCTGTAATTTCTCATAATAAAGTAATGTACTGTACCAATTCTCAGTTGAATAGCTTGAAAAACTGCGGGAAAAAGGGTGGAAGACTAATATTTTTCGTATTTCATAGATCGAAAGGGGGTATAACTCCATCAAAAATTTACGCATATGTCTGAAACTCCAACTTGGTCTGTAACGTCTCATAACAAAGCAATATAGCAGTTCTCAGTATAATATCTTGAAAGACTGCGAAAAAAGTGCGGAAAAATAATATATTTTGTATTTCATAAGTCGAAAGGGTGCATAACTCCATGAAAAATTAACAAAAATGTCTGAAACTCGAACATGCTCTGTAGCTCCTTATACTAAAGCGATGCACCGATTTTCGCTTAAATATCTTGAAGGAGTGCGAAAAAAAGTGCGGAAAGCTGATATTTTTCGTATTTCTTAAGACGAAATGGGGCATAACTCCATCAAAAATTTACGCATACGCCTGAAACTCAACTTGGTCTGTAACTTCTCATAACAAAGCAATGTAGCAGTTCTCACTATAATATCTTGATGCGAAAAAGTGTGGAAAACGACCCAGACGTATATATACTGGTCTGGCGTTTTGTTAGCTTACTAAAATACTTACCACTCAATTCACTGTTTGCTAAAAGTCACCTGACTTAGATATCTCAGAAAATTTTAACCTATTCATTCCCATGGTGTAGGTTCCCTTGAAACAAGTTTAGCAGAGATACATCCCTCCATTGGGTAGTCTTGATAGTATCTCTTTAACTCTAAAGCAGTCATTGCTCTAGGGAACCGGTTCCTCTATTCCTATAGAGAACATATAAACGAGTCTGTGAGCATGCGCACTTATGCTACTATGCATGCGACCGAGTCCAAGCCGTCATTAATTAATTCCAAAAATTTTTAATGATTTGCAATTTAACGATGCGGGGTGGCTGAGGTGGGCCCCAGTGAATTGAGTGGTAAGTATTTTAGTAAGCTAACAAAACGCCAGACCAGTATATATACGTCTGGGTCGTTTTGTAACACAACAAAAATACTAAGCCACTCAATTCACTGTTTGCTAAAACATAGAATTGGTCAGAGCCCAAATACTAGGTGGGTTGGTAAATTGCAAATCAGGAATGAAAGGTTAATCACCAAAAATACTAAAACCAACTAAATCGCTGAAGTGCTGAAATAGCACGAACAAACAAATGTTCGAAATAAAATACAATAATATAATGATAATTAGAAAATCTCAGCAAAGAGAATTTAAAAACAGCCGCGAGATGGTGAAGAAGACGGCTGACTAAAGAATCTAGGCAATTGAGCCTAGGTTTGAGTGGCGAAACGAGAAATGTCAGATTGTGAATTGAATCTGATCTTTCAGATAAAAATAATGTAGAATCTGACATTTATACTGCAACTTACATAATGTCGTCCACTGATAGATCTGCATAGAATGCGAAGGAGAAGGCCATACCACGAACATCGTGTGCCTTAACACAAACTGAGTGTCTCCTGGAGATACATTCTAGTGTCAATTAATGGTGTCTGTAATCCAGTTGATGAGATGCGCGCTTACTAAACAAATTCGCATAAGTAATCTGAACGGTAGATCTGCATAGAATGCGAAGGAGAAGGCCATACCACGAACATCGTGTGCCTTAACACTTACTGAGTGTCTCCTGGAGATACATTCTAGTGTCGATTAATGGTGTCTGTAATCCAGTTGATGAGATGCGCGCTTACTAAACAAATTTGCATAAGTAACCTGAACGGTGTTTCAAAAAGATATTTTAAATTGGGCATAGTTTTCGGAAAGGATTGAAAACAATTAATTAGGTTTTATATATATAAGATCTCTTCAAGGGCAAAGAATGAGGCCAGCTCTCCTACCACCTAGAAAAGATCATTCCCAAAAAGAATATGAATATCAAAATGCCATCTAACAAACGCGGCCGCTAGTACAAAAAGAATGATTTCAGAGTTATACAATTAAACATATGGACCCAAGAATGAATTAATAGAGGAATTTATTATAGGTATTTGCCTTTGTGCTATACCCTAAAAATACCGGTACCATGGATAAATGATGTAAATACTTAATAACTCTCAAACCGGCTTCTAGAAAACAAAGAAGGATAGATGCTAGTGAAAACGATAACACCACCCCAGCATACAGGGATTTAAATCATCAAAAAATATGCCATGAATCTATGACTTGATGATGGGATGCAGAATCGGGCGAGATAATGTGCTGTTCTAACAACCATTTGAAAACCTTAAATATACTCTGGTAAATTCTCCTGTAACAGATAGTTTGAATTGATTAAGAATACTAAAGTTCAGACAAAAAATCAATTTCTGAAAAACAGGTCTCTTGGAAAATACCATATATACATATTGAAGATTTGTGGAATGATGAACTGAAAGCTGCTGTTAAACGAGATAGAAAATCAGCAAAATTGGTAAGACGCTTTGGATTTCCACAAAGAGGACTACGAGATCCACTGAATAACTCTCATTGGGCCAAGCAGGAGTGATTAAAGGGATAATACATTCTGCTGACAAAAGTTCTTAAAGACAATTGTACTAGAAACCGCTGACAAAAGTTCTTAAATACAATTGGCACTAGAAAGTTAAATTGAAGATAATTTTAAAAAATGTGAAGTCTATGACTGGGCCAGAGCATCTACCGCCAGAGCCTAGCCTGGAGGAAGAATATGAACATCAAATCTGGACACTATACTGAGTAGAAACTTAATGGGATGTAATAAATGAGCTACAAGGAAAATCATTCTACCTGGAATGTGAGCTGCTGAAAGGTTTGCTGACATCTCCACCGCAGGAGGAAGACCAAGACTCCAGACAAAATATGATAACCTCAACTGCCCTGCTTGTTGATGAAGGTCACTACTATAGAAATGACTGCATGAGCAGATAGGTGCTTGTGAAAGAGACAATATCTCTTCATTCTCCAATATTCCTGAGTATTGAAGAGGAATACTAGAGTATTAGTTCCTGTTCTAGTTCCTGAAAAGGAAGAGAGTAGTAAGACTACTTTATCTGATTCCATAGACACAAGAACGAGACCCCCTCCCCCAAACACGTAAGAACAAGACATCAAACTGGACCTGCAGATGGATAAACTGGTGAATTGGTACCGATGACACCCAACGAATGAAAATGCAGTGTATGCAGTCGTGGTGAGGGACAAAATTCTGAATTACCAGACTTGACCTTCGTACACAAAACTGACTCCATTCGGCCCAAATTTTAACATAATTAAGCAACCTTCCAAGCCAGAGGAATCCCAGACTGGCTATGATGTAATTAAAAGAACCCAGATCCAGTTAGGACAAATTCTGTATATATAGAAATATCAGAAAACACTGTCCCTTATCCTTGACTAGACCAGTGATGACTAGGCAAAATGACTCCATGTCCATATTATTCCTTTCATCGATGAACTCCATTTCTGAGACAACATAGTAGGAAAAGAGTTGAATATAAAACGATTGACTAAGTAATTTTTGTCTCAAACAGTATCAAAGCAGACAAAATAATTCCAAAATATACAACAGAATTAGTATTAAATCATGAAGTGTAAATTTTTTGGAAGTTGTCAGAAAAGGATAAATATATGAGTTGAAGATAAGAGCCGAGACCCTATAAAAGATGATCTGCCAGCACCTCATAATCCTTAAAGTCTGGATTCTGCCATTCCTCCACTGTATCCTACTTGAAAAGAGCAGAAAATTATTGATCAGGAACAGAAGCAGGACTAATGTCAAAGGAGACCAACATGGTTTGATAGAAAAAAGGGGGATTCAATGACTACATTGATTGTACCTTATATGTAGGAAATCTGCTACCTAAGACATGCATGAGGCTAGCTATACCCATCCCACCCCTGATAGAGTAGAGATTATATAGAAGCGCTTAAGCATGACAGCTAGGACCAGAATAAACCTGCAGAATCTTATTTTACAAATCTAATTTTAAAACAAAGCTAGTATGATATGAGCCCAATTGTTAATATCTTTATCAGATGATTAAACAGGAAAGAAGTCCATCAAACCTGTGACCAGATCAATGATGGATAAGGACAAAGGACTGAAACTACACAGAAGGGTGAAAGGAAAAAACCATATTCCACAATCCATGCAAAGGCAATAATCCAATCATCTTGGTTAGGCCCCCTTGAGGAATTTATTTAATAATGCCTGGGAAATTTAGAATTTAGAAGAATAAAAAATAGGCTTGAATAGATAAGGCTGAGAAGACCTCTCCATATGACAATAATAGAAATAGATATATCCCTAGACAAATAAAAAGATTAAAATTTCTACTGAACTCGAGAAAGGAGCGGTGTAAATCTTGATAATACAAAAAAGATTTTGTTATTGTGACAAGCTTACATTCACCCATAGATATGCTTCATCATGGCGAGGGATCCTACTGACAGAAAAGAAAGACTGAAAAACTATGTTAAAAATAAATCAGGCCAGATATGATACTAAAAGATAGCAAACCACTATTCACAATTAAAATAATAAAGTCTGACGCACTTATTTGCAGATTGATATTAGTCGAAAGATGGAGGCTGATAGTTAAAGTGTAATACATGAGAAGATTCAGGAGCAAAACGAAATCTAGTGAAATCAAAACGACAAAAGCACTGCTAGGATCATAAGAAAAAATTAAATCATTCCTAGAAGATAAATGCGAAGAGTTGGGTGTACACAAGGTTTCGAAGGATGAGGATAATTGGATGGTTCAGCCATTGCACTAAGAGCAACTAATAAAGAATTAAAGAATCCAAAATAAGAGCCCCTGAAATAGGGCATTTAAACTGTCAAGTGATTTAGAAACAAACAATACCAGCAAAACACCAGAAGTGATTTGATTTGGCATACCTAAACCAGAAGTTTAATTATAATCAGTTGCTATGCCATAAAAATTGAGTTATAATCTAGGTAATAATACTGAGCACAGGACAATTAGGCCTCATGGTCATCTCTTCTTCATTTATCTCCATGCCTGTGCCGTCACTTCTAGTCATGGGTTGCGTGTACGGTGTAGTCATACATTGGCTTGACTATGCCAAAGTCTACCTAAACCATTTTCGAATGTTTTAAGAGATGGTGTGGAAACAACATGTTCAGACCAACATTTCACAGTTTACACACCACTTAGAGAGAAAATTTTTCTAACTAGGTTAGTTCTCCCCCTCTTCTAGACTTTCAGATGATTTCCACGAGTAATAGTCCATTTGCAAGCAGAATGTTATATTTGACTATAACAATTAATCGATTGAGAGCCGATAGAATGATCCCTCATAGCCTGGGTACTTGCTCTATATATCCAATTTCACCCAAGTTAAGTACCCGCAGAAAGAATTTACAAAGTGATGAGAGATTAGATTATACATTAAGTAGGGAAAAAACCCATCTTAGGGCTAATAAAAGTGGCTGATAGTCAAGAACTTTCCTGATCCAAAGGCTATGCTTGCTACTAAAACACTGAGATCAACACACATCTCTGATATAGTAAAACTTGGTCATCAAAGTTTGTAGCGTTTACTATCAAAATATTAACCATTTAACTCTCGAAGTTATTAGTCATAAGTTGCAACTGAAATAAGTTGACTCTGAATGAGTACCAGCAAATATGGGAGTGGCGTATTTACTTTAAAATCCATAAATAGGTCGCACATTTATGCTCAATTTACATGTTCTAAAAAATTTGCGCGCACTATATACAAGGATAAAACTTATTTTCCTCTGAATTTTTAAACATCTTAACGTCTGAAGATACCACGAAAAAACCCTTCACAAATCTTGTCACCTCGCGGCTATGCTTAATGTATACCTCAAAACATCATTCGCAGAAGTGAAATTATTAAATTGAGCAGCCTAAATATTGCGTATCCTTTAATAAAGATTGTTTTTTCCATCAAAATTAATCCTAACTTGACATAAATGTCGTCTTTATATATAAATCAGAATCACGTGATAATCACATGATATATAAATCACGTGATATTATCTGACCAGATTAGGTTAAAGCAAATTTTAATGAAGTAGCTTAAGCGAGTACTCGGATATAGATATCCTGGAATCGGAAATTCCGCAATGAGATCTACTCTTCTCGTCAGCGCCTCCAAACGGAGATTTACTTTGCCACTGTCCGGCTCGCTAACAATAGACGCTGGCTACCCAGTTTAATTATCGGCCGTTCATGCAATTTTTCTAGAACATCGCATTACGTTTTAGATCATTTTAGGTTCACATTACAATATAACCAGTAATATATATGATAAGTTTTAAAGCTAGATTTAGAAATCAAGTGAACGCAAGTTTCTCGCTAGATTTACAAATCAAGTGAACCTGATAATCTGGCACAGGCTTAATAGCCTATCTAACAAAAGCGGGTTATGTGATTACGAGGATTCAATTCAGTATCGTAATTTTGAACATCCGGGCATTCCGAGATCGTCCAACATTTGCCAATTTACGACACACTAAAGAGGATATCCCATAGAAACGCAATGTTTACATTTTTCATGAAACTACGGCCATAAAAAATACTTGCGTCGACTAACCCCGCCAGGTATTAGAAAACATAAAATCTCGAGTAATTTTTATAAGATATTAAATAAAAGGTAAAAAGGTTTCATGGCCCATTGCTAGTAATGTTAAATTAGCCTGCAAAAACGCCGCCAATTGAAAGCGAACACCGAATCGCGAATTAATACGATGGTCTCGTCTTTATTGTAATACGACTGACATGACTGACTGATCATCATGAAGTAATTGCGAGTTTCATGTTAGTTGGTTAGTAACGGTCCTTAGAAGGACCACTCGCTTTTCTTCAGGGGATGATCGTGGTATCCTTGTGGTGTTCATCCGGTCCACCACGCCTGTTTGCACCACTGTCACATTCTTAATAGATCCAATAACTTCCCAACCGGTATATTACATAGTTATGTAGGATACCTTATGTAGGATTCGATCCAAACCGGTATGTAGTATACCTTATGTAGGAAAGAATGACGCTCGGAAATACGTACCTAGTCAAAACTCTTAATTGATCCACTAACTTCCCAACCGGTATGTTACATATGTTATGTAGGATACCTTTCGTAGGGGATGTTCCAAACCGGTATATAGTATACCTTTCGTAGGAACGGAGCCTCGTGGCTAAAATAGGATCAGAGTTATTGACTTCACCTGGCTTGTAATGTGAAGCTGGCGCCATTTTCTTTCAACTTGGTCACAACGAACTTTCTGTTCATATTCACGTAAATTATAACCATTTTACCTAAGTACTATGACTTATTCAACAAAGACCACTTGTACTGTGGTATTCATGAAAAGCAAATGTTGATGTAGCTCCACAAGATTATGGAATGAATAGGATTTGTTGAGATAAAAGTTAGGTGTTTCCCGTAATACAGAAAATTAATTAATGACGGCTTGGACTCGGTCGCATGCATAGTAGCATAAGTGCGCATGCTCACAGACTCGTTTATATGTTCTCTATAGGAATAGAGGAACCGGTTCCCTAGAGCAATGACTGCTTTAAAGTTAAAGAGATACTATCAAGACTACCCAATGGAGGGATGTATCTCTGCTAAACTTGTTTCAAGGGAACCTACACCATGGGAATGAATAGGTTAAAATTTTCTGAGATATCTAAGTCAGGTGACTTTTAGCAAACAGTGAATTGAGTGGCTTAGTATTTTTGTTGTGTTACAAAACTAATATTTTTCATATTGCATAACACGAAAGATTGACGAAAATGTCTGAAACGCGAACTTGCTCTGTAACTCCTTATACTAAAGCGATGCACCGATTTTCGCTTAAATATCCTGAAGGAGTGGAAAAAAAAGTGCGGAAAGCTGATATTGTTCGTATTTCTTAACTCGAAAGGGGGCATAATTCCATCAAAGATTGACGCATACGCCTGAAACTCGAACTTGGCCTGTAACTTCTCATAACAAAGCAATATACCAATGCTCAGTTAAATACCTTGAAGGACAGCGAAAACAAGTGTGGAAAACCAACTGCAACAGACGGAGTGCAAACCTATAGTTCACACACACACACACCCCCCCCCCCCCCCCGGTTTTACCGGTAGGGGACTAACTAGTGTACAAGAACACTAACGTAAAGAGAACACATCATTGCTCATTGACCTCCAAGCAAATCTAGGTGTTTTTGGACAAGTTGTCATTACACTTGTGCCAGTGAAAAAATATTATTACAGCGTCAATCGATTATTGCACATTATTACATTATGCAATCACATAACAAGAGGCCCAAGGGGCCTGTATCGCTCACCTGGACCATAGGCATCTCAACTAGAATGGTCATTAACAATAAGTAAAACTCTAATGAGTTGAGCAGACTTGTAACAAGAGAACAGAGGCCATATTTCTTTATGTATCAACTTCTCTTGAACAAACTTTAATGGCCCTTAGTCATCAATATCATATCCCCAAAATTTTGGCCAAATCCGTTAAGTGGCTCTGGAGATGAAGTTGCTTTCATGAAAACCAGGTCATCAAAGATGGCTGCCCAACCATTTGGCAAATCAAGTTCCCGTGAACAAACTTGGTTCAACGTGCCCTAAATGATATTTTATGACTTTTGAATCAATCGCTCGGTTTTGGAGAACATTTTTAAAGAAGTTTCTAAAAACTGGCCAAATCCAAGATGGCCACCGGATAAATTGGCTGATTGGCTTCGTTTGAACAAACTTGAATCTCTACAACGTAAGGATGCTTCCTGCCAAATATAATTGAAACCGGCCCAGAAGTTCTAGAAGACATTTTAAATTTCCCATTGCTTTAGTATGGGAGCTTTTGACAGGAAAATGATCTAAGATGGCCGCCAAACCATTTATACAACAGTTTTGAAAATTGCAAGTTTGAGATCAGAATACTCAAAAGCACATATAAAACTAATTTCAGCCTCAAAATCCATCAAATAAAAAGAAATCCAATATGGACGCCAAACATGCTGTATTTTGATTGGCGCACTGCAGCCATGTTTTTTGACGGCTCAACTTCCCTTGAACAAAGTTTAATGGCCCTTAGTCCCTAATCATATCTGCCAGATTTAGGCCCGATCCCTTCTGCAGTTGTGGAGAAGTCGTTTTCGCTAAAACTAAGTCAACAAAAATGGCCGCCGAACCATTTGACCAATCAAGTTCCCTTGAACAAACTTGCTTCAGCTCTTCCACTAGATCATATTTCATGGGGTTTGCTTCAATCCACCAAGCGGTTTTGGAGAACATTTTTAAAGAAGTTTCTAAAAATTGGCCAAAATTCAAGATGACCACCGACCAAAGTGGCCGATCGGCTTTGTTTGAACAACTTGAATCGCTACACCCTAAGGATGCTTCCTGCCAAATATAATTGAAATCGGCCCAGTAGTTCTTGAGAAGACATTTTAAATTTCCCATTGCTTTAGTATGGGAGCTTTTGGCGGGAAAATGATCCAAGGTGGCCGCCAAACCATTTATCCGACAGTTTTTTTGTGATTTGTGATCAGAATACCCAAAAACATATATTAAACCAATTTCAGCCTCAAAATCCATCAAATAAAAAAATCCCATATGGCTGCAAAACATGCTGTATTTTGATTGGTCCACTGCAGCCATGTTTTTTGACGGATCAACTTCCCTTGAACAAACTTTAATGTCCCTTAGTCCCTAATCATATCTGCCACATTTCGGCCCAATCCCTTCAGTGGTTCTGGAGAAGTCACTTTTGCTAAAACTAGGTCAATCAAAATGGCCGCCGAACCATTTGATCATTCAAGTTCACTTGAACAAACTTGCTTCAGCTCTTGCCCTAGATCATATTTCATGGGGTTTGCTTCAATTCACCAAGCGGTTTCGGGGAAGAAGATCTTTAAAGACATTTCCTAAAATTGGCCAAAATCCAAGATGGCCGTCGGCCAAATTGGCCAATTGGCTTCGTTTGAACAAAGTTGGATCCCTATCCCCTAAGGATACTTCCTGCCAAATATAATTGAAATCGGCCCAGTGGTTCTTGAGAAGTCATTTAAAGAAAAAAGTTGACAGATCGCCAGACGCCGGATGGTCGCCATGGCATAAGTTCACTTGGCCATTCTGGCCAGGTGGGCTAATAATGGCAGCAATGTCGTCCAATCCAATTATGTTCAAAGTATTCAACCGAACATTTTTATGTTCAAAATTGTTCTAACTAACATATTTCCTTAGTTGTTTTGGAAACGTGATAAGTTATTTATGGGCTGCACTGTACACTATAGTTATGTATCGTGCCCAAGAAATATTTGACTAAATTATAATATTGTTTATATTTAATGTAAAAATAATTTTATCAAAAAAAAAACCACCCCATTGTGTACAGTCTACACTGGTTTGAAGTCAGTGGCACTAAGCAGCTCATCATGAAAAAATAGCATATTTACATGGACTTATTACCAGTTATAATTGAACTGTTTAATTGTTAAATAATCTGCTGGGCTTACTACAGAGAGCCAGCTACTAAGTCATTAATTGACCCATTGTGTTTGAAGAAACATACAACCAGCACAAGAGAGTATTAACCCTTTGAGCCTTACGGCATACATATATGTATTGCAATTTATGATGTTATACTTATTCTGCTGAACATTTGGGAAATGATTTAATTGAAGGTTGTTGCTGCCAGAGGCAGCAAACATTTTCTGTTAAATTATTTGAAAAATATTCAATAGTTGCTTTGTATGAATGTTATAAAAAGTAAATACAATTAGTACAGCATTGGAATGAAGGGGTAAGTCCTCATACTATGGATATATTTTAAATATAGAGATTTAACCATTATACTGCTGAACCCAGATATTAACAATTTATAATTCTAAAATGGAATCTGTATTGCTGGCAGACCAGTCTGCCTGCAATAATAATTTAATTCAGTAAATGCAGCATTACAATGGTTAAGTAGCTACATGAGGTTTAAGCCTGATATTATTAAGGATTGTATTTAATTGAATATATTGCTGACAATTCATGTTTTTACAAATTATTGAACAGACATGTTTGAATGGTGAAAGTTTGTTTGCCTGGAAACTAGTATGCTATATATGTGTGAAATTAATTTAAGAGGGAGGAAGTTGAGAGCTAAGGGAGATGTCAGTGAGTAAGTTTGTAAATGCAGAGAGTTATGTAGAATTTTGAATATATAAAGTTGCTATGTAAAGTTATTGAATTTGAATTTGAAAAACAAAGTACAAGTTAAGACTGCGTTGTTGTCGCTCTCTGGAATAATTATAGTCAACCTTCAGAAGAGAGAAAATAACATCCGTCTATCCAGTAAATAGTCTAATAGACATTCATCAGTCCGTCTGTCACTCCATCCGACAGAACGTATAGTCAGAGGCTCGCCCCCAGAGCCACGAGTAGACAATCATCAGTCCGTCTGTCACTCCATCCAACAGAACGTATAGTCAGAGGCTCGCCCCCAGAGCTACAATACAAACCCTGGTTACCTTATATGCTTATCTGAATGACTAAAAATTTGAAATTTAAAACATGTACTATCTAATTGAGGAATTCAGTTTATAGGCCAATAATATGACATCATAAAAAATTAAGTGACGTGTCGGCTGACATAATAACCAATTACGTAATGAATGACTATTTAGTCCGTCTTAAACGCTCAATACCAGTGCTCCGTTTAGGTTGTACGAATTGTATGTCTTTACTATTTCATCAACATGCTGTTGAATATTTTGTAACTAATTTGACAGTACTCAGTCAAATTAATTTCAAAATATTCAACAGCATGTTGATGAAATAGTAAAGACATACAATTCGTACAACCTAAACGGAGAGCTTACCTAGTTTTCTGAAAATTGAGATTCAGAGAGTGCAGGGATCGATTGATCCTTAAACACTGGTGAAGCGTGGGTGGAGCTGAGTTAGAGATGGACGGGGTTAAAATTGGATTCCTCCATTTGTCGAATGTGCATCTGCAGGACAAGAGAAGACTACTTTTAACATCGATCAACTACTGGAATGCCTGTCTTGATACCAGAGCCAGTCAGTCAAGTAGTAAATTTTCAAAAATTGGTTTCTAACCTGTAACTAATGGACATTCAATAAGAAAACAATATGATTTTCTTGGCCAACTGATCCATAAATGATTAAACACATACACATTTTCTTCCTTCAGGTGGCTAAATGTAAAATGCAGTTGAGTTATTTTTAGTATGAAAGTCAGAATTTTGCCTCTGGTTTTGTAAGTTACACTGGCTTCTTTCTGGTTGAGTGCGCTCATGTTTTGGCTTGCCCGTGTAATCTTGTTGGCACATTACCAGTGCGAGCTGGCACAGAAGACGATCACGTACATCTTCTGGAATCATTGTTGCATAATCTCCGTCTGTATGTAAATATTTCATATATCGTCACAAACTCAAAAGCTTATCAGCGCGATCACATAATATGGAGGGGGTGGTGGGGATCTGTACCGGTGATCATGAACCAATAATGCTCTTTGTCATCCTCTACCCATAACCCTTTAATGGTCAAGCCAGCCAAAGAAGGGGCTCCAGGGCATAATTTATCTGGTATCGCATCTCAGTTTGATACACATATTTAAACAGTTGCTATACATTCTGCAACATGCATAGCTATGCATAAATACTGCTATATAAAATTTGTACACGATTCCAATTTATCATTGATTTTCAAAATTCTATCATTAACCCTTTTCACAATAAATCCCTGAAAAAGTACATTCTTTACAATGTATACCATATTTTGTTGAATATTTTGAAATTAATATGACTGGAAGCCATTGCTGTCTAAGGTAGCAATGGCTTCCAGTTATATTAATTTCAAAATATCGAACAGCTTTCCTATTTGTTTGCTCTGAGATTGAGATACAGGGAATTTATCGGTGAACAGTTGATTGCTACACATTTTTGCCAATACATATATCAAATTCTAAATTATGCTGTGGGTTCTATATTGGTCTTGAGGAATGTCCATTCCGCGGCCAAGAAAACCATATTTGAAACTTTAGCACTGGAATACCTGGCTAAATAACCATAGGCAAGGTTTTTGTCAGGTGATATTAAATATGCATCAAATTCAACATGAATCGACTCTGCCCTTTTAGAGAGTATTATATGACTCGGTTTTCTAAAATGTTTTATTGAATTTCAAATTTTCAATGGCAATAACTTTGGCCAATATGGATACATGTCAAGGGATCTCCGATCATGACATACAAAGATTGAGGTAAATACACACATAGATGTATTAGCCAAAGGAAGAAGAATATGCGTATATGGACGCATGGAAGGATGGAGACTAATGTTTATGCTAGGAAGCAACTAAATTTGAAAATATATATAATTAACCCCAGCCCACCAAAGGACGCTTTTGTAGTGGTTTTGATAAATATTCCTTTGCTGATCAAGAGAAAACCATTTTTGATAATTTACTACTGAAATGACTGGCTAGATAACCAAGCCAGTCATTCGAATGACAGATTTTAACAATAATCTTCTCTTGGTCTGCAAATGGACATTTTATGAGTTCAAAATTGAAATTATTTTGGACCAAATTTGAGAGTGGTTAATAAATAATTAATCATAAAATGTGAATACTCACCACCATCTTCTGACCATATTTCAAGCAGGTATCGTAAAACTTCTATATGCTTCTTGAAGTCTAAAGTAACTTCAACACTAGTGGGTGCAGGGCAAAGCAGAACTGGACCAAAACACACAGCGATATTGTGGCAGGTCATCTTATTGACATTACTCTTACCAGTCACATGTTTTAAATGACTTAGAACTATTGCCATTGTATCCTGTAACAGAAAATGTGATATGGTTTTAGGTATGTCAAACCATAGGACACTGACATGTATATGCAAACGCACACACACATATACACATACACAGGCACAAATGCACACTCGCCATAATACTCTTCCTATTAGCCCTTTAAGGACTAAATTTTTTCAAAAAATTTTAATATTTACTCATTGAATGTCCATTTGTAGGCCAAGAAGACTATTTTTGAAATTTTACCACTGGAATGGCTGGCTCTGTTATTAAGCCAGTCATTCTAGTGGTAAATCTTCAAAAATAGTCTTCTCTAGGCCTGCCTGCAAATGGACATTCCTGCAGTGGCCGGTTTTGGCCGGCTTCGTCATGAAAGGGTTAACCGTTTCATCCATATAAATCTGCTACGACATATTTAAGAAACACTAGGGTAAGATTTTATTCTATTTGCTGTGCTTATAATTCCCATTTAAATCCTAACAAACTTTTTCATTGCTTCTACCAGAATTGAATATGAGAATTTGCGGACATCCTCACTTGGCGATGACCTCAGCTAGAAACCAAAAGGCCCAAGGGCCGGTGATGCTCGACTCGACCATTAGCATTGAACCATTCGCATTTAAATAAACATGACAGATAATTTTCTGAAAATCTAAGATGGCCAACGAAATAATCAAAATTCTCATTTGATACGTTGATACGTTGACGCCTACCACAATACTAAGGATCGCTCCACCAAAGCTTTTTTGACATCGGGCAATTGATTAAGGGGGAGTAGCCTTTTAAATGGTTCATAAACATTTTCAGAAAATTCAAAATGGCAACCAAAAAAAACAAAAATTGACTAATCAAAATTCTGAGTGGCTCTTCTAGAGGGTACAACCCCCCCCCCCCCTCCCCCCACCCCTGTCGTGATCCTTCCAGCCAAATTTGGCTAAAAGCCCCCAGTGGTTTAGGAGGAGATATATTTTTAAGTATTTCCGGATAATTTTTGGAACCTCAGATGGCCACCAAAAATATTGACCAATCAAAATTCCCAAGTTCATATGTTGAAAACCATCACGTTAGGATCCGGCAGATTCCATGAAAACCTGTACTATCCATCAAAATTTTGCACACAATTAGAATTATTCAAATAAACTTAAGATCGAAAATTTGGCCTCTATTTGTACGAGTACATGTATGTCTAGTTGTATCATGCGTAACAAGGATACTCACCAGGTTTCAATACTTTTATATTTTTTTTCTTATTTTATATCTGCTAATGTAATTTTTCGGACGGAAACTACAGCTAAGCTACTTAGGAGAGTTGATTGCTGAAAGCTATGGTGAACCATAGCTAAAGCGTCTTATTTGTTACAGATATTTTTTTTAAAGAACAGTCAAATCTTTTCATTGGTATATGAAACCCATGCATGCTTGCTATTTATCATTTTATCTATTTTTTAAATACTTTTTGCTAATGTCAGCAAACTTTACTAACATTTGAACACTCTCTGATTAGTGGCTGTTAAAATCTGTCTGTTATTGCATAAATTGTAGTAATAAGCTAGTTTAATCCAACCAATATGAATAATTTTGAATTTATCAGCGTAATAAAATATTTTAAACGGCTATTCATTGTTACTAATGTCATTTCCGTCAAAATAGAGTAATAACATTAGGTGGCATAGATGTAGCCATGATTTTTATCCCGTTTGGTACACTTTCGGATAACTTTGAAGGTGCAATGTCCATAAGCAATGTAAGGAGTCTGATTTAGAAAATTTGTGTTTAAAATTTTCTGTCCTGTAAACTGACATCAGACACAATCAAACATACAATATTATGTGCTTTAAAGAAGCTAAATTTGTTTTAGTTCATGATATTTAGCCTTCAGCAGCATGTGTCTTTGTTGTATCTGATATAGAGTAAGGAATGGCATCATTTTCCTTCAAGAATGTGTCATGGTGCTATTAGGCCAGGTATAGGAAATTCTGGGTTTGAATGTTCATAATTATGACCAGCTGAATCATATGAAATCAAGCGTGACAATTCTAGGAGTACAGTGGACAGAGGACAATAGCCTAATTAATAGCCAGGACAACTAAAGCGACCTAGCCCGCAGTATTCCACAACATGTATATGCTGAACTTTTATATATGAACATACTTATGAAAGTACATGTTTACAATCTGATAACCATTTTCATTCTAAATCTCCACAAACATGATTTCAAGACATTGGCATAAGAAACCTGCATATTATTTTTATTTGATTAAAATCTGCAAAGTGGCTTAGGACATATATTTTAAAGGATTTCTGAATAACTTTCAGAAAATCCAAGATGCTGCCAAAAAAGTTGACCAATCAAAATTCTTGTCTGATATGTTGAAGCCTATACAACCATAGGATCATTCCACCCAAGTTTTGTTGAAATCTGGCTGTTGATTAATATAGTTTTAGGGTTTTATTTTCGGAAAATCGAAGCTGGACACCGAAAAAATTGGACCAATCAAAATTCTAGAAGTTCTGGATCGCTTCAGCCAAATTTTATTAAACTCCGCAAAGCAGATTAGGAGATACATTTCAAAGGGTTTCCTGATAATCTTCAGAAAATCTCAGATGGCTGCTGAATAAATTTGGCCAATCAACATTTTCGTTTGCTACGTTGAAGCCTCCCACCATAGCATAGTTCCACCCAAGGTTCGTTGAAATGGAGCTATTGATTAAGTAGTAGTACTTAGCCTTTAAAAGCATTCTGGAAAATTGTCTGAAAATCCAAGATGGCCACTCAGTCAAAATTCTGTATAGAAGTTCTAGAGAATCCTTATAAGACCATTCCAACCAAATTTGGTTAAAATCCAGTGGTTTAGGAGGAGATACATTTTAAAGCAAAATTTGATGGATAGACGGATAGTCGCCATGGCATAAGGTCACTTAACCATTCTAGCCAGGTAAGCTAATAATTAAGGAGCCCGAATGAAGTTGTGCCTCATGGTGTTTTACTGTCTTTAAGACAGATCCGGTATCTGTGAGTACGAACACTGGTTGGGTTCAGAAGATAATTTGGAATCTGTGTGATGATCTAAGAGAAGGGCTGAGTGGGTTTGTCATGGTAATCATCGCTGCCTGTCAGCTGGTTAAATCTGGATGACAATCACTTTGTTTCACATGTTATAAAGGCCTACCGTCTTCAGTTGTGATGTTGCTAATCTCCTATTGAATTTTGTAAATGGAGTCATTGAAATTTCATTGGCCATTGAAATCTATAAACATCAACCACCCATGAACCAACATGAGGGCTACCGTATACCAGTGGTCTACCAATCAATGCTGTCACATGACTCCACAAGAACTGACCAGAGTGACATAGCCAGCGACCATCAGTTTAAGTGCTGAAATAGTGACCAGATGGTCACGAAAGCTACACTCAAATAATTTTGACATACCAAACTAATTTTTCATGAATAATTCTTGAAGATGATAACCAATCCAAGCTTCCAAGTAGCTAGATTACAGGGGCACACCACAACTCCCAGCATTTTAAAACAGATGTTCTAGAAGAACGCTCAGGTACAGTTGAAGAACAGTTCTTGTTTTCTAAAACAGTTCATATGAACTATTTAATTACAAGAACAGAGTTTCGCAGGGGCCAAAGCTCTCCAATGCGTTCAGAATGGGGACTTCCAAGAATTTCTAGAAAATGCATATTTAGCTTTATTTAACACTTTGAGTGGCCACATTTGGTCAAGGAAATCCAAATATTATTATTGTTATTGAATGTCCATTTGCATGCCAAGAGAAGACTATTTTAAAAAGTTTACCACTGGAATGACTGGCTCATTTATCGAGCCAGGCATTCCTGTGGTAAATTTTCAAAAATAGTTTTTCATTGTCCTGCAAATGGACATTCCTCAAGATGACTACAGAGGTCGCTTCTGGCTGGCTTGACTATTAAAGGGTTAAATATGAAAATGACAAAGTTGGCAGGTGATTTCCAGGTTTTTCTCTGCAAACACTTTTGGTGAGTAAATTTAGGAGAAAACACTCATATCTACTCTAGGGTAGATGAACATCTGATCGGTTACCCTAGGGTAGATGACTACTTGTTTCTTCTTCTTTTCGTTCCCTGATCATACCGCCAGTCCTGTAAGTGACTATCGACATGAGCGTTAAGTGCGTGGATCCATGGATTATTAGAGTGCGCCGTGCGGCCTGGAACCTGTCTTCAGCACCAGAGGTTTCTGTCAGGGTTACCTCACCCTTACCTCCTTTAGTCGCCTCGTACGACACGCAGAGGATATGGAAGGTGTATTCTAAGCCCCACCTACAGGGAAAACTACTTGTTTAATTTACATAATTTCAATAAAAACGTCCCAGACGTATATACTGGTCTGGCGTTTTGTTAGCTTACTAAAATACTTACCACTCAATTCACTGTTTGCTTAATAAGACCACTTGTCTATTAATCCCAGAAAAAAGTATCCTTTCCATTTCCATGACTCGTTAGATCCCTGATAATTTCAAAGCATTCAGATGCATTCCATCATTGGACATCAATACTTGCATCTCTCTATTGCTTTGGAGAGCCTTACTGCTCATGGGAACCGGTTCCTATACATTTATATTGCACCGAGTCCTAGTTCATGCACGGTACGCTAGTAAGAACGCAAACGGGTCCTAGCCATCATTAATCGTTGAAGAAAACAAAATAAAACAAAAGAAATTTGCAATTTAATGTGGGGTGGCCGTGATTGGCCACAGTGAATTGAGCGGTACGTATTTTAGTAAGCTAACAAAACGGCAGACCAGTATATACGTCTGGGACGTTTTGTAACACAACAGAAATACTAAGCCACTCAATTGACTGTTTGCTTAAACATAGAATTGGTCAGAGACAAGTAAATGGTGGGTGCAAATTTGAAATGAAAGGTTAATAACAAATCATAAACTCAAAATAATCAACTAAACAAAATGAGTGCTGAATAACACACACACGCACGTGTCTAGCAAATAAACAAAACAAAATATAGTACATGTATCTCACCAACGAAATAAACAGACACAAGACGATGAGGAAGATGGCTAACAAGAGGAGCTAGGCAAATGAGACTTGGCTTGAGTGGCAAAATTTGTAATATTACGAAAGAAAGCTGCGGATGAACTCTGATCTTTCAGATAAAATTTTATAAACGTAGATTCTGACTTCCAACCGGCAACTTTCATAATATCATCCATTGATAGACCTGTAAAAAAAGCGAAGGAGTAGGCCATACCACGGATATCATGAGCCTTAACTCCAACTAACTGTTTGTCTCCAGATGCAATCTCGTGGCAAACTTTGATAGTATCCGTAATACAGCAGGTGATTGTTTGCAGAGAAGCGGGTTTACTAACTAAATCTACAAAAGTAATCCAGAGATGTTTAGGATCAGCTCTTTTAAATTCAGTACGTGATTTATAAATCTTCAGAGCTCTTACTGGACACCATGTTTCATCAGAATCTGAAAAGTTGGTCAAGCTTTTAAGATAGATAGGTTGAGCTGGATTACAAAGAGATTGCGTTTTAGACATAAAATCTTGTCTAGTATAAAGAATGAGACCATCACCCACCCCTTTGAATCTATCATCTTCTGCCGACAAGGCGTGGATCTCAGAACGTCTCCTAGCAGAAGCAGCAGCGACCAAAAAGATAGTTTTCATAGTTTAGAATTTCAGACAGATTGTTTCCAAAGGTTCAAAGTGGTTACCGGACAAGACTTGAAGTACAATAGCAAGATTCCATGAAGGTAAAAGTTTCTGAACAGGAGGACGAAGATTACCAATTCCTCTGATAAAATCTTTCAGAATTTTAACATCCTTAGAATTTGGTTCCATAAGACAAGGAAGAAAGGATGTTAGAGCAAAACGATAGCCCCTCACAGTATAGGCAGAGAGATTTAAGGTATCAAAAAGGTATGCCGTAAAATCTAAGACTTGATTTAAAGATGCAGAGTGGGCACGATACTGTGTTCATCACACCATCTTTTAAAAACCTTAAATCTACCCTGGTATATTCTCCAGGTAGAGGGATGTCTAGAATTTGACAGGATTTCTTGAGTTCGAACAGAAAAGGAGTTCTGAGAGAGAGGCTTCTGGAGTTTCCAGACACACAGATTGAACATTTGAGGATTTGGGTGAAGACACCTTCCCTTGATCTGAGACAGAAGATCCAGATAAAAAAGGAGAATCCGAGGAGTTTCTACTAATAAGTCCAGGAGCTCCACTGACCAACTTTGATTGGGCCAGAAAGGAGTGATTAGGAGGATAATATCCTCTTGGCATATCTTCTTCAAGACAATTGGGTCTAGAATGGTCGGAGGGAAGGTGTACGCAAAAAGACCTGTCCATGACTGGGATAGAGCATCCACTGCTAGAGCCTTTTCCTCTGGATAGGGAGACATGTAGGTGCAGATCTGTGCATTTTTCGCTGTCGCAGAGATCTACATGGGGATTGCGGAAGAGAAGAAATATCGACTTCACAACCGATCTCTTGAGTTGCCATTCCATGTGTGCAAATTTGCTTAGACGTGAGAGTTGATCCGTGAGAAAATTCATTCTGCCCGGAATTTGTGAGGCTGACAGAAGAATTTCCTGATGATGGCACCATTGGAGAAGGGACCATGTCTCCAGGCAAAGGTAAGATGACATTGTTCCCCCCTGTTTGTTGATATAAGCTACCACTGTGGAGTTGTCCGTTCTGATGCAAACTGACTGGGAAGATTACTTGAGGATGCCAGTGAAGCAGAGCTCTCTTCACCGCCCATAGTTCTAGAATGTGGATGTGAGAGGTCTTCTCTTCTTGAGTCCATAGACCTGATACTGAGAGGGAATCCCAGGTCGTACCCCCGTCCATCCTTCCTGAGATGCATCAGTGAATAGTGTCGCATTTGGAGAAGGCTTCTTTAGAACTCCCTTTAGAAGAGAACTATTTGTCCAGAAAGCTACATGCTCCAGAAGATGATGACGGATCCAGATTCTGGATGAAAGGGAATCCCTGGATTGTTTCCATAGAGACATAAGATATAGTTGGAATGGCCTTCTCATAAGAGGGGCCCAGGGGATTACCTTCTCTACACTTACCATCAGACTGAGAACTCGGAGGAAGAACCTTGCGGAAACCGAAGTATTCTCTAGAAGAATGGACATCGCGCATGCTATAGAAACCATCATTTGGTCTGATGGAAAGATTTAGACCCTGGAATAGATCAAACTTGACACCCAGATGAGTGAAGGACTGGGATGGGACTAAACTCGATTTCTCTATATTGATGATCCACCCCAGATCCTTGGTGACCTGGATGACGTGGACAAGGTTGTCCTGTAGCATCTAAGAAGTTGCTTTTAGAAGCCAGTCGTCTATGTAGACATGAAAGTTGATGGACTGATGTTGGAGAATTGATCATTCTGCTGACACTAAGCGGGTGAGCACACAAGGAGCTTTGGTCAGACCGAAAGGCAACACTCTGAATTGCCACACTCGACCCTGGTAAGCGAATCTGAGGAACTTCTTGAAGGACTGATGCATCGGCATGTGAAAGTAGGCATCCTTTAAATCTATAGATGCCATCCACATACCCAGGTCGAGACTGGCAATGACTGATGCAATCGTCTCCATCTTGAACCGTGGAGTCATGCTGAAAGAATTCAGGCCCTTTAGATTGATGATCGGACGCCATCCCCATCTTTTTTGAAACTAGAAAAACTGTCGAGTAAAAGCCAGGACTTTCCTGCCAATCTAAAATTTCTTCTACTGCCTCTTTCAGGATAAGAGCTGAAATCTCTTCTTCTAAGGCTAGGAGTTGAGATCGGTCGAAAGGCACAGGAGTCCAACGAGGGGTACACGTGAGAAGAGGAGGGATTGGAGACCATGTCGGGCTGTTATCCCATCACATTAAATCCACTACCCAGGAGTCCTTCATCAGGAACTTCCAAACCTTCCAAGAGAGACAGCCACCTACTGGAATATGAGGAAGAAGGCATAGAGTAGATGATGGGGTCTGCGGAAAAGGAACTGGAACCGCTGGATCTAATACCTGAGACGAAATTACAGGGCCTGCCCGTGGGCGACTTGAACTGTCAAAATTTTGAAGGTTTCCACCCTCTGAAAGATGAACCTCGACTCCTTGAACAACCATGACTATAATAACCTCTAGAAGATTGATTTAAAGAATGGACCGAAGAAACCCTTTGACAGTTTGCTGGAATCAAATCATATCTGTTCACAGATGAATGAGGTGAACCCGGATTGGGAGTCCTATCCTTAGACCTAGAGCATTCGCGACCTCGGTTTGAATTAACAAAGACTCTAGATGGAAAGAAAGATTCATCGGGCCGTGATGATTTCCTTGGAGGGGAAGAAGCTGGATTACTTACCGAATGGATAGGACGCTTAGGATTATGAGTCTTAATATTGGAGATCTGATCTCCTTAGCCACCTTTAAACGATTGCATTCATTAAGAATAAATGAAGAACCAGAAGAACCAAAAACATCTTGATGGGCTGAAACAAGATCCTGTTTAAGGCAAACAGAAACATCAAGGCCCGAAAGAGAATTCAGCCTACGCTTATTAGTGATGGAGCCCATAGTCCTACACGAAAGGTTAAGAGATGCTCTAGAACAATCAGCAAGCGTCCGAAAAATGGGAAGAGGAACATCTTCTGCCTTTTGAGCCTCGTGAATAGCTTCAGAAAGGAGTGCTACACAATTAGAGGATTTAATATGAGACCTAGTAATCCTCTCAAAATTTCAGATTTAAAAGTAATCGGATTAGTAGAACTAGAAGGCTTTAAAAGGTCCCAGGTAGGGCCTGAAATGTCCTGCACTTTTCCAATTTTAACATAATCAGATTTTGGAATGCGAACTACATTAAGAGAAGAGGGGCACTCCTGAACATCCTTTTGAGCAGACTCAACCGTAAAATAGTCATCCATATCCACTACTAAATCATTGATAGAAAGAACATAGGAAGGCTGAAAACTAGAATATTGGACAAGAGGCGAAGTGTAAGAATCCTCCTCCTCTGGACAGTCGATACAAAGATCTAAATTAAGATAATCTGCAATCCATGAAATAGATACAGAAGGATTACCCGATTGAGGAAGAACAGAGATATTGTCATTAGAAAGTCCAGAATCAGAAAAACAAGACAGATGGCCAGAAAAAAGGGAGGACCGAACTTCCTCCAGAGGAAGAGACTTGTAAAAATCAAAAGCAGAACTAGATTGCCCGTCAACTGTCCTACGATTAGAAGAGACTGAATTGGAAGGAATAATGCTAATGGAAGATACTAGACCACTATTTACAAAATGAAACCTTCAGCTAAAGGAATCATCAAAGGAAATGAAATAAATCATGAGCTAAACCAGAAGATAAAATAGCTGCTTCCAACTGCTTAGACATGATAACTGAAATAATAGGGTCCTGTTATGGAAGACTGATCCGAAGAGTTCAGTAAATGAGAAGAATCAGAATCAAGAGCTAACTCCAGAGAATTAGGAGCTGCAAAGCGAACTCGGAGATCATTAGAAGTAGAGAGATGATTAGGAGAAGGCATAGGAGGAAATCCTGGAGGAGATACCAAGCGATCAGACCGAGGAAGAGGAGGCAGGACAAAATGTTCCTTAGGTAGAGGAGGATAGGCCAATGCAGACGTATGGCTAGAATTGATAGACAAGGAGTTTAAATCGTCTGAGGAAATATGACCACCTCTAGCTAACTGAGCAATAAAATCTCTCAGATAAGAATTATTATTCACTGAAGAAAAATCCTTAGCCAAATGTTGAGAACCGGAACTGACATGGGAGGAAGGTCGACTATGGCCATGAGAAGAAGAGGAAGGAGGAGGATGGTAAATGCTGGACAAAGCAGTTGGGAGATGACCTTGAGGACAAGAGCTTTTAACTGAAGACCGATAAGTGGGAACATTTACCTCCAAAGAACCATTATTATAGAAAGAAAAAGGAATTGATTTCTCAAAACATGGAGCAAAATTAACATTATTGTTAGTAAAGGAAGGAATAGCTTGACCAGACGATTCATGCTTGGAAGACCTACTACAGTCTATTGCTACAGGAATAACTAAGTAAGTATTAATTTTGTCGGCCATCAGAAACTTAGAACCCGAAGAAACATCATACGCATCATTAGCAACACTTTCGTCTAAATCTGCTATCACGTTTCTAGTTGATCCAGTCCCAGAATCCCAACCGGTACAAGAAAACATACCTTACGTGGGATTAGAACTCATCTCAGAGCCAAAATTAGGATCATATGTGGATGAAACAGATTTCAAAGGCAAAATTGAAGAAAGAGAATTCTTCGAATGAAGTTTCTTGGGTTTCAAGCTAGTCTGCATTGTTGTCAACGAAATCGGTTTGCCCCATCCTCTTTTATTCGGGTTAAGAGGCGAAACATTCACATTCGACTCAGTCTCAAGAGAGTGAGAACCGTCTCACCTCTTAACCTGGATCAAAGATTCATTTACAATAGTTTTAATTTTTGAGCCCAGGCTAGAAGTCAGTGCTGGCGCAAAACTCTCAAATTTCAGAATCATCCTACTGATATGTCAGGAAATCCCCTCCTCTGCAGATCCAGATGGATTAATTTTAGATCCAATTGAAACATCTCCTTTAATAGAAGAAACAGAGGAGGGGGGACCAGAGGCCAACGCGGAAGGAGAAATCCCACTAAAAAAATCATTTTCCACTCTTTCCAACCAGTTCTCGCAAACTTTACACCTCTTGCCAAGTGAACATGAAGCACAGCAAATACAAGGATGGCCCTTGAACATAGGGTCATGCTTCCGTACACACGCCATAACCGTGCCCTTAACATTTGCAACCGCCTATAAAAAAAGAATACGAAATCAAATGAAAGCGGTAATAAACGAAAAATAAAAAAATTATCCATTTAAACTTCCCAACCGGTATGTAGTATACCTTTGTGGGAAGGAATTTTCAAACCGGTATGTAGTATACCTTGCGTAGGAAAGAGCATCGTTGCTATTAAAACATGGATCTGCCTTATGAACAAAGAAAAAATTTTCAAACATTTTGACAAAACAGCAAAATATTGATTAAATACAAGATAGAAACTCGCGAAATCCGGGCTTTGTACGTGCAGAGCACTCTAGATAAAAACGTCTCCATATCAAACGCAAAGCTGATACATTCATACTACAGACCGGAACATGAACCCGGAAGCAGAAAAAATAAACAAACAACTCTTGCGACTAGCCTCTGTGGCTAAAATAGGATCAGAGTTATTGTTTTTCCCTGGCTTGTTATACCGCGAAACTGAAGAATGCATCGATTTTTCATATTATTATAACCACGAAAATATAACCACAAAGATATATAAAACATCGGTAAATGAGATAACCTGTATGTAAAATATGCAACTTTGACGGTACAGTTTTGCTATTCTGTGACATCTTAGACGATTTGAGATACAGGTGGCTATAACTGAGTTAATTTTAACTTGGGATTCAAACAGATGTTTCCTGCACTGCAGAAAAACGATTAATGATGGCTAGGACTCATTTGCGTTCATACTAGCGTACCGTGCATGAACTAGGCCTCGTTTATGTTATATGCAATATAAATGTATAGGAACCGGTTCCCATCAGCAGTAAGCCTCTCCAAAGCAATAGAGATGCAAGTATTGATGTCCAATGATAGAATGCATCTGAATGCTTTGAAATTATCCAGGATCTAACGAGTCATGGAAATGGAAAGGTTACTTTTTTCTGGGATTAATAGACAGGTGGTCTTATTAAGCAACCAGTGAATTGAGTGGCTTAGTATTTTTGTTGTGTTACAAAACATGTGACCTCCTCCACTTACCCTGCTTGGTAGGTGAGTAGCCTTGAGTAGGTACTAGAGTAAGTACTCCAGCTGTTTAGGTGGCACTCTAGTAACTTGAGTAGCTACTCTACTAGGGACATAAACTCACCCTTATTATTAGACCATGTGTCTATTCACTGGCATCTAACACATCCCAGGTCTCATCCTTTAAGTGCATTTCAGTCAATTTTCAGGGTTAAAATGTATTAAGGAATTGAACTAAATCAACTAGATACGGCATGGCTAGGCACAGGGACATTTTGAAAATCTATAACATGCTGCCTTGAATTCTCAGATCATGCACCCAGATATCATTTGAATTGCTAAATCAAGCGTGATTCCTCAGCATTGCATAGGGTTCAACAGAAATGTGGTGTGTATAAATTTGATTGAGTTGTTGCAGCATTTGCCATAGATATTGAAGGGGTTCCAAACCGTCCATATTCTAGTTTACCATACATGCTTAATGATATTGCTTAAAATCTTATTCTTTGCAAGATATCAGTGGCATTAAAACTACTACTGTCCTCTTAAGTGACAAATTTTGGAAGTACAATCAATGTACGAGAAAGACCTGTCAGCTAACCTTGGAGAGGTGTACATAAAACTGTCTATGACACCTACACACACTCTATTGCCATAGCAACCCGAGTGATGTACAAGTACAATGCGTCCTGATTCAGCATCCATGCATGGAAACATAATCCATCATCATATACGAGGTCGCCTCCGCTGTGCTAAGAATGTCGATCGAGAAAAATCAGCTGATTTTGTCATTATCATAAGGATGACGCTGATGAGACTGGCACGTGTTCAATACATTGTGCAGCAGCAGCCGCAGCAGCAGCAGCAGCGAGTCCTTCACAAGAAACTTGATTACATGAATTTTTGTTAGCTTTAGAGTTGAGCTGGCAGTTACTGGCTGGCATGTTCGTCTTCAGAGAACATCGCCATACATTATAAGCAGAAAATCAATGACCATGTGCCACTATGAATGCAGTCTTCCTACTTCAGCATCGTTCATCATTTTCATTCTAAATTCTCACAAATATACATTCAGGGGAACTTTTTATGTAACCTACAGGATGAATATGCTGAAGGATCCTTGACATGGAGATGTTGCTGTCCTTGCTCAGTCAAACTGTTTTCAAATTAGTTAGCAATGTCTTTACTAAAGAGTGAAATTCACAATATCATGGAATTAAATGTGAGTTACTTCAGATTCTATATAGAAGCCAAGGTAATACATCCTGCTAATTAATTACTGCTCAGAATGCGATTGTAACTTAATCCAGCACACTCCTTATTCAAATATATATGTTGTATTAAATGGTAAATGAAATAGTTTATAAAAATGCACTACATGTAACTTGCACATGCACACATTGCTTGGAAATCTTGACATCCGTCTATGAGAATCTGAGGGATCTGAGGGATTTTGAGACAACTATTACATGGCCCACCCATTTCTATCTAAGCTCCGCCAACTTTCATTTTGTGCATGTGTTTGAATAGATTTTATCGCTTTGAAATATTAATTCCCAGAAACTTAATTTCAAGTCAACTACATGCATAGGCCTACAGGTAAGCTGTCGAATATTTGCTGTGCTCCCAGTCATATTAGTTTCACAATAATCAACAGAATGTTTATTAACCCTTTAACCCTCAAATTAGATCAAAAAAATTTCAATGTTCTCATAGATATCCATTTGCAGGCCAAGAGAAGAATATCTTTGAAAATTTACCACTAGAAATGACTGGCTCGGTTAACGAGCCACTCATTCCAGTGGTAAATTTTCAAAAAGAATTTTCTCTTCGTCTGCAAATGGACATTTCTTATGACCACCACAGAAGTCATTTTTGGCAGATATGAGTGTTAAAGGGTTAATTTAAATTTTGCATTTTGTGATGGAGCTTACATCATTTGCATTTGTGATGTTAGATAACAAGTAACACATGTTGATATCCATGTATGACATCACATTACAAGAGCAACAAGACATCAGTGTTACACTGACACGGTTTGGAGAAAATGTTGCTATTTTGCATTTCCAAATACAAATCTACATGTAGCTTTGTATCAAGATCACAATGACTGTGACCTCAAACATTTGAATGTCTGCTGCTGCTCCTGCTTGAGCTAACTATATGACGATGCTTACATGTAGTTCCAATAATTTGGCCAATTCTGAAATAAAGGCCAGACAAGCTAGAAGCAGAACCAAACTGTTGAAGTCTCTGCATTTTATACAAATGTTACAATGACCTTGACCTATGACATCAATATCATTGTACTTCATATTGCTAAACAGATGACAAAGTTAAATTCAAGTAGGTTGAACCAATCCTGAGGTATAAGGAAATATGTGTAGCTAAACCAGAGATTTAACCAAAAAGAATATAATTTTACATTAAGGGTACAGTGAACTTAACCTTTGACCTCAGCCAGATTGTGCTGCATCTGGTTGATATATGTAACCACGTGTGCAAGCTTAGTCACAACAGACTGAACCAATCCGTAGACATAAAACGATATGTTGAACAAAACCAAAAACATATCCAGAAACAATAGAGTATTATACCACGGTCACGGTACCCTTAGCCTTTGACATCAATATCATTGTGGGGTCATTCCACCTCAGATCACCCAGTAAAAATAAGATTTTTAACCCGACCACCTCCGATTTGGCTGTAACTTAGCAAAAATAAAGCATATGACTAAAAGTGAACAGGTTTCAAATTTGACCAAAATCGGACCAGTGGTTTCCGAAATATGACCTTTTGAACTTTTGACCTTTTTGACAAATGTCGCTTTATCTCCGGATTTAAATATGGAATATCTCAGCAACCACTGGACCAATATCTATGTATGAGGTATCATTGAAAAGGAAATGAACCAGGGAAACGGATTCTGGCATTAAATTCTGACCTTGAGGAGATTGGAGGGTGATGACATTTTGACCTGACCTTTGACCTTGACTAGGAGGACAACTTGACCTTGACATGACCTTCAGCACAAATCAAAGCTTGGACTGTCAGCTACATATAAAAAAATTAGGCATATAATATTTTTAGTTTTCGAGAAACTGCCGGCAAAGTAGACCATGCCTCTATAAATTTCAGCTGTGTATGACAAATTTTGCTGTTCAGATGTTCAGTAGTTCACAATAGACTGACTGATCGCTGATCACTTCCTAGAGTTTCAAGTGGAATATTTTTCTTATTGTCTTATTTTAACCCTTTAATGGTCACATTTTGTCCCCATAATTAAATTCTCATTCTGAATCCACTTTTAAGGGTTAGCAGACAAATATTTGTAAAAGCTTTCGACTGGATTGGCTCGCTTGGTAATCGAGCCAGTCTATCCAGCTGAAAATTTTCAAAAATATATATGTCTGTTCTAAGCTGGCAATTGAGTACTTACAAAGAACAGTCCAGAAGATGGTTGCGGGTGGTATGACCATTAAAGGGTTAACCTAAACTCGTCTATTGCTAGCGCTTATCTGCATGGTGATTTACTTGCGCTAATGAGACATGTTTTTGTGCATTTCAGGAAACGCCAGCTTCACTATTATGAACTTCTACAGTACATATGTTTGATAGAATAGACCAAGACTTTTCAACCCGATATGGATAACTGCAGTTTTGTTTCCTTGAGTGAATGTCATCAATCCAAGCACGTAAAAAGTGCCTCACTGCGGAAGGTGAAAGAAGATGAAATAGAAATACTCCATCTCAGGAGTAAAATTTCAAAACGTAATATCAAAACTATTTGTGCCCATCATGAAAGAGAAGTGCTTACAAAATTCTCTGTTTACAAAAAGAGGTGCTGTGATCCCGTTGGAAGACATCCTGGAAAATCAAGGACGAAGTCACTAATGGTTGTAAGTCTCAATCAATACAATAAAGTGTTCAACCCTCTGGATGTGTTGGTACCTGGACAGAAAATATGCCCAGAGTGTATGATAAATCTACCGAAAAAAACAGAGCCGGCTCCAGATGCGGCTGCCATAACGATGAGTTCCGAAGAAGAACAATCCGAAATGATGATCAGTTCGCCTGAAAAAGATAAAGATGCCTCAATGTTGGATGTGAATTCTGCTTTGGTGAATCTCAATGAGACTCCTGTGAAACTTCATCAATTACCATCATCCTCGAAAAAATGGAAGGGAAAGAGGAAATTAGCATCCGCCACTGAAACACTCCAGATAAAAAATCGAGTTGTCATATGAAGTATCGCTGACAAGTTCTGATTCAGAAGGTAGTGCCCCTAAAGATTTACCACAGTATGAGAAACTTATGGAAGATTTGAAAGAGAAGTTTCAGCAGTCTAACTCGCATGAAGAGAGTTCAAATCTTAACTCTTTCTCCTTTCTCGATAAAACGCACTGTGGAATTTTTGATGCAACAAACTATATGGTGAAGAAAAGTCGCCAAGTGAAGAAAGACAAGGGTGTCCTAGGTATGCATGATAGAAATAAATTTCTGCTCTCACAGAAAACCTAAAATCGGAAGTAATCGAGTTCTATGAAAACGATGATTATAGTCGGATTTGTCCAGGAAAGAAGGATTTCGTGAGTATTAGAAACAAGGATGGTGACAAGGAAAAACACCAAAAACGTCTCATTTTAACAAACTTAAATGAACTATATGCGGCTTGGAAAGAAGTTAATCCCATTAAGAAGAATGGTTTCTCGAGCTTTGCAGCACTTCAGCCTAAATGGTGTGTTTTGGCTGGAGCTGCTGGTACTCACTCAGTATGTGTTTGTAAATATCACCAGAACCCGAAACTTATGGTGGCTTCATGTTTGAAAGTGTCTGTTCATGATCTAATGGCACAGTGTTTGCTCTACAGTACTGATAGAGAAAAGTGCATGATGGGGAAGTGCAAGGACTGTCCCGGTCACGAAGGACAGATGGAATATTTGAATGATTGTGATGATTTGAACGATATCGAAGAAGTTACATATCAACAGTGGATCAGCACAGATAGAATGTCATTAATCACAATAACTGATTCGAAAAAGGGGATTTTGAAATTGACTAGACATAGTTTTAACGCAGAGTCAGAGCGCATATAGGTCGGAACTAAAAGCCAGTATGGGACCTCTTGAAATACTTTTCCACGGTGACTTCGCTGAAAATTTCTCCTACGTTGTGCAGGATGAGCTACAGAGTTTTCACTGGGAGAACAAACAAATAACACTTCACCCGTTTGTAGCCTACCGATGTCGACAGGATGGTACTCTGGAACATAAAAATATATGCATAATTAGTGATTGTAGAGATCATACATCCATCACTGTCCATGCCTTTCTGCAAGCCGTCATTTCATATCTAAAAACGGTCTTTCCCAAGATGACAAAAATTCACTACTTCATAGACGGATGTGGCGGACAATACAACAATAGACATAATTTTATTAACCTATGCCACCATTCAGATGATTTTGATCTATCTGCTGAATGGAACTTTTTCGCTACGTCGCATGGCAAAAGTGCATGCGACGGAATTGGTGGGACTGTGAAAAGGCTGCTCACCAAGGCCAGTCTTCAATGCCCGTACCAAGACGCTATACTCACTATCGACACAGTAATGGAATTCTGCACTGAAAATATCACTGGAATCCACTTCATTAATGTAAAACCGGACACTATAGCTAGTTATGAAGCGAAGTTAAAGAGATTTGAATCTGCCCGAACAATCCAGGGAACTCTACAATACCATCGCTACATTCCGGTGTCAAAATCTACGATTAATGTTTATAAACTCAGCAAACAAGAAGACGATCACAAAGCAGTCTCCATTACAGATTTAGACTATGATACAGCGCATGAGCTCTGACCAACTGAAAAAGAAACATTTGAAATCAAATTGCAAAACTACGTTTGTGTGATCTATGATGAGTATCTTTGGATTGGTCTTGTCGAAGAATTTTCTGAGGAATGTGGAGATTATTGTATAAATTTTATGCATCCTCATGGTCCTACAAAATTTCTACGCTGGCCCCAAGCTGAAGACAAGTGCTGGATCGACCAAACGGACATTTTGTGTGTTGTAGAATCGCCTTCAATCATTGTTTCGGGACGTTGTAAATACATAATCAGTGATAGTGACATCTGCAAAATAGGAAAATTGAGCAACAAATGGCCAGCTATGCGGTGAAATGTTTTAGAAACTGTTTGTAAAAATGATGTTTGTATTACCAAATTATACGATGATAGATGGCACCATATATTCGATATATGCAATTTTTGAATGCATTTATCTTACCAGCCAAAAATATTATGTGGAATTTTTAAATATGTTGTAGCCGACAGTCCTAGCTTTGATTTGAGCTGAACCTCAAGCCAAGGTCAAGGCTCAAGTCAAAATGTCATCACCCTCCAACCTCCTCAGTCAGAATTTAATGCCACAATATGTTTCCTTGGTTCATTTCCTTTTCAATGATACCTCATACATAGATATTGGTCCAGTGGCTGCTGAGATATTCCATTTTTAAATCCGGAGATAAAGCGACATTTGTCGAAAAGGTCAAAAGTTCAAATCTCGGAAACCACTGGTCCGATTTTACTCAAATTTGAACTCTACTCATTTCTATCCATAAGCATCAATGCCAGGGAGTTTCGTGCAAATCGGTGATGGTCGGGTTAAAACCATTGGGTGATCTGAGGTGGAATGACCCTGTGCTCCATCCCGTTGATATATGTAATCATGTGTCCAAGTTTAGTCACAATAGTGTGAAGCCATCGCGAGATATAAGCCGCTATGTTGAGCTAAACCAAAAAGTTAAATGTAAAAAAACAGTTGTATACCAAGGTCACGGTGACCTTGAACTTTGGTCTCATGATCTCAATATCGTTTTGCTCAATCCCCTTGATATAAGGAAGCATGGTTTCATCTCCTTGATGCAAAAAATTGGTTATCCAAAATTGCCGCCAAACCATTTGACCAATCAAGTTCCCTTGAACAAACTTGGTGCAGCACTTGCCCTAGATGATATTTCATGCATTTTGAATTGATCCCCCAAGCGGTTTTGGAGAAGATTTTAAAAACATTTCTAAAAAATCGACCAAAATCCAAGGTGGCACGAGAATACATTTTAAATTTCCAATTGCTTTAGTATGCTGAAGCATGTGTCCAAGTTTAGTTCAAATAGGGTGAAGCCATGCCGAGATATTAGATGATATGTCGAGCTAAACACAAAACTTAACCCTAAAAGTAGTTTTATACAAGGTCATCGTGACCTTGACCTGTGACCTCATTATCATTGTGCTCCATCCCCTTGACTTAAGGATGCATTGTCCAAGTTTAGTCCCAATAGTGTGACGCCATATATGCCGAGATATTAGCTCAACTGAGATTGGAAACTGACAGAGACAGACAGACAGACACACGGCGTAACGGAACCCAACGATATAGTGGCGAAAATTCTCATCTTTGCCAACACTAATGAAACAATCCAGAATAGCTGTTTATTGACACGCAGTGTAAAACTTCATGACTTTAAACAGTATACAGTGAAATGGTCTAAATGCCTATCTTAACAAGTCTATAGAGGTATAAGTCACATTGGATGGTGATCAAACTCTGTCACAGCTTTGAAAGAGTAAAGATAATAATTGCTTTGATAATTTAAACATACAATGACAAATAAGGCTATTATACGCAACTACGACTATAACTATATAGGAAAATGACTATAATTGTCTGCATCACGCCCTTGAAACACTGGCAATTCAAGTCTGATAATTGTAGAGCACTATAAATTTGTTATTCTATTGTCACTCAAATATGTTTTGCTGAGATTCGCTAATTTGTCATAATAGGCTTCAGCCATTTGGTCCAAATCAAAATAGTTCCAAAATATTCAACATCTTACGTACGGTATATTTATATGCGTGATTGGAAAATTAGATACAGTAAATGTATGGTAGCAGAGAATAATCTATCTGGTATCGCATCGCAATTTGTTACACATATTTTGGCAGTTGTTATACATTCTGCAACATGCAAAGCTGTATCTGCTATGCAAAATTTGCACGCGATTGCAATTTATCATTGGTTTTCTTCAGTTCTATCATTAACCCTTTCAATCACAAATCTCTGAAAAAATCAATTCTTTACAATGTAAAGCATATTCTGTTGAATATTTTGAAATTAATATGACTAGAAGCCATTGCTGTCTAAGGCAGCAATGTCTTCCAGTCATATTAATTACAAAATATTCAACAGCTTTCCTGTTTGTTCGCTCGGAGAATGAGATACAGGGAATTTATCAGTGAAACAGTTAATTGCTATGCATTTTTGCAGACAACTACATGTAATTTATAATTTGCATAGTAATTCATGCTATGCAAATATTAAATTCTAAATTATGCCCTGGGTAGAATGAATATATAATACATGCATACCAGTTGATGTACCTGGTTGGCTTTAGGCAGACATTCCAGTATACTGAGCATAAGTTTGGCACTGCCATCTGGGTCATCTGGAAGTCGTACACTTAATGCATCCAACAGCATCTGGTAGAGGGCGTTTGTGACCAGAGGTTCTGGAAGCTCACGGAGGTAGTCCTTCAGCACACCTGTTTCATGTATATAAATGTGCAACAATCAAGACTACAGTATTTTAATTTGTTTTTTATTATGTCAACAAAGTGAGAGCTACTGTCTACGAATATACTATTAGAAAACTGCTAAGGATATTATAAACAAGAGGCCCAAGGGGCCTGTGTCGCCCACATGGAGCACTATGCATTTTTGTCAAAATTGTTGGTGGGTGGTTTAGGAGTAGTCTTTTAAATGAGTTTGTGGACATTTTTGCACATCCAATATGGCTGCCAAACACACTACATTTTGATTGGTCTACTGCGGCCATGTTTCTGACATAGCTCCTTCCCTTGAAAAAACTTTAATGGCACTCGGTGCCTAATCATATCGCCCAAATTTCTGCCCTTTCCGCTCAGCGGTTCTGGAGTTGTCTTGGCAAAAAATTGGTTATCCAAGATTGCCGCCAAACCATTTGACCAATCAAGTTCCCTTGAACAAACTTGGTGCAGCACTTGCCCTAGATGATATTTCATGCATTTTGAATTGATCCCCCAAGCGGTTTTGGAGAAGATTTTTAAAACATTTCTAAAAATCGACCAAAATCTAAGGTGGCACGAGAATACATTTTAAATTTCCAATTGCCTTAGTATGGGAGATTTGACGGGTAAATGATCTAAGATGACTGCTAAACCATTTATCCGACAGTCTCGAAAATGGCAAATTTGAAATCACAATACGCAAAAACATATATAAAACCAATTTCAGCTTCAAAATCGATCAAATAAAAAAATCCAATATGGGCGCCAAACACACTATATATTGATTGGCCCATGGCCGCCAGGTTTTTTGATGGATCAACTTCTCCTGAACAAAGTTTAATGTACCTTAATGCCTCATCATATCTGCCAAATTTTGGCCTGATCCCTTCAGCGGGTCTGGAAAAGAAGTTATTTTCGCTAAAACTAGGTCAACCAAGATGGGCGCCGACCCATTTGACCAATCAAGTTCCCTTGAACAAACTTGGCTCAACTCTTGCCCTAGATCACATTTCCTACGGTTTGCTTCAATCCCTCAAGTGGTTTTGGAGAAGATTTTTAGACTTTTCTAAAAATCGGGAAAAATCCAGATGGCCACCGCCCAAATTGGTCGATCGGCTTCGTTTGAGCAAACTTGGATCCCTATGGCCTAAGGATGCTTCCTGCCTAATATAATTGAAATCAGTCCTGTGATTCCTGAGAAGAAGTCGTTTAAAGGAAAAGTTGACGGATGGATGAGGGATGGTCGCCATGGCATAAGCTCACTTGGCCTTTCAGGCCAGGTGAGCTAATAAATATAGATAATTACCAGAAAAGCATGATTTTGCTACCTGTACCTCAAACTGCTCAAAGGAATCCTACATGTAATCTAATCTTAATGTGATTAAAGAAAATGACCCTGAAATGGTCATTGTGCAGGTGAAATGACCATTGTGCAGTCACTGTTACTGGTCTACTCATGCTTGCCAGGATTGGACTTGAAAGGTAGTCTGTTGATATTCCGTGAAGCACATCTTTTCCCACAAAAGTGAATTGCATTTGAAGGATATGACTCAGGATTAGCCAGCGCTAATCCCAAGATTTATAAATAGAGACCTTACCGATCTCAAATTTGAAAATTATTATAGTTTCTTTGAGCGACTATGTTATCGAGATAATAATAGATTCATGCTCACTACCTTACAAGCATGTCAAATCAATAGCTCTACAAGCTACTGGTTAAAAAGAAGCACAAATAGACAACTCAAATGTCTATACACTCTGGGCGCAAGTAACCAAAACTGGTAACGTCCTCCCACGAAAATAGAAATGATCTAAAAATCATTATTAAAACACCAGGACCTATGACCACTTATCTTGGGAGGTTTCTTTCTTTTATCTTTATCTTTGCTTCACTTTACAATAATCCACAGCGATTTTAACAAGTTATAAATAACTTTTAAATTGGCTTGTAAATTTTAACGCCTCTTCCTTCATAGAGTAGGAAGAGGAATGAAGTCTCAGTTGCTACAACAAGGTCATGTGATAGCTATCAGCCAATGAGGTTGTCATTGTGCTTAATGACCTACTCACTGGCTATGGGTATTGGATTAACCCTCTTCTTGCCTCATACTGAGATATAGGGCTGGGGTAACTGTAACTTGTAACTGTAACTGACTGTAACTTAGTTACATTTTTCATGTAACTGAAGTAACTTGTAACTGAAGAATTTTTTCAGTTACAGTAACTGAAATGTAACCAGTTACATTGCAAAAGTAACTGAAATTTCAGTTACTTAAATCAGTTACAATTCAAACTTTTCTAATAGATTTATTACAATTTTCTCATTAAAGTAAGCTGTTGAATATATTGAAGCTAATTTGACTGGAAGATGTTGATGCTTTGGGCAGCAACTTTATTTCCAGATATCAGGGATATTTATTTTTGAAATTTACCATTGGAATAATTGGCATGAATATTAGGCCAGTCATTCCAGTGGTAAATTTTCAAATATTAATCCTGTAGCCTGAAAAATAGATTTGCTAGGCCAAAGGTTTGATTTTCTTGACCAATCTTGACCATTGATGTGTTATTCTATATCTGCATGTGATATTTACAACATGTTATTATTCTCAAAATATGCTTGTTAGATATGATAATCTGACTGAATGTTATTGCTACATCAGGCAGTGATAACGTTAATCAAATTCTTATACAGCTTTTACATTAGGCTACCATAGAAACAGGTTGTTTACTAAATCATTAGAGAATTAAGTTACCTTTTAAGGCTCAGATTTGATAAAGCAAATTGTATTTTTCTCATAGTAAATATCCATTTGTAGACAATGAGATTATTTTAGAAAATTTACCACTGGAATGACTAACTTGGTCATTGAGCCAGTCATTCCAGTGGTAAATTTTCAAAAGTAATCATATATTTATCTGGAAATGGACATTTCTCAACACCACTGCAAAAGTTGTTTGTCCAGCTTTAGTGTTAAAGGGTTAAAAGGATTAAAAACAGCAAATGTTGAATTGTAAAGAAAAGTAAAATCTGCCACAATAGGTGTTAACAGCATGTCCTGTTCTTTTCTTTATATACTATTGATTAAGCCAGCTTAGGACATCATTGCTCAGCAACTATACTCAAGCTAAATTCAATTCACACAGGTGTGGTGATAAAGATCAAAGGACAATGCCATTGATAAAGGTCAAGCCATCAACCATTTTGGTATAGCAGACAAATTTATAAAGGCTGTGGAATGAAACTAGTGTACTGGAAAGCTGTTGAATATTTTGAATCTAATTTGACCTGAAAAAAGTTGTTTCTGCCATATGAAGCAACATCTTTTGAAAGTACAATTTTTCTAAAGTACTCAGCAGACATATTTAAATTGCTACTTTAAATTACGCATACAATAAAGCTGATGGAGATTTTGAAGCTAATTTCACTGGAAACTTATATTTCCCATGGTAAATGGTGGATTCTCGTACTGTAGAAAGTCCATGCTCCAAGGATAATATGTTGAACATACTGAAACTAATTTCACTGAAAAATGTTGATACCTATCAATCTTTTCAGTCAAATTAGTTTCAAAACATCAGCCAAATATTTCTTACAATAAAATTAATGTTTGTTATTTGGCTTGCATGGCTGAAAGGGTTAGAGGAAGAAATATGTATGCACATTTTTACAATGAAAGCATCTTATTATTTTGGAAACAAATTGAATGAAATTTGTTATTGCATATGGCAACAATAAAATTCAGACAAATTCATTGAACAAATTTCAGCAGGTTTTATATTTCATATCTGAAATAAATTCAGTTCTGTCAGTATATTATATCAGTGGATATAGTGGTATTTTGTTCCTACTATATATCTCAAATTGGTTGACTACATTACACTTGGTATGATAACTTTCATGTCCACATAGTTCTTCATAGTAATTATCAGACAAAGTAACTAATGTAACTGAAATGTAACTTTAGTTACAATCATTATGCAAAGTAACTGAATTGTAACTAGTTACATTGCTCAACCAATGTAACTTTAACTGTAACTGACATAGTCCAATGTAACTGTAACTAGTTACATTTAAATGTAACTGACCCCAGGCCTGCTGAGATATAGCACTCAAGCGAATTACTATGGATCTCATCATTAGAGAGAGTATGGAGATTCCTGAAGAAGCCTTCAGTCACTCTGTAACCACAATACCCAGCAAACATTGGCTGTAAAAAATTCATCCTACTACGCTTCCCTTCAGAAAAGGAAAGAGCAATAGTAATGCAAGGAGGTAGGTTGTAATGTGCATGTAGTAATAACACACCTAAGATATAAAAGGTGAAGTTGGGCTAAAGAAAAATGTTAATGTTGAAAAAAAACCCACCTTATCAAACATCACAATGACCTTGACCTTTCACATTTTTACTCTAAGCTATATTTGGTCATGCTCTCTCACTATAATATAAGAAAGCATGTGTTCAAGTTTGATTAACTAGACATGAACTACTGAGTTGGCTTAGACATAAAATGTTAATGTTAAAACAAGAGGCCCATGGGGCCTGTATTGCTGACCTAAAACCCTAAAAGGCCTAATTAGGGTTTGGCCAGAATTGCAACAAGAATAAGGATGTGTTCAACCAAATTTGGTTAAGATTGATCCAGTTGTTCTCGAGAAGACATTTTAAATTTACCATTTCTTTACTAAATTACTATGACATTTTTTTGGCAGGAAAAAAATTTAAGATGGCAGCCTAATCATTTATCCACACTTTCGTAAGTGGCAAATTAGAAATGGGCATACCCAAAAACCTAGTATATAAAACCGATTTCGACTTCAAAAACCTTCGAATAAAAAAATACAATAAACCTGCCAAACATGCTGCATTTTGATCGGTCCACAGCATCCACGTTTTTTTATGTATTAATTTCACTTGATCATATTTACCAGAGTTCGACACGATCTGCTTAGCGGTTCTGGAGAAGTTGTTTTTGAAAACTAGGTCATCCAAGATGGCCACCGAAGCATTCAGTCAATCAGGTTCCCTTCAACAAACTTGGTTCAGCTGTTGCCCTAAATGATCTTTCATGAGTTTTGAATCGATCCCTCAAAGTTTTTAAAGACATTTCTATCAATCAGCCAAAATCCAAATTGGCCGATCGGCTTCATTTGAACAAACTTGGATCTCTATGCACCAAAGACGCTTCTTGACAAATATAATTTACAATGGTCCAGCGATCTTCGAAAAGAAGACATTTAAAACTTCCTATTACTTTAGTATATGTGAGTTCTTGGTGGGAAAATGACCCAGGATGACCGACAATGGTCTGACTAAATGTTTCAAGTGACAAATTTGAAATTGGTCCAAGAGGGATATGTTTAATAAAGCATAAAATTCCCTTGAACAAACTTAATGGACCTTAGTCCCTAATCATATCTCCCAAATTTCATCCCAATCCATTCAGCGGCTATGGAGTTGTTTTTGTGAAAGCTAGGTCTTCCAAGATGGCCGTCAAAGCATTTGGTCAAACAAGTTCCCTTGAACAAACTTGGCTCAGCTGCTTCCACAGATGACATTTCAAGGGTTTTGCATCAACCCCACATGTGGTTTCGGAGATTTTAAAATAGTTTTCTAAAAATTGGGCAGAATCCAAGATAGCCATCATGATCAAATTGGCCGATCAGCTCCTTTGAACAACATTGGATCTCGATGCCCTAAGGATGCTTCCTTCCAAATATAATTGAAATCAGCCCAGTCGCTCTTGAGAAGTTGTTTCAAGAAAGACTTGACGGACAATGGATGGACAGATGGATGGATAGGCGATCACCACAGCATAAATTCACTTGGCCATTCTGGCCAGTTGAGCTAACTAAATACTAATTAATATCACAAGGATATTGACATTTAATATAGCCCAACTTTAGGATATTGTATCATGCCCTCTCGCTACAAGGAAGTATGTGACCAAGTTTGGGTCAAGTATGATTAATCAAGCATGAGATATGATCCAAGATGGCAGTCAAACCGCTTATCCCACAGTTTCAAGTGGACAATTTGAAATCAGCATAGCTAAAAACATATAGAAAACTAATTTCGGCTTCAAAATAACTAAATAAAACAAGAATTCCGCTGAATTAATTGTCTTGCCTAAATGTTTGTCACAGTGCCATTGACCTTTAATCTTGTGACCGTGTTATTATGCTGCTTCCAAACATTATAGGTAACCATGTATTCAATTTTAGTTCCAATTAAAGTTGAAAAAGCAGAGTCAAATAGAAATATTAGAATGGCCTTGACTTATGACCTGGTGACCTCCATGTCACCGTCCTGTATCCTCTTCGTAATTGGTATAAGCATCCATGTACCCAAGTTGTGTTCCATTAGGGTTAAGCAATCCTGAAATATAATATGATAAGATTTGCTAAGCATAAAAACTTAACAATGAAAAATAACAGTTTTGTAGCGGTCAAAATGACCTTGACATTCGACGTTGTGACTTCAGTGTCACCATCCTGCCATTATAGGCAACAATGTATTCAAGTTTAGTTCTAATAGGATTAAACAATCATGAAAGATAAGCCGAGAGGTTTTGCTAAATGCAAAAACATAACACTGAATAAACAGAGTTTTGTATCACGGTCATAGTGACCTTGACCTTTGACTTTGTGATCTCGGTATCAACATGCTGCTTCCTAACATGATAGGCAACAATATATCCATGTTTAGATTTACGATTTAAGAAATCCTGAAATATAAGCTGAGAAGTTTTGCCAAACGCAACAAGAGGCCCAAGGGCCTGTGGTGCTCACCTGGACCATTGGGATGTATACCATTTGCATTTATATACCGTTAAAACTCGACTAAGGGACGCAGTTTTTTGGTCAAAACACATGTACTAGAAAGGGGGGTGCATACTATAATCGAGAACATTCCTTCCGCACATTTTTGGGTCGAAATTTTTCTTAAAAAGTCAGATTATACAACGGAAATTGAACTAAATGTTACCCTAGCCAATTCGCGCCGCCTGACGACTATGTTTAATGTATACTCCAAAAACACCAAGCGGAAGTGAAATTATTAAATTGGGGTGCCTAAATTTGGCTTATTCTTTAATACATATCACTTATTACATCAAAATTAATCCAGAATTTGACATAAAATGGCGTCGAGAAAAGATACGTGTAGAAATCACGTGATTCGCCTCCAATCGCAAAAGATCTTTATTCTAATTAGAGCGAGTACTCGGATATAAATATTCTGGACTCGGAACTCGGAAATTGCTATATATTATCATTGCGCGATAGGAACTGAATGTTCCCGTACCTGTTTGATAACCAACTCCCGTTAGCGCATAAGATTACACAGCGCCTCCAATCACAAAAGAGCCATTACAATCTGTTTCTATCACGCGATTTCGATGTTTTCAAGGAGACATTTTATGCCAAAATTAGATTGATTTTGATGTAATAAACAATCTTTATTGAAGATACACGATATTTAGGCGGTCCTATTTAATAATTTCTCTAACATCATGATAATTTTTAGTCATGCATTAAACATGACGCGGAGTGATGGTTATTTTTTGATACCAATTTTCGATTTTTTAAAGGTACGTTTTTTCTAAATTTAACAGCGTCTTATACTTGAATACAAGAGTTTTTTGGGCTGATTTTGGTCAAATATTCGAGGGCGGCCTTTAGTCGAGAAATTACGGTAGACATGATGGGTGATTTTTGGAAAATCCAAGATAGCCATAAAAAAAATTGACCAATCAGGATTCTTGTTTAATATGTTGAAGCCTACCATCATAGGATCGTTCTACCCAAGTATTTTTTTAAATCAGGCTATTGATTGAAGGAGTACCATTTTTAACCGGTTCCGGAAAACTTTCAGAAAATCAGAGATGGCTGCCAAAACATTGACCTATTAAAATTCCGAATAAATTTCTAGATCCTACGACGATAGGATGCTTCCAGCATGGTTGAAATTGCCAAAGCAATTAATGAGGAGTAGCATTCCCATAAATTGCCCATCTGTAAATTCCATTTGCATTCTCACAAATTCCCATTTTTCGGAAAATCCAAGATGGCCACCATGAAAATCAAGCCGTCAAAATTCTATACACACTTTTTATGAAGCGTACCGGCCTAGGGTTCTTTCAGCTGAGCTTGGTTGAAATCGGCCTAGCGGTTAATGAGAAGTAGCCGTTTAACTGATTACACAAAATATTCAGAAAATCCAAGATGGCTGTATACCAGTTCTGAAGCCTATCCCCATAGGGTCCTTCCAGCCAAATTATGTTGAAATCTGCTAAGCGGTTAATGAGGAGTAGCATTTTAAAGCAAAAGTTTGGATGCCAGAGATGGATGGTCCCCATGGCATGAGCTCACTTGGCCTTTCTGGCCAGGTGAGCTAAAAACTTAGATTGAAAAAATGTGAATGGAGGAGAGGGTTTTTATGGGGGTGCTTTTAGGGAAAGAAAAGTGGTTGGTACTATCCAATATGGTTGATGCCTATGGGGTCCATGGTGGGGAGTTATGTATCCAATATGCCTCTTTCCTTCTTCTAATGGGTGTGTTAGAATCAGTCTGGGTCTCCTCTTAGGACCTGTATGACTCTGTAGGAGACATTTGTTCGCGCATGGTTTGCGAGGTTAAAGTGCTTGGCCACTAGTGTGTCCTTTTTATGTCCGATATCTCTGAAGTGTTCCTGTATTCGAATTTTGAATTCTCTCTTGGTTTCCCCTACATATTGTTTGCGGCATAGAGTGCACGTTAGGAGATAGATGAGATTCCTGGTCTTGCAGTTTCCGATGATTCTAGCGGAGTATGTTTCTCCTGTGTGGGTGGTGTGGAATCTCCTGTTTTTGTCCATTTTACGGCAAATGCTGCAGTTTAAGGTAGGGCATGGGGTGAGCGGGTTGGCGTGTATCTAGGGGAGAGTGGGTGGGAGGGTTGGAGGAAGGAAGGCTCTGATGGCCTGGTCCTTGATAGTGGGGTTTCTCCTGTAACCGAAAAGGGGTTGGTTGGAGAAAATCTCTCTGCCCTTGGGGTTGCTGGTGAGGACTGGCCAGTATTGTTTGACCACCTTCTTGGTGTAGATGGACGTCGGGTTGAAATCTGAAACAAGGATGCAGCGGTTGTGGTTGGTGTCGTTGGAATTGTTTTTTGCTTCCAGAAGTGATTGTCTGGTTTTTTGGGTGGCCTTGTTTTGTGACTCTAGTAGGAGGTTTCTGGGATAGACTCGTTCCACGTAGTGCTGGATGAGGAGGGTGTTGTGGTGCAGGTAGTTGGTGAAGGAGCTGCAGATCCTGCGTAGTCTTAGCATTTGGCCATAGGGGCTGGCGTCTTTGCAGGATTGCGGGTGGGTGGAGCAGTAATGGAGGTAGCCATGAGTATCTGTTGGTTAGGTGTAGAGATCGAACTGGATCATTTCGTGGGCTTTCCTAGATACCCTGGTGTCCAGGAAGGTGACACTGCTTTCCGATATTTCCCAGGTGAATTTTATGGAGGGGTGGGCAGAGTTGAAGAAGGACAGGAATTCTTCTAGTTTCTCTCTGCCCTGGTCCCAGGTCATGAATATGTCATCAATATATCTGAGTTACATCCGAGGTTTGGATGGTGCCTGGGCGAGGAGTCTTTCCTCTAAGTCGGCCATAAAGATGCAAGCGTATGTGCAAGCTGCTTTGCTTCCCATGGCCGTACCACCAAAAAACCCACTAGAAACTTAACATTATTGACACCATCGCCGTCGCAGGCGAGACAAAAATCCAGTATGGCTACTAAACATGCTACATTTTAATTGGTCCACGACAGCCATGTTTTTTTACGTCTCAAATTCCATTGAATAGGCTTTAATGGCCCTTTATCCTTAACTATATCGCCCATATTTCAGCCCGATCCGTTCAGTGGCTAGGTCGAGAAATTAGGTAATCCAAAATGGCCACTAAAACATTTGATCAAAGAAGTTCCGTTGAACAAATTTGGTCCAACTTCTGCTGATGTTTCAAGAGTTTCACATCGATCCTTCAAGCGGATACAGAGATTTTAAAAAAGGTTTCTAAAAATCAGCCAAAATGCAAGATGGTCATGGCCAAATTGGCCGATCAGCTTATCTTGAACAAACTTGGTTCTTGATGCCGTAAAGATGCTTCCAAGTTCCATCCAAATATAATTGAAATCAGTCCAGTTATTCTTGAGCTGTTTAAAGAAAATGTTGACAGACTGATGGATGGACAGATGGATGGTCGCCATGGTATTTAAGCTCACTTGGCCATTCTGGCCACGAGAGCTACATGTAAGTAAAGGGCCCAAAGGCCATAGTGCTCACCTGGTTGATAACGAACTGTAAATGTTACATGTTTACATTAATGAGAGCACAACAAGCCCCATTGACCTGATTGCTCATTCAGGCAAGCATAACTGTTATCATAGACCAATGGGGCCTTATCAATATTGACCAATGAGGCAATTATCCTTACCACTAACAATGCAAGTGTAACTGACACTATTAATGAAAGGGACAAGCACCATGTCTCAATGGGACAAGCGTAATTGATGCCATTGACCAATAGAACCATCATGGTCCTTGGCCTTATTGACCGATGATTAAAGTATAATTGACACAATTAAATACCAACTGGGTAAGAATAATTGATACCACCGGCCAACAAGAGGACGGGTTCCTGACATTATTGATCAATGAGACAAGTGTTACACACATAATCAAACAGTTGATCAAGAACCAAATGTGGCAAGCGTAGCTGATGCCATGGACAAATGGGACAAGTGTCATTGACATTATTGACCAAAAAACAATCAACCCTGACACTAATGACCAATAAATCATGTGTCATTTACATTATTGACCAATGGGCCAAGACGCAGTTGTCAATTGATGAGAAAAGCCTAACTGATGTCAATGATCAATGGGTCAAGAGTACCTGGAAAACAAATTGGCTGGAAATATCAAAATTTGTGTGGGAAAAACAAAGTCTTTGTATGCCTGGCACAATTGACCAGAATAAAAAGCTCCAATGGCTCATGGGGCTCACATAACAAATGCCATTTACAAATGGGGCAACTGTCACAGGAAACGACTTGGAGAGGAAATGCAAGAATTATTAGCATCCTTGACATTATTGACCAACGGAAAAGGTATCATTGATCAATGGCAATTGGGGCAGTCATCCCTCACACAATGCTTCAAGTATATTAACAGATGTCATTGAGTAATGAGACAATGGTCACAGTAAAAAATCTGGATACGGAAAAACAAGAACATAGACATCTTTGACATTATTGACCAATGGAAAAAATTACCATTGATCAATGTGGCAGCCATCCCTGACTCTATTAAATCAAATAGTTCAAGTGTACAAATAGATGGCATTGACCAATGGGGTGATTGTCACAATGAAGATTTTGACCCATTAATACATAGGTATCCTTGACACTACTGACCAACAGGAAAAGTAACATTGCCCATTGTGACAGCCATCATTGACACTATTAACCCAGCAGATGACATGGTTTCCGAGAAGATTTTTAAAGACGTTTCTAAAAATCAGCCAAAATCCAAGATGGCTGCCGGCCAAATTGGCCGATCAGCTTCCTTTATAAAAAAAAACTTGGCTCCCTATGCCCTAAGGATGCTTCCTACGAAATATACTTGAAATCGGCCAAGTAGTTCTCGAGAAGAAATAAAAAATTTCCCATTGCTTTAGTATAGGAGTCTTTGGCGGGAAAAAGATTGACGATGGCCGCCAAACCATTTATTCGACGGTTTCATAAATGAGAAATTTGAGATCAGAATACCCAAAAACAAATATATAAAACCAATTTCGGCTTCAAAATATATCAAATAAAAAGATTCAATATGGCCGCTAAACACGCTACATTTTGATTGGTCCACGGCGGCAATGTTTTCTGATGGATCAACTTCCCTCGAACAAAGTTTAATGGCCCTTAAGGCCTAATCATACTGCCAAATTTTAGGCAGATCCGTTTAGCTGTTCTGGAGAACTCGTTTTTGTGAAAACTAGATCATCCAAGATGGCCACCGAACCATTTGGCCAATCAAGTTCCCTTGAACAAACTTGGTTCAGATCGTGCCCTAGATTGCAGGAAATGTCAATTTCCCTTTCTCCGAGATCTAACAATACTCACCATTCTGTTACTTCTGATATACAGCTGGCCCTGACAGCGGCTCTAGGATTATAGATTTAGAAAGCTTTACCGACTCCTGGGAACCGGGTACTCGGCTCCCAACTGCCGAGTACCCGTTTACCATAGAGCTCATATTGTTTGCATAGCCACCAAACAAGAGAAAACTATGGCTTGCCTCCGTGGGGCTGGGAGGCTGGGTCCGTAACAGAATGGTGAGTATTGTTAGATCTCGGAGAAAGGGAAATTGACATTTCCTGCATTCTCCTTCGATCAATACTCACCATTCTGTTACTTCTGATATACACCAGATTTGATCAGTAACCTGGTGGGAAGGGGCAAGCCATAAATGCTAATTTTGCCCCTTGGAGAAAGATTTTAGACTTCAAACTTGACTAACGGAGACCTAAAAGGACCGTCAAGTTCACGGAACCGAATCACATTCGCGTCACAGCCGCCCCCCTTTTTCCTCCTAAGAAAAGGGAGAGAACTAACGAACATGTATCTCGCCTGAAAACACCAATATGCCAAGAGGGTTAACTACTCCCTGCATATTCCATGTATTAGCCTGGGAATGAGCATGAATATATAAGATGAATGAACATGATACATATACATAATACAAAAAACTCACTTATTGAATTACCTTATGATAATAGGACTTCAGACCGCCTCCAACCATTCACCGGTTCGGTCATCAGTGACACAATCTGGTTGACATCCTCTCGCCTGACCATGCCTGCTTTAGGTTCTTTTCTTACCAAAGTGAAAAAAGGGGAAAAGCAGTGTGGTCACTAACTATCGTTTCAAAACAGCTAAAGCGAGTGGATTGGCTGAGTCTGACACATCCCTCATATAGTAATCCGTGAATGAGGACTCACAGTGCCATTGTGCAACGGCCATGATGTCCTCTAACGGAACACCATTGTAAAGGGCGGTCAAGGCGGCTATTCCTCTGACATCGTGTGCCCTTACGCCCTGCACCTGGTGCCCAGTCGCCATCTCGTGAGTAGTCTGAATGCATTCGACCACCCAACGAGAGATAGTATCCATGGATGCGGCGCCATAAGGCTTTTATGGCAGATCCACAGATGTCTATCGTTCGACCGTAACGAGTCAGTCCGTTTCTTGTACTTAGTCAAAGCACGGACCGGGCACCAGACACTGGCATCACGATCAAACCTAGTTAACTTCGGTATAATGATCGGTTTGCCGGGATATCTCAAAGATTGGTTCTTTGACATAAACTCTGCTCTTGGCAGAAGACGCAGACCTTCTCCAGAAACAATAAATCGGTTCCTCTCTGCCGAAAGCGCATGGATCTCACTGCGCCTTCTAGCTGAGGAAGCTGCCATCAGAAAGACCGCCTTTAGAGTCAAATGCTTTAGACTAGCCGAACGCAACGGTTCGAAAGGGTGCTTGACCAGTACATTAAGCACTAAAGATAGACTCCAGGCTGGAATGACTACCGGTTGTCTCGGGCGGAGATTGCTCATTCCCTTCAACATCACATTTAACTGGGCCACCCCTGGACTATCCCTGTTGGCTAGACAAGGGATAACTGATGCCAAAGCTGACTTGTATCCAGCAACTGTGACGGGAGCTAGTCTTGAAAAGAACAGCTCACAGAGAGTCTGCTATTTGCTGAATAGTGGATTGAAAGGTATCAATACCCTTTTCTTCACACCAGTCTGCAAATCTGTTAACCTTGTTGTTATATGACTTGAAGGTTGACCTCCTTCTCGCAGCCGCGATGAAATCAGCAGCCTGTCGAAAAAAGCCTTCCGACGTGGAACGTTGTTTGACAACATCCACGCAGTCAATTTGAACATTTCGGGACGCTCGAGTAGGAAGCGTCCCTTGGCCTGGGAGATTATGTTCGGAATCTCGGGCAACTGCACAGGATTTTCCACCAGCAGATCTAGAAGATCCGTGAACCACACCCTGCTCGGCCAATACGGCGCTATTAGCAGGACCAGACACGGTTCCTCCGACCTTCACCAATACCTTCGGTAGAAGAATGGTGGGTGGGTACGCGTAAGCGTGCATCCCTCTCCAGCTTATCGCCAGAGCGTCTGTATCGACGGCATTTGGATCTGGAATCGGCGAGACATATGTCATGATTTGAGCATTTTCCTTTGTGGCGAACAAGTCCACGTTGGGTTTGCCCCAATGCTCGAAGATCCGTCGCAGAACCGGAGGGTTGAGGGACCATTCTGTTGGCAAGATTCTCTGTCTGCGAGACAAAGCATCAGCCAGAATGTTCAATCGGCCAGGAATATGAGCTGCTTTCAAAACAACCGAGTAATTCCTGCACCATTGAATCAAGTGCCACACCCTGATGCACAGAGTGGGCGACCTGGTCCCGCCTTGGCGATTTATATATGATACTACTGTCGAATTGTCCGACCGTATCAATATCACCTTGCCCCTGATCATAGGAAGGAACTCTTCCAACGCCAGTTCCACTGCCATCATTTCCAACAGATTGACTCTCCGGGAGAGTCCACGTGCCCGAGACCTGGTGTTCTCCCAGGCAGGCACCCCACCCTTCCAGCGATGCATCCGTGTAGACGGACAGCTGGGGGTGGGGTAGGTGCAGCGAAACCCCTAATAGGAGATTCTACCGCTGTTTCCACCATAGAAGATGCGATATTATCGGCTCCAAAACTGGCACCAGTTTTGACAGGGGTTCTGTTCTCTGTTTCCACAGAGACATCAGATACAACTGGATAGGCCTTCGCATTAGAGCAGCGTACGGGATAACCTGCTCCATGGAGACCATCATGCCCAGCATCTGAAGGAACCGCCTCGCCTGAATGTGGTTTCCCACTCAAAAACTCTTGAGGATGGCTAACAGAGACACCACTCTGGGCTCTGACGGGTAAACCCTGCCCTCCTCGAGGTCGAATCGCATCCCCAAATAAACGAAATGTTGAGTGGGCGTCAACTCGGATTTCTCCTTGTTAACTATCCAGCCTAGATCTGAAAGTAACTTCAGAGTCAGAGCAGTATCCACGTTCAACCTGGCTGCCGAGTCTGCCTTGAGCAGCCAGTCATCTATGTAGGTGTGTAGCGCCACGTTCTCTTTTCTGAGAAACGCTGTCACCGCAAGGACCACTCTTGTGAAAACCCTCGGAGCTGTCGACAGGCCAAACGGGAGAACTGTAAACTCCCATACTTGATTCTGAAACGCAAATCTCAGAAACCTGTGCCAACTCCGATTCATAGGAATGTGGAAATATGCATCTTTCAGATCGATCGATACACACCACATTCCTTTCCTCAATCCCGCCATTACCGACCTCGGCGTTTCCATCTGGAACCGAGGCGTATGGATAAACCAATTTAATGGCCTGAGATTGAGTATGGGTCTCTATCCCCCTGTGCTCTTGGGGACAAGGAACATGTTTGAATAGAAGCCTGGAGTGTTCCGGTTTGCTGGTTTTATTGCTCCCTTCAGAACCAAACCCGACACTTCCTTTTGAACAGCTTCTAACTTGTCTGGCTCCCTTGGTACGGGTGTCCAGACAGGTGCCAAAGACAGATTTTGTGGTGTAAAGTCCCACCACTCCGGCATGTAACCCTGGGATAACCATCCCAGGACCAGACTGTCTGACGTCACACCTCGCCAGGCCTCGACGAAACGCATGAGCCTTCCACCCACCATAGACGCCTCGACGTCTAACGGGGTTGTCCGGCTCGCAGTCCGCCCGCCCCCCCCTTTCTTAACGAGAGAGAGTGAGAACCATTTCGTTCTAGGCACGACGGGTATAACTGGCACCGCTGTTCCTGTCGCACAGGCGCGGTCCAGGCGGATATGAAGGGAGCTTTCGTACCCTCAGGTACGCTTCGGCCCCTTCTGTCCGCCTTTTGAGGCCTTAGCCTTACCCTTCCCCTTGCCCTTCCCGCCCCTAAGGCGGTCAGGAGCAACATTGGTGAGGGTAGGCGCCTCTACAACCTTCCTGGGCTTCTTCGCCGGCGGCGGCTCCGAAAACCCAGCTGAAGCAGAAGTCGCAACAGGCCTGGCTTTCGCCTTGCCCTTATGCTTCTTCTGCTTCTTTGAAGGCTGTCCCGTTAGCGGTTTCCCCACAGCCCCTAGTGCGTGCGCTTGCCGCACTAGCTCTAGCTGTAGGTTTACTGCTAACCGATTCTGCGCGATACTGGCGGTATCCTCTAAGATGGCCCGCGCTTGGCCACCGAAGATGCTAGGCCCTGTCAGGGGCGTCCCAAGAAGACGCTCCCTGACTGCCGTAGCCGGACGCATATGGTCAATGACCATTTGCCTCCTGGACTTCGTCACTCGCGCTTGCACCCTTGCCAATGCGTCCATTGACAGCACCAGGCCGTCATTAACACATGAAAGCGCCACAGGTGGCACAGGGTGGCCTGCCCCCGCTTCAGCCCACACCGACTGAAGGAGACGATAAGAATGATTGACAGCGCTCATCGCTGCCCTCACACCCTCATCGCATAGGGACAGGACTTCTTCCTGGTGTACTTGAGACTTACCCACTAGTGCCGGACCGGGGCCACCCGACCCGCACTCTGGACTCCCAGTACCCATCGGTCATCCTCCGTGACCGACGGGACTACACCATACCTTTCGTATTCCCCCCCGCGGAATACGACATCTTGCCCGCACCTCCCTGGAGGCCGCAGGGAGCTGACCCTTGGTCATTAGTTGTTTGCTATAAATAGCATCCAACAAATCTATGAACCGTGGATCCAGTCCCACTGACTGGATCCGGGCCGCGGGCAAAATCCCCGTCCTAATCGACGCAACCGACGGACGGGCGCATCTTCATCGGCCGTGGCCGAAACCACAGACGGGTCAACCCTGGCTAGCCACGCCAGAGCATCTGACCAATCTACCTCCGACGAAGACACCCCCGCAAACACGTCACCCGTTGACGTGCTCACGGGTCTGCCAGCCACGGCCTCCCGGCAAGGAGCCACGGCTGACACGCCAGGCACTCCGCTACCACACGGTTCCGCCGCCACCCCATGAAACACTCCGGTCCATGGGGTAGGTCCGCACGGAAAACCATACGGACCCGTAGCAGTCGCGGAACCATAGCCGGACACGGGCGCCAACGGCACCCCACATCCGGCTGCCGGACCAGGCGAGATAGGTGAGTACCACGCCTGGCCCGGCACACCCGTTCCCGTGACGGCTGGTGACAAACCAAGCCGCACGGAACCGGTGCACAGTAACGGATTGGCCTCAGCCACAGGCGGAGCCGCTGACCTGGCTTGCGCCAAACCAGACAAATGGAGGACGGTTCCGTCCAGGACGGAATCAACCTCCATATTCTCTACCTGCGGCTTCATGGGCCGCAGCAACCTCTCCTCCTCGGCCTCCTCGTCTTCAGACTCCGAAGAGCCGTCACTAGACGAGTCAACCGTGGAGCCGTCCTGGCGGACGGCTCCCACACCTGACGGACCGGCCACCGCTACTGGACCACCCGGAGGTGGCCGCAGAGAGACAGAACCCGTCTGGCCGAAGCCAGACAGGACTGCCAGGGGGCCGTACGAGACGGCCCCCTCGGTAACCAGTCCAGAATCCTGTCCGAGGACAGGATCCGTACCAGGCATGGGGAGAAACTGCCCCCCAACCTTTGGTAGCAGGGACGACACCAGCGTGGGCAGAACGCTATGCAGAAAACCCTGCATAGCCGGACCAAACCACGCCGGCGGTGCCATCTCCGCCACCTCCAGCTGGGGACGTGGAACACCCCCACCGGCCGAACCGGGCGCTCCACGATTTCCTCTCGGACCGCCTGACCCCGCGTCAGACCCAGCCAAGTCCTTCTGGGCAAGGAACTTAACCATCATCTCAACGGACCACACTGCACAAACATTACACCTATGATCAATATTACACAGGGAACACCTAAAACAAGCATGGTCCTTGAACACGACCCGGACAAACTTATGGCATTCGTCACATGATGGCGGGGCTGGCTAAGCCTATAAAATAAGCACAAACCTACAATAAACAAGCGGAACGAGACCCGGATGGAAGGCAGACAATTAATTTTCAAATAATTTTGACTCATAAATTAACCGTAACCTCCCTGCACCCCACCCCGCCACTTTACAACAACGATCGCATTGATTATGACGACAAGAACGCGGCGGGCATTAAACACACCCATAATAGATCCTCCAGGATGTGTAACGGCTCCAGGAATCATATCGCATAGCATTCGGGGTATATTTACTAATCAATATAAATCATACTCCTAACGAAAGCAGCACGATATGTGAAGAAAACAACAAAATGTATAACAAACTGCTGTATCACACGGTAAAACCGCAGACCACGCATTTACTCAAGAATTTTGAAACCACCGATCATTGCAAACCGATCATGATCGCACGTAAACTTGATCATTCTAAAGGTTCCGGTACCATTTTTAGTACGCAGCACCCAGAACAAGATGCGCGAATTAATGAAAAAATTTTTCTTCACATAAACATCCGAGCGACCGGGTGTGACGTCACCCGCTCGGATTCTACGGAGAAACGACGTCAGCCGATATTCGTGTTAGAAATACCGTAGCAAACACCTATTTTCATATCTGCCGATCACCTGTTGGGGTTAAAGAAGGCGATCGTCTGGCATATATCGTTGTTAGCACACGTCCCAGATTCTATGGGGTCAGAAATTGGAACATGCGACACAACGAAATTTAGAGACCTAAGTCTTTTAACTATGGATAATAAAGAACGATACAACCTGGTTATCTTCGGCGGTATTCTCCATAGTCCTTAGTTAATCCTTTCATGAACACACAAACTATCACAGATTAAAGACTTAGATTTTCTTTCACAAAAAACCACTAAAATCCTTAATGCAGAAAGCATGTATTGCTCTTGTTGCTATGCAAACAAGAATGAGCTCTATGGTAAACGGGTACTCGGCAGTTGGGAGCCGAGTACCCGGTTCCCAGGAGTCGCTAAAGCTTTCTAAGTCTATAATCCTAGAGCCGCTGTCAGGGCCAGCTGTATATCAGAAGTAACAGAATGGTGAGTATTGATCGAAGGAGAACATATTTCATGAGGTTTGCATCAATCCCCTTGCGGTTTTGGAGATTTTTTAGACATTTCCAAAAATTGGTCAAAATCCAAGATGGATGCCGGCCAAATTGGCCGATCAGCTTTCTTTGAACAAACTTGGATCCCTATGGTGTAAGGATGCTTTCTGTCAAATATACTTCAAATTGGCTCAGTGGTTCTTGAGGATACATTTTAAATTTCCCATTGCTTTAGTATGGGACTTTTTGGCTGGCAAATGATCCAAGATGGTCGCCAAACTGTTTATCCGACATTTTTGAAAATCGTAAATTTGAAGTTAGAATAACCAAAAACCTATACAAGACCAATTTTGGCTCCAAAATTAAATAAAAATATCCAATATGGCTGCCAAACACGATACATATTGATTGGTCCATGGTGGCCAAGTATGCCCTACAGATGCTCCCTGCCAAATATAATTGACGGACGGTCAGCTGACAGTGATATGGATAGGTATGCATCCTGAGTTTTTCACTCATATAAAATAAAAAAGACCCATCACACTCACCATAGCTGGATATTCTGAAGACGCTGCAAAAAATTTGTAATCATACTTGCAACCGAATCGGGATAGACTCATTTTAGCTTTTGGTTAAAACAAGCGTATGGTTTGTAATTTGACTCGGGGAAACAGAAATTTATAATGAAATTTTTGCTTACTTGTCAGGCCACAATCCGTAAGTTTGTAATAATCAGACAAGTTAGCATTGGCAAATCACACTCATAATATAAATAATTTCATGTGTATTGTTGTCATCGCCATTAGATGAATATGTCACCAAGAAATTTAAGCATATTGTGGGATAGCATGCCCTGTAGGTGGGGCTTAGAATACACCTACCGTATCCTCTGCGTGTCGTAAGAGGCGACTAAAGGAGGTACGGGTGAGGTAACCCTGACAGAAACCTTGAGTGCTGAAGACGGAGGTTCCAGGCCGCACGGCGCACTCTAATAAACCATGGATCAACGCACTTAACGCTTATGATCATGTCGATAGTCACTTACAGGACTGGCAGTATGATCAGCGAACGAAAAGAAGAAGTGGGATAGCAGAATGAGTGACTCACTGCCGATGTCCCTCCGTCGAATACCCATTAATTCTCTCAGGGACCCATTCACCTAGTTACCCTGATTCCCTGAGGCTCATTCATTACAAACCTATTAAAGTCACTATCGCCATGGCATAACTGCTCACTGCCAGGTGAGCCAAAAACAGACCCTCGCCCTCCTTTTCTCATTTTATTATTTTTTCAGTCTATGTTTTAGAACATTCTCAATGGATCATGTGGAATCAGTCACACCCTTCTGTGAGTTAAAATTTGATCCAAATCAGGCCAGAAGTATTCGAGATATCGGTTGATCTGAAATATGATAAATTTGGATTCGGGGTTTTTATATACAGTTCCCGACACAGACAAATCAGAATTCAATACCTTCTTTCCCTTGCGGAGCTTCTGAAAGCAAATCATCCAAAAACAACTCTCTACTGATAATAGATTAGAACAAGAATGACAGTCAGAGATTGCTAAAGTATGCACCCCCACCCCCATTCCACCAAGCACAACCGAAGATTGGTCACCATGATCTTGATCTTTGACACCAAAATCGATAGGGTTCTTCGAAACACCACGGACAACCTCCCACCCAAGATTAGTAACAATCCCTTCAATCTAACTCGAGTTATCATTCGGAAACGCAACATTACATCATTAATTAGGTCACAGTGACCTTGAACTTTGACTTCAAGAGCAATAGGGTTCTTCGGACCACCAAGGAAAAAGCTCCCAAGCCAGATTGGTAATGATCCCTTCAATAGAACTCCAGTTATCATCCGGAAACGCGATATTGCGTAATAAATTAGGTCACCGTGACCATGGCCTTTGACGACAAAATCGATAGGGTACTTTGGATCACCAAGGGCAAGCTCCAACGCCAGATTGCCAACAATCCCTTCAATAGAACTTGAGTTATCATTTGGAAACGCAACATTACTTATTTAATTAGGTGACTGTGACCTTGACCTTTGACCTTTTGGTGCTAAAATCGATAGGGTTCTTTGGACCACCATGGATAATTCCCCACGTTAGATTGGTAATGATCCCATCAATAGAACTCGAGTTATCAATCGGAAATGCAATATTATGCAATTAATTAGGTCACCATGACCTTGCCCGTTGATGGTTTGATGCCAAAATCGATAAAGGTTCTTCGGGCCACCAAGGACAAGCTCTCACGCCAGACTGGTAATGATCCCTTCAATAGAACTTGAGTTATCATCCGGAAATTAAAGCTGAAATGGACTGACAAAGCAGACACTATATAGGCCCCCATATATTTATATTGGGGGGGGGGGTTATGACATAATTAATTGTTAACCTATTGATCTTATTGTCGACGTTGTACCTGTTCTAGCGATAAGCACATGTATTCAAATTTAGCTTGCACCAGCTAACACAGCGAGAAACTATCAACCAAAATGCAGAAATAAATGTAAAAACTTAAACCCATGCCACAAATTACCGCAGTCAGCAACGTAATACTGTACCTAATATGTTCCATCTTCTACTTGGTTGTTTAAACAAAAGTTACTTAACCCTTTAAACCTCGAATTTGTTCAAGAAAATTTTTAATAAAATGTCCATTTGCAGACCAAGATTTTTTTAAAACTTAGCACTGAAATGACTTGCTTGGTTATCGAGCTAGTCACTGCAGCAGTAAAAAAATTTTAATAGTCTTTTCTTGGTCTTCAAATGGACATTTCTCAAGACCACGGAAGAAGCTGTTATTGGCTGATATGAGTGTTAAAGGCTTAAACAAACAATTACCCATCAATTACTCACCTGTTATCACATGTATATCTGATATATAATCCTGAGATAAATCCACAGCAGCGGCATTCCGCTCAAAAGCATCACGTAATTCCGCCTTTCGTTTCACAGAACCACACAACCTATAAATTCCTACTGATTCTAAACCACGAATATCTATCTCCTCTATGCACTTTTTCACAAGAAGAGGTACATTTAATCCTGTGTTCTCATGTTTAATTATTGTTTCTAAGTCTACACCAAATAGAGCATTTTTTCTTCTCGAAGGTAATCGTTGTAGTGAAACAGCTGGTTCTTTGTAAAGAAGCTCAATATATAATATTCCCTTAGGCTCCATGCGGATGGCAAGTTTCCGCATTCGCTGGCCGTCGGCAAATCCTGGTAGGAGAACAGTACCATGGAAGCATAGTCGGTGTCTGAAATTTGGATCCCAATTATAAACTAGAAAAGAGAGATCTTTAGAATTATCCATTTCCACATCAAATGCTTCGTCCCAGTCAAAATTAACAGCACCGGTACGAATCATAGTTCTAGCTTTATTTTCATTATCGATGGCAACAACACAATAGAGATCACGTAATGTGGTCCTAGCAGACTTAAGCCCCTGACCAGTAAGAATATGGACATTTAGTATTCCATCTAAACCTACTGCACGATCAAGCTCAAGTCGCCTTCGTATATCAACCCTGTATGGTTCATAATCGTCATAAGTTATCTGCAATGGCTTTTTAGCAAAATGCAGATCTTTATAGCGTGATGAGGGTCTTGTGATTGCTTTTCCATCTGTATCAAATACCCGAGATTTATCCAGGGTCACAGCACCAGAATAGGAAGAAGTTTTGCTAGATTTGTGATGTGGAACAGGTGGTAGATGGGTGCTGGCTTTACCACCCACGCCAGCCAGGGTGGCAGCCGTATGTGGCTGCTGCTGTATCACAGACATTGGATGTTGCTGCTGCTGTTTATGAGGTATCGCAAGGTTAACGTCCTGAGCATGGCTAAAAGTCACATGACCGGTAGAATGCTGATGATGTAATATAGGAGGAGGATGATATTGCTGTTGTACTCCATGCTGCTGGCCATGGTGATATATCAACTCGATTCGGCCATCAGTTTCTGGTTTTTGATAGGTTACATAGCTCATCAATGAATCAGCACTATGCTTACGTGATATTCCCCTACTACCTGCTGAAGTGGATGTCTGAATACCCATGCTACGACGTATAGTTCCAGGAGATCCACGACTGCCACTACTCGAGGAGCCAGGTGCACCGGACATTGTAGCATAATCATCAGAGTCCGAAGAAGGAACTCCTGAACTGCGTGGCAATGACAATGGCACCTGACCTGAAGATGAAATAAGAAACTGGTTGGTAAATTATTGAAATTTTTAATGAGACCCAAGGGCCTTCACACTCACCTAGACCATTAGCATTTGAATCATTAACATTTGAACAGACATAATACTTTAAATTCAGCAGTAACAAGACATAAAATACAAAATTGGAATTCAGTACAAATGATATTTAGTGGGAAATTAATGATGGATACTGACCACACAATCAGATCGAACATTAGGCTCCGTCCACCAAATAAAACAAGCGGTTAATGATGAGTAGCATTTTAAACAATTCTCCGCCATTTTGCGGAAAATCCAAATGGCCAGTAAAAAAAAACAAGCAGTCAAAATTCAGTATAGAATTTCAGAAACATACCACTCTAGGGTCCATCCACCAGTTTGCTTGAAATCAGCCAAGTTGCTAATGAGAAGTAGCCTTTTAACTGATTTCTAGAAATTTCAGAAAATCTTAAATGGCCGTGCTGAAAAAATTGACCAATCAAAATTCAGTATAAAATTTCTGGAACCTACCAACCTAGTATGCTTCCAGTCAAGACTGGTTGAAATTGCAGAACCAGTTTATGAGTTGCATTTTAAACGATTTCCCATTTTTCGGAAAATTCAAGATGGCTGCCCAAAAAAATGGTCAATCAAAATTCTGTATATACAAGTTCTGAAGCATACCACACTAAGGTCCATCTAACCAAGTTTGCTTGAAATCGGGCAAATGGTTAATGAGGAGTAGTGTTTTAACCAATTTCTAGAAATTTTCAGAAAATGCAAGCTGGCCGGCAGAAAAATTTACCAATACAATTTCACTATACATGTTCTGAAACCTACCAGCCTAGTATCCTTCCAGCCAAGTTTGGTTGAAATTGCCAAAGCAGTTAATGACGAGTAGCGTTTTAAACGATTTCGCGATATACTTCTATGGGAAGCTTGATTGCGCTTGTTTGTCCTGACGTGAACTTGTGTGCAAGTTGAGTCTGGATGCCAATACACAGTTTGCGTCTTCCTTTTATACTTTCCAGATGCGGCTACACATTGGGGTGTGACCGGATTTTGATTTTGTAGCCGGGATAGACATTTTGTAGTCGGATTATGGCTTTGTGTAGCCGGTTTTTCAAGTTGTGTAGCCAGGATTGGGTCATCCCGTAGCCGGATTGGCTGGGTGTGTAGCCGGTGGAGGTAGCTACAGAAGCCGGATTGGTATGGAACTTGAAAGATGTAGCCGGGATTGGGTCATCCCGTAGCCGGATTGGCTTGGTGTGTAGCCGGTGAGGTAGCTACTGTAGCCAGATTAATATAAAACCTTTGAAAGATGTAGCCGGTTTACAGTGTGGTGTAGCTGGTAGCATCTTTCTATGTTTGGATACAGCCGTGTTTGTGCAGCTGGAATCTAATGATACTAAAGTTTTTGGTATGGTTGCTTGAGAGGGCCACTGGTGGGTGGCCGTTATGTCTATTAGGGCGGTCTTAATAAATTTAGTGTAAATTTTTTGAGTATCCATGATCATGGTCTAATGGAGAAGTATAGCGGGAGTAAGATTGGCTATCGAATACCAGTTAATGTATTCTTTTCACTGTGATCCTGACTCATAGCGTTTCGTACCAAGTTTGGTTATACTCATCAGAGGAGAAATGATATATGAGTGATACATCTTATCACCCATGTTTTTTTGGATGTTTTAATTATTAGATCAAGAGACAGAGAATAATAATTTTCTTACCTCTAGTCCAGTTGGTTCAGGATGAGGAGCAGATTGTCTGCAGACAGGGCGTCCTCTTCACGGCTCACCTCTTCTTCAGGAATGAGATAATCAATTTCCTCATTGTTTAGTGAGAGTGGGAGGAAGGGGTCCTTAAGTGACAGGGTGTTGTGATCCTCTAGGAGATCTTCCTCAAGTGTTGGTCCTGAGACCCCGCTGTCAGGACTGTTAAAGCCTGGATCAAACACCTCATGGGGTGTGGCGCCGCTAATCAAGTTTGAGTTTGGTGTTTCTCTGCAGCTCGAAAGTGGAGAGGAATAATTTGGTGGATTCTCTAATTCCAAGATGTTGATCGGGAGAATACCACCATTCAAACTGTGGTCTGAAGCTAATCGTGACCCGACAGGAGATGTTGGCGGTGCTGGTGAGTGGTGCGGGCTCTGTCTTAGAGCTACGTCTATTGCCGCTTGGTTGATGGTCCTATCTACGTTGTTGGATGTGATGATCAGTTCTGCTGTAGTTGGAAAGATTTTGTGTATATCACCAAGGTGTCTCCGGAAATCTTCTGTCCTGCTATAGTGGTGATTGCAGATTTCGCAGAACCAGAAACCCTTTTTCTCATGTATGGTCCTGATATGACGTCGGCGAGAAGTTCTGTGGGCGAAGGATGCCGTGCAGAGAGGACAGACGAATCTGTCCAATTACTTGTTAATGACTAATTTGAGTATGTGTGTGGGGACGTTGGTGTAGGCCAACGTCATACGTACTTGTGACATAATTTCAGGTGTGACATCATGGTTATGGCGTCATAAGCATGACCAAGGGTAGGGAGTATTGGTAACCAAATACTCAATTAAAAGTTTTACTACCAAAGGTAGATGATGGTTACCAATCTGCGTGATTGATGCCTATTGGATCCATACAATGTAGTTGATGGATCCAGAATTTTTCACGGCCCTTGCGGAAAACATTGGCTTCCGTGCTTTCGGGATCGTGACGTAATACTTCAATGATTCTGTGGTTGACATCTGTGGGTCCGTGGTTGGGAAGATTAAAATGTTATGCTACAGGTGTGTCTTTGTTGTTTTTAATATCCCTGATGTGTTCTTTGATACGAACCTGGAATTCCCGTTTAGTTTCACCTACATATTGTTTAAGGCATTTTTTGCAGGTAAGTAAGTAAATGACATTCATAGTGTGGCAGAATGTTTTTGTTTTGATGTAATATTTTATCCCAGTGTGTGAGCTTTTGAAACAGTTTGTGCTGTTCATGTTTTTACAAAATATGCAATTGTTTTTGGCACATGGATGTATGGGGTTCGCTATGCTTTTCCCTTGTTGTCCAAATTTCCTTGGGTCTGTGAATTTAGCGGTGACCAATGTGTCCTTAAAGGATGGATTGCGTCTGTGGCCAAAGATAGGTGTCTGTGAATGTGGCCCAACATTTTGGGCTTGACTGTAGTTGTGGCCAATGGCGTTTGATTATTTTTTGGACTAGTTTGCCGTGTTGGCAGAAATCAGTGATACATGGTATCCGAGTGTTGATTTCCTTAGTTGTTTTAGGCAGGAGTAGGTCTGTACGGTTTTGTTGAATTGCTCTGTGTAGGCTAGTGATGATGGTATCTGTTGGATATCCTCTTATTGCATAGTGGTGTACCATTTCATGTGCATTTTTAAGGAAATCTGTTTCTCTGCTGCAGATTCTTCGTAGTCTCAAGAATTGTCCATATGGGCTCGCTTGTTTAGAAGATTTTGGATGGGCTGATAAATAGTGTAGATACCCGTGTGTATCCGTTGGTTTTGTGTAGAGATCGAAGCCTAAGTGTCTATTTGGGAGAATAAACACTTTGGTCTCCAAAAAATTAATGGATTCTGTGGATTTTTCTGCTGTAAATTTGATCGTCGGGTGCGCGTGTGTGAAATTCTCCAGTGAGTCAAATCCTTTGGTCCAGATTATGAAAATATCATCGATGTAGCGGTAATATAGGGCTGGCTGTACTTCAGCTGTCCTAAGTAGTTTTGTCTTCGAGCTGGGCCATGAAGATAATGGCATAGCTCGGTGATAGTTTCGTGCCCATGGCTGTGCCACCGATTTGGAGATAATGTTCATCATTAAACTCAAAGTTGTTGCATGCGAGCACTATTTTGAGTAATGTTAGTAATTTCCGTGATGTTAATGTGCCTGGGCAGCCATGTACTCTTAGGTATTGGGATACAGCTCTGAGTCCTTTAGTGTGAGGGATGTTGGTGTATAGTGATGTAACATCCATAGTAACTAGAATGGCGTGTGGTGGGATGGCGCCAAAAGTTTCTAGTTTGTTTATGAAATTGCAGGAAATGTCAATTTTCCTTTCTCCGAGATCTAACAATACTCACCATTCTGTTACTTCTGATATACAGCTGGCCCTGACAGCGGCTCTAGGATTATAGACTTAGAAAGCTTTACCGACTCCTGGGAACCGGGTACTCGGCTCCCAACTGCCGAGTACCCGTTTACCATAGAGCTCATATTGTTTGCATAGCCACCAAACAAGAGAAAACTATGGCTTGCCTCCGTGGGGCTGGGAGGCTGGGTCCGTAACAGAATGGTGAGTATTGTTAGATCTCGGAGAAAGGGAAATTGACATTTCCTGCATTCTCCTTCGATCAATACTCACCATTCTGTTACTTCTGATATACACCAGATTTGATCAGTAACCTGGTGGGAAGGGGCAAGCCATAAATGCTAATTTTGCCCCTTGGAGAAAGATTTTAGACTTCAAACTTGACTAACGGAGACCTAAAAGGACCGTCAAGTTCACGGAACCGAATCACATTCGTGTCACAGCACCCCCCCCTTTTTCCTCCTAAGAAAAGGGAGAGAACTAACGAACATGTATCTCGCCTGAAAACACAAATATGCCAAGAGGGTTAACTACTCCCTGCATATTCCATGTATTATCCTGGGAATGAGCATGAATATATAAGATGAATGAACATGATACATATACATAATACAAAAAACTCTCATTTATTGAATTACCTTATGATAATTGGACTTCAGACGTACCGCCTCCAACCATTCACCGGTTCGGCCATTGGTGACACAATCTGGTTGACATCCACTCGCCTGACCATGCCTGCTTTAGGTTCTTTTCTTACCAAAGTGAGAAAAGGGTGAAAAGCAGTGTGGCCACTTAACTATCGTTTCAAAACAGCTAAAGCGAGTGGATTGGCTGAGTCTGACACATCCCTCATATAGTAATCCATGAATGAGGACTCACAGTGCCATTGTGCAACAGCCATGATGTCCTATAACGGAACACCATTGTAAAGGCCGGTCGAGGCGGCTATTCCTCTGACATTGTGTGCCCTTACGCCTTGCACCTGGTGCCCAGTCGCCATCTCGTGAGTAGTCTGAATGCATTCGACCACCCAACGAGAGATAGTATCCATGGATGCGGCGCCATAAGACTTTTTATGGCAGATCCACAGATGTCTATCGTTCGACCGTAACGAGTCAGTCCGTTTCTTGTACTTAGTCAAAGCACGGACCGGGCACCAGACACTGGCATCACGATCAAACCTAGTTAACTTCGGTATAATGATCGGTTTGCCAGGATATCTCAAAGATTGGTTCTTTGACATAACCTCTGCTCTTGGCAGAAGACGCAGACCTTCTCCAGAAACAATAAATCGGTTCCTCTCTGCCGAAAGCACATGGATCTCACTGCGCCTTCTAGCTGAGGAAGCTGCCATTAGAAAGACCGCCTTTATAGTCAAATGCTTTAGACTAGCCGAACGCAACGGTTCGAAAGGGTGCTTGGCCAGTACATTAAGCACTAAAGATAGACTCCAGGCTGGAATGACTACCGGTTGTCTCGGTCGGAGATTGCTCATTCCCTTCAACATCACGTTTAACTGGGCCACCTCTGGACTATCCCTGTTGGCTAGACAAGGGATAACTGATGCCAAAGCTGACTTGTATCCAGCAACTGTGACGGGAGCTAGTCCTCAAAAGAACAGCTCACAGAGAAAGTCTGCTATTTGCTGATAGTGGATTGAAAGGTATCAATACCCTTTTCTTCACACCAGTCTGCAAATCTGTTAACCTGGTTGTTATATGACTTGAAGGTTGACCTCCTTCTCGCAGCCGCGATGAAATCAGCAGCCTGTCGAGAAAAGCCTTCCGACGTGGAACGGTGTTTGATAACATCCACGCAGTCAATTAGAACATTTCGGGACGCTCGTGTAGGAAGCGTCCCTTGGCCTGGGAGATTATGTTCGGAATCTCGGGCAACTGCACAGGATTTTCCACCAGCAGATCTAGAAGATCCGTGAACCACGCCCTGCTCGGCCAATACGGCGCTATTAGCAGGACCAGACACGGTTCCTCCCTGACCTTCCCCAATACCTTCGGTAGAAGAATGGTGGGTGGGTACGCGTAAGCGTGCATCCCTCTCCAGCTTATCGCCAGAGCGTCTGTATCGACGGCATTTGGATCTGGAATCGGCGAGACATATGTCATGATTTGAGCATTTTCCTTTGTGGCGAACAAGTCCACGTTGGGTTTGCCCCAATGCTCGAAGATCCGTCGCAGAACTGGAGGGTTGAGGGACCATTCTGTTGGCAGGATTCTCTGTCTGCGAGACAAAGCATCCGCCAGAATGTTCAATCGGCCAGGAATATGAGCTGCTTTCAAAACAACCGAGTAATTCCTGCACCATTGAATCAAGTGCCACACCCTGATACACAGAGTGGGCGACCTGGTCCCGCCTTGGCGATTTATATATGATACTACTGTCGAATTGTCCGACCGTATCAATATCACCCTGCCCCTGATCATCGGAAGGAACTCTTCCAACGCCAGTTCCACTGCCATCATTTCCAACAGATTGATATGCAGCTGACTCTCCGGGAGAGTCCATGTGCCCGAGACCTGGTGTTCTCCCAGGCAGGCACCCCACCCTTCCAGCGATGCATCCGTGTAGACGGACAGCTGGGGGTGGGGTAGGTGCAGCAAAACCCCTATTAGGAGATTCTGACGCTGTTTCCACCATAGAAGATGCGATATTATCGGCTCCAAAACTGGCACCAGTTTTGACAGGGGTTCTGTTCTCTGTTTCCACAGAGACATCAGATACAACTGGATAGGTCTTCACATTAGAGCAGCGTACGGGATAACCTGCTCCATGGAGACCATCATGCCCAGCATCTAAAGGAACCGCCTCGCCTGAATGTGGTTTCCCACTCGAAAACTCCTGAGGATGGCTAACAGAGACACCACTCTGGGCTCTGACGGGTAAACCCTGCCCTCCTCGAGGTCGAATCGCATCCCCAAATAAACGAAATGTTGAGGGCGTCAACTCGGATTTCTCCTCGTTGACTATCCAGCCTAGATCTGAAAGTAACTTCAGAGTCAGAGCAGTATCCACGTTCAACCTGGCTGCCGAGTCTGCCTTGAGCAGCCAGTCGTCTATGTAGGTGTGTAGCGCCACGTTCTCTTTTCTGAGAAACGCTGTCACCGCAAGGACCACACTTGTGAAAACCCTCGGAGCTGTCGACAGGCCAAACGGGAGAACTGTAAACTCCCATACTTGATTCTGAAACGCAAATCTCAGAAACCTGTGCCAACTCCGATTCATCGGAATGTGGAAATATGCATCTTTCAGATCGATCGATACACACCACATTCCTTTCCTCAATCCCGCCATTACCGACCTCAGCGTTTCCATCTGGAACCGAGGCGTATGGATAAACCAATTTAATGGCCTGAGATTGAGTATGGGTCTCCATCCCCCTGTGCTCTTGGGGACAAGGAACATGTTTGAATAGAAGCCTGGAGTGTTCCGGTTTGCCGGTTTTATTGCTCCCTTCAGAAGCAAACCTGACACTTCCTTTTGAACAGCTTCTAACTTGTCTGGCTCCCTTGGTACGGGTGTCCAGACAGGTGCCAAAGACAGATTTTGTGGTGGAAAGTCCCACCACTCCGGCATGTAACCCTGGGATAACCATCCCAGGACCAGACTGTCTGACGTCACACCTCGCCAGGCCTCGACGAAACGCATGAGCCTTCCACCCACCATAGACGCCTCGACGTCTAACGGGGTTGTCCGGCTCGCAGTCCGCCCCCCCCCCCCCCCTCATTCTTAACGAGAGAGAGTGAGAACCATTTCGTTCTAGGCACGACGGGTATAACTGGCACCGCTGTTCCTGTCGCACAGGCGCGGTCCAGGCGGATATGAAGGGAGCTTGCGTACCCTCAGGTACGCTTCGGCCCCTTCTGTCCGCCCTTTGAGGCCTTACCCTTACCCTTCCCCTTGTCCTTCCCGCCTCTAGGGCGGTCAGGAGCAACATTGGGGAGGGTAGGCGCCTCTACAACCTTCCTGGGCTTCTTCGCCGGCGGCGGCTCCAAGAACCCAGCTGAAGCAGAAGTCGCAACAGGCCTGGCTTTCGCCTTGTTCTTATGCTTCTTCTGCTTCTTTGAAGGCTGTCCCGTTAGCGGTTTCCCCACAGCCCCTAGTGCGTGCGCTTGCCGCACTAGCTCTAGCTGTAGGTTTACCGCTAACCGATTCTGCGCGATACTGGCGGTGTCCTCTAAGATGGCCCGCGCTTGGCCACCAAAGATGCTAGGCCCTGTCAGGGGCGTCCCAAGACTGGATCCGGGCCGCGGGCAAAATCCCCGTCCTAATCGACGCAACCGACGGACGGGGCGCATCTTCATCGGCCGTGGCCGAAACCACAGACGGGTCAACCCTGGCTAGCCACGCCAGAGCATCTGACCAATCTACCTCCGATGAAGACACCCCCGCAAACACGTCACCCATTGACGTGCTCACGGGTCTGCCAGCTATGGCCTCCCGGCAAGGAGCTACGGCTGACACGCCAGGCACTCCGCTACCACACGGTTCCGCCACCACCCCATGAAACACTCCGGTCCATGGAGTAGGTCCGCACGGAAAACCATACGGACCCGTAACAGTCGCGGAACCATAGCCGGACACAGGCGCCAACTGCACCCCACGTCCGGCTGCCGGACCAGGCGAGATAGGTGAGTACCACGCCTGGCCCGGCACACCCGTTCCCATGACGGCTGGTGACAAACCAAGCCGCGCGGAACCGGTGCAAGGTAACGGATTGGCCTCAGCCGCAGGTGGAGCCGCAGGCGGAGCCGCTGACCTGGCTTGCGCCAAACCAGACAAATGGAGGCCGGTTCCGTCCAGGACGGAATCAACCTCCATATTCTCCACCTGCGGCTTCACGGGCCGCAGCAACCTCTCCTCCTCGGCCTCCTCGTCTTCAGACTCCGAAGAGCCGTCACTAGACGAGTCAACCGTGGAGCCGTCCTGGCGGACGGCTCCCACACCTGACGGACTGGCCACCGCTACTGGACCACCCGGAGGTGGCCGCAGAGAGACAGAACCCGTCTGACCGAAGCCAGACGTGCCTGCCAGGGGGCCGTACGAGACGGCCCCCTCGGTAACCAGTCCAGAATCCTGTCCGAGGAGAGGATCCGTACCAGGCATGGGAAGAAACTGCCCCCCAACCTTTGGTAGCAGGGACGACACCAGCGTGGGCAGAACGCTATGCAGAAAACCCTGCATAGCCGGACCAAACCACGCCGGCGGTGCCATCTCCGCCACCTCCAGCTGGGGACGTGGAGCACCCCCACCGGCCGAACCGGGCGCTCGACGATTTCCTCTCGGACCACCTGACCCCGCGTCAGACCCAGCCAAGTCCTTCTGGGCAAGGAACTTAACCATCATTTCGACAGACCACACTGCACAAACATTACACCTATGATCTATATTACACAGGGAACACCTAAAACAGACATGGTCCTTGAACATTACACGGACAAACTTATGGCAGTCGTCACATGATGGCGGGGCTGGCTTGGCCTATAAAATAAGCACAAACCTACAATAAACAAGCGGAACGAGACCCGGATGGAAGGCAGACAATTAATTTTCAAATAATTTTGACTCATAAATTAACCGTAACCTCCCCGCACCCCACCCCGCCACGTTACAACAACGATCGCATTGATTAGGACGACAAGCACGCGGCGGGCACAAACACCCCCATAATAGATCCTCCAGGATGTGTAACGGCTCCAGGAATCATATCGCATAGCATTCAGGGTATATTTACTAATCAATATAAATTATACTCCTAACGAAAGCAGCACGATATGTGAAGAAAACAACAAAATGTATAACAAACTGCTGTCTCACACGGTAAAACCGCAGACCACGCATCTACTCAAGAATTTTGAAACCACCGATCATTGCAAACCGATCGTGATCGCACGTAAACTTGATCATTCTAAAGTTTCCGGTACCATTTTTAGTACGCAGCACCCAGAATAAGATGCGCGAATTAATGAAAAATTTTTCTTCACATAAACATCCGAGCGACCGGGTGTGACGTCACCCGCTCGGATTCTACGGAGAACGACGTCAGCCGATATTCGTGTTAGAAATACCGTAGCAAACACCTATTTTCATATCTGCCGATCGCCTGTTGGGAGTTAAAGAAGGCGATCGTCTGGCATATATCGTTGTTAGCACACGTCCCAGATTCTATGGGGTCAGAAATTGGAACATGCGCCACAACGAAATTTAGAGACCTAAGTCTTTTAACTATGGATAATAAAGAACAATACAACCTGGTTGTCTTGGGCGGTATTCTCCATAGTCCTTAGTTAATCCTTTCAGAAAACAAAAACTATCACCGATTAAAGACTTAGATTATTTAAAACACTAAAATCCCTAATGCAGAAAGCATGTATTGCTCTTGTTGCTATGCAAACAAGAATGAGCTCTATGGTAAACGGGTACTCGGCAGTTGGGAGCCGAGTACCCGGTTCCCAGGAGTCGGTAAAGCTTTCTAAGTCTATAATGCTAAAGCCGCTGTCAGGGCCAGCTGTATATCAGAAGTAACAGAATGGTGAGTATTGATCGAAGGAGAACAGTGGTGTCCTGAATATATGATTTGATTTTGTGAAGATGAATTTTGATATGTTCATCAACAAAGCTACTGATGTGTTCAGTAGGGCATCCATTGCCACTGATGATGGGTCTCCCAGGGGTGAGCCATTCAGTTTTTTTGTGTATTTTAGGAAGTAAGTAGAACCCGGCCGTACGTGGGTGGTCTGTTCTGAGACCGTTAGCTATGTCTCTTGTGATTTCACCACTGAGAATCATGTCCGCGATGGCGGTTTCTACTTTCCCTGTGTGGTACGTGGTGAGATCGACAGTTTGTTTGATGTAGTAGTGGGTGTCACTAAGTTGTCTGATTGCTTTCTGTTTGTACAATTCCGTATCTTGGATGACGGTGGCCTGACCCATATCAGCTTTTTTAATGACAATAGTTTTGTCAGTTTTTAGCTGAGTTATAATCTTTCTCTGTGTGTTAGAAAGATTCCTATTGTTGTACCTGCGGTGGGCTTTCTTGTTGATGTCATGTTTAACAGATCTGATAAAGGCATCTAAGGTGGCGTCGTTCCCTGGGTTTGGTCCAGGTGCTGGTTGGTTTGAATTTATGTGACAGTTTGTCCATAAAATTATCAGTTAGATTATTATTTGGTGTTACGGCTGTGTCAGATGTGGATGTGTTGTCGTTTTCCCAGTAGCTTGGTGGGAACTGGAAGTGTAGTTTTAGTCTTAGTCTTCTAAAGAATCTGTTTAGATCTTTATGAAGTTGGCCCAGGTTGGGCTCAATCACATTGGGACTGAAGCCCAGTCCTAGGTCTAGGACGTCTTTTATCTCCTCAGAGATGGGTTTGGATGATAGATTGCCAACAAAGGGTTTTTGTTGACTGGAAAAAGATTTCGCGATATACTTCGGAAAATTCAAGATGGGCTCGGAAAAAATTAGACCAATCAAAATTATGTATATAAAATCTGAAGCATACTAGTCTAGGGTCCTTCTAACCAAGTTTGCTTGAAATCGGGCAAGTGGTTAATGAGGAGTAGCATTTTAACCGATTTCCCAAAATTTTCAGAAAATCCAAGATGGCCACCGGAAAAATTGACCAATCAAAATCTGTGTACACGGTCTGAAAGCTACCAGCCTCATATCCTTCCAGCCAGGTATGGTTGACATTGCCCAAGCAGTTAATGAAGAGCAGCGTTTTAAACAATTTCCCGCCAGTTTTTAGAAAATTCAAGATGGCCACCCCCCCCAAAAAATAGACCAATCAATATTGTGTATAGAAGTTCTGAAGCATACAAGTCTAGGGTCCTCCCATCCGAGTTTGCTTGAAATTGACCATGTGGTTAATGAGGAATAGGATTTTAACTTCTTCTTTCTTCTTTTCGTTTGCTGATCATACCGCCAATCCTGTAAGTGACTATCGACATGATCATAAGCGTTAAGTGCGTGGATCCATGGTTTATTAGTGCGCCGTGCGGCCTGGAACCTCCGTCTTCAGCACTCGAGGTTTCTGTCAGGGTCGCCTCTTACGACACGCAGAGGATACGGAAGGTGTATTCTAAGCCCCACCTACAGGGCAAGGATTTTAACTGATTTCCAGAAATATTAAGAAAATCCAAGATGGTCGTCAGAAATATTAGCCAATCAGAATTCTCATTAGATGTGCTGTCAGCCTACCAGCATAGAATTAGTCCACCCAAGTTTATTTGAAGTCGGGCCAGTTATATTGGAGTAGCACTTTAAATGATTTTCGGAGATTTTTTTGAAAATTCAAGATGGGCGCTAGAAAAATTGACCAATCAAAATTCTGAATAGATGTTCTTGAGGATCATAGGATCCTTCCAGGCAAATTTGTTTGAAATCGGTCAAAGCATAAATGAGATGCGATTTGATGGATGGATGGACGATGGCCGGCCGCCATCTTATAAGCTCACTTGGCCAGGTGAGCTAATAAATAAATATTACTTAATATACATTTTTTGGTCATTATTGGAAGGGAAGGCTTTAAAAAGAAAATGCATAAGCAATCCCAAATGGAAGGTGTTTGCAAGCAAGCGCATACACACTAAGTTAGGCCTATATCATATGCTCACCTGAAACAGTAGTATTAATGATTAGACTTTATCAAGATTTGGCCATTACTCTTGTACAATGTAGGCTGTAGCTACAATGTATGTAGACTTCAAGCATACATGGGACTGATTAGACCAGTTCTGGAGAATGCAAGTACAGTTGGGACCCTCATCAGATAACTCTTCAGGACAAACTAGAAAATGTGCAAAAATGTGCAGCTAGATTTATCACCTCAAACAATTGCTACGTACCAGGCAGTATGACAAATATAATGGAAACCCTAAAACTCCCACCGTTGCCAGACAGAAGGCAACAAAACCGCCTTAATTTGTTCTACAAAGGTCTACAGCAAAAAGCAGATATCATTAGACAGTCTACACACTCCAATTCGGAAAACCAAAAACATGCACAACAGCCACTTCAACCAAATTTACGCAAGAACTGACGTCCTTAAATTCAGCTTTATTCCCAGTACGATTAGAGATTGGAACAAACTATCACAGGATCTTCTAAGCATTTCAGAAAACTCTGCAAATCCTGCAAATAAATTTACCAAATTAATTAGAGGCAAAAAACATATCTAAGCCAGCTACTTGACGAATGCGCGGCAAAAATAATGTCCTTTGGATGTTTCGCCATAACTAATCAAGAAGATCAAGCTACTCAAGTTACTGGAGTTGCTGCCTCTCCATGAGTGGATGCTAGTATGATACCTCTATTCTCACCTGAGATAGCATTAGTCGAGCAAGTCACATGGTTCCCTGAAATTATATGCAATTTAACCTTTTAGCGCTAATTAGGCTTACCAACCAAATGATAAATAGCTGTTGACTATTTTGAAGGTAGATTGACTGGGAGCTGTTTGCTGTAGGTTAGTTTCTTAATTTTTAGTCTTAAGTTAAAGTTATTGTGTCCTATTAAATAGAGATATACTTGCACAAGATATGAGATTCTTGTTGATTTCTGTGCAATTTACCCAGCATGCACAATCCTGTCGCCATATTTGTTGTAGTTATTGGATGCCATATCATTTAATTCTATAGTCTGAATACACCAGACAAAAATGTACAGTATATTCATATGCAAATGGTCAATTGTTAGGCAGCTCTTGAGGCATTGGTTCTTTAAAGTTCTCATCTATTCTTAAAAGATACATATCCTAGGTAAACTTATGACTATTATGGCTATTTGGTACTTTATGGACACTTTAACTAACTAGAATCTGTAGCCGCCATTTTAGATAGATATTTGCTGGTGCCATTATTTCAGACTGTATTGTCTTCGCCGGTGCGCATTTGTATGCATAAAACCATTCTCGTAACACTAATGACTCTGAATAATGCTCGTCATTCTTCTGCTGGCTTCCGAGGTGAGCGCATAGCTGAAAATCGTGGATGCAACAACTTTCAATCAAATTGTTCTCAAAATAATCAGCAGTGTAGTCAACGTTGTAAGACTTGCTGAAGATTGCTGAAGATATTTCGCGCAACTTTATTGACAATCATTTCTGACTATGGCAGCAACAGCGTTGCCAATTTTTTCTCAGAATAATCAGCGGACTTCCTGTTTTGTTTGCAAGCAAGTGCATACACAATAAGTTAAGCCTATATCAAAAGCATATTTCAGAGTAAAATATGTTCACAATGATCAAGCAGTCCACCGGGAATAGAATAATACGCTTACCTCCTGATTTACAATGAAATGAACAGAATTTTTTAGCATATCCGAGACTGGGTCTCCATTCCGTATATCATATATGCCTAACTTACTGTGTATGCATTTGCTAGCCAACAAAAAAGAAAGTCTGTTGCTTATTCTGAGAAAAATTGCTGCCTGCATGAGTAAGAAATGACTGTTAATAAAGTTGCTCGAAATATCTTCAGCAGGTCTTGCAACAAGGACTACCCTGCTGATTATTTTGAGAACCATTTGACTGAAAGTTGTTTCATCAATGATTTTCAGCCAAATTGTTATCAAACTTTGTCTAGTGACCATAGCATTATCAGCTGATTATTTTGACAACAATTTGATGGAAAGCTGTTGCTGCTATAGGCAGCAACAGCATTCAGTAAACTTGTTATAGATATATTTGCTTTTATTTGCACCATAGGAAATATAGAACTAGTAATGTACTATGCCATGCGTACTGTGCGCTCAACTTGGAAGCCAGCAAAAGAATGACCACCATTAGCATTACGACAATGGTTTTATACGAACAATTGCTCACCGGCGAAGACAATAGTCTGAAATAATGGTGCCTGCAAATATCTATCTAAAATGGCGGCTACGGCCCAAGTTAGTAAAAGCATCCATAAAGCAACAAATAGTTCTAAATTTAGGTACATGTAGGATATATATCTTTTATGAATAAATGAGAACTTTAACATACCATAGTCAATGATGGCAACAAAATAATTAGCAGGCAATGTCAGTATTACTTGCTAAAGATTTAATTCAAATTTGAATGTAAATTGTTGCTGCAACAACTTTCAGTCTAAAGGTTCTAGAAAATCCAGATTTTAGTTGACACTTGCTGTGGATTTGATGAGCAATTTGACTACCGGTAACTTGGTGGTGACTAAGGAAGAAATAACTTTGTCATATTATTGTGCAAACATTAAGCTGGTTTTCAAAATTGTTACCTGACTATGTTTTCAAAATTGTTACCTAACTATATAGGTCAGTGAGCATAGGCCAACTGTAGATCTATACAGGCCGCTCAGAATGCTGTCTAAAATGACATATGGAGCTCACCAGATAGATGTTAGCAATAAATTTCCTGGACTGTGATGAAAGTTATTTATTAACTTAGATTGTAAATGGGGTTGACAGGAAATTGATATTTTCTTTAAAGGTTGAATGCTGGTATGCTACACATGAAAATTCACTTGCCCCTCAGAATGCTCGTCAACAATTTGGCATATATTGCCCCTCGGGATGCTGGCTTTTCCCAATAACATATCAAACGATATGTATTTCTGACAAAAACCATGTCTGTTGTCTCATTCTATAGACCATTGGCAGCCAATTTATGCAAAGGTTTGTTTTGGAAAGAGAGTAAAAGAGCAAAGTGAACCAACAAACAATAAAACGGTGGATTTTTTCTTTTACGAGTAAGTCTTAACACCAGTCTTTGTATTGTTTTCAGGTAAATTCAAAATGAAGCCAACATTTATCATGATAATTACACCGCCGGTAGGCTGCCATCGCTCAAGAATACACTAGCAAGATATAAATGAACAAGAACTCCGCAAACAATGCATAATACTCCCCCCTTGATGACAAACCAATGAAGGAGAGCTATCAGAAAATATTTATTTCTTCCTCAGACGCAGACCAGTCATCCTTACGAAGTGCCAAAGCGATTCGTTAAACGGTCAAGGAGCTATCATCCGGAAAACAATTTTCAAGATGGCCACCAGATTGGTGGCCATCTTGGATTTCAGATCATTGTTAATTTCGATAGGTTTCTTCCACAGACCTAGTCCAACCACCCTATGAAGTTTCAAAGCGATCTGATGGACGGTAACAGAGTTATCGTCTGGAAACTAAACCAATTTTCAAGATGGTCGTCTGTGGCTGGTGGCCATCTTGGATTTCGGATCATCGTCAATTTCGATAGGTTTCTTCCCCAGACCTAGTCCAACCACTCTATGAAGCTTCAAAGCGATCCTAATAATGGTAACTGAGTTATCATCCGGAAACCAATTTTCAAGATGGTCACTGTTAGCTGATGACCATCATGGACTTTGGATCATCGTCGATTTCGATAGGTTTCTTCCCCAGACCTAGTCCAACCACTCTATGAAGCTTCAAAGCGCTCCGAATAATGGTAACGGAGTTATCATCCGGAAACCAATTTTCAAGATGGCCGCTGTTAGCTGACGACCATCATGGATTTTGGATCATCGTCGATTTCGATAGGTTTCTTCCCCAGCCCTAGTCCAACCACCCTATGAAGTTTCAATGCGATCCGACAAACAGTTACAGAGTTATCATCCGGAAACCACTCTGCCGCCCGCACGCCCGCATGGCTGGACGGCACCATTACATAATACCCCACCAAATTTTTGGGCGGGGTATAAAAAGTACACCAGATAAGTGACAGCGCAATATTGCATTGAGACCAATTACTGAGATTAATACTGCACTCCAAACAAGGAGCTACTCCATGCTCAAACAGAGAAACAGCGATTTTTTTTTAACTACCATCCAATAGCTATGTAAATTTCCAATAGAAATTACCCGCTTTTGTCCGTAACTTTCCCTGAAGTGCTGAAAAGATACATCTGGTCCTATTCAAAATTCTGGGGTTAAGATTGAACGAATTGCACAGACTGTGCATATTTGTTTGAGAACAGCCCCATACAGTTTGTAGAGACAATATGCTCAAACATGCTCGGTCAATTGCGCCCTATCAAAAAATCCACACACTTTCGCCATCTTTGATGTTCTACAGTCTACACATACCACTCCCCACCACAGGGGTGGAGATGAAATGTAAATATTGTCTCACAATCCACAATCATTAGGAAACATATGGATAAATCACACAACCAATGTGGTTTAAATCCACATACCGATACATTGATGTTCTGCACACCACCAGCCCCACCCGGATGCCAGAGCCTTAGATGCTCATGTTGCTTAACAATCACCAATTCATATGGGTAACCACACACCAAATTAAGTTAAAATTCTGACAAGTTTGATGACTTCTAGACTACCTGCCTCTATTAGACCACACCAACCCTCAGCACATAGGGCCTATCCTAATACATTTAAGCATTGTCTCGCATATTTCGCATATAGGGCTAGTCACATACAGTCTGGTCCTAGAGATGGTGGTATGATCGTCAGACAGATGTATATAAGTGTCTACGGCTTCGGGGGATGAAGCTACTGATCGAGCTGATGATGGAATGATTGACTGACGGATGAATATAATTGTCTATTACCGGTGATAAGTGACAGATTGACTGCCAGACTTGAATATTCCAGGATGGTCGGTTCACTAATTAACAGACCGGCCGAGGTATTGACGGACTGACTGACGGGCCAACTGACTGACTGACTAAATTATTGACTTCCACTGACTGCACAATTGTCTTCATTGACTAGCACACAGCTTTTCAGATTAGGCTATGCTTTAACTTTTAACATCAGAACAAGCTGACAACACTAAGTTTTTATATCATATATCTTTCTTCTTCATGTAAATTTAACAACAGCATACAGACAGTATTCTCGCGGGCATCACCCACCAACGATCTCCTCAATCAATATAAAACCTTCATTTGTATACAAGTTTCCACAATGATCATGAGAATAATTAAATATAGATAATGTAAGTGGCAGGTGGCATTTGACAACAGTTTTTCCAAATTTTCTTTCAAACAATCTGTCAATGTACACATACATGCCCATTATCAATTTAAACCAGAACATTTAAAATTAGATTTCTTTTGTTATACTATTTCGGCAGGCATCAACTGGCTCAGACCATTCAAGACTTGTCGACTGTTGTGGTCATTCACGCGTAACTTGATTGTGGCACATAGTGTTTTATCCAGGATTTATACTTCTTGGCTGCCTATGACACCAGGATTGGATGGGCGTGGCTTACAGATTCCCTCCTAAATGTTTTTATTTTTCATGTATAGTAAAATCTCTCCTGCCATACATACAACAATCATATGGATAACTCTCATAGCAAATTTGGATGAATTCCATCAAAAGGTTTCAGGTAAGATAACTAGCTGGATGGATGGAAAGACGGAGAGATCAGATTGGCCTCTGAAAAATATATCTGAAATACCGGCCGAAATAAGCAATGCTCTATGGTGAGGTTTGTGGCCAGCTCAGGGACCCCAGAAGCTCTTGGGTTATATGACTAGCATTAAGAACCACTCAAATAATTATGTTTTAAAGCCATAATTCATCAACCTTTAGTGTTTGAAGACGTGGAAAACAATAACTGAATGAAGAAACAAAATATCTGAATTCAGGTAAATACCTGAAAACTGGAATCACTGAGATGCGCAGTTGGATGGACACCCATGATTGCAAAAACATGTGGGGATAATAAATATGGCATCCAATAATTACAACAAATATGGAGTCATGACACTGCATGCTGGGTAAACAACAGAAAGTCAGCTGGAGGCTGACAATACCACCCCCATCCCCAACATGTGTACATCCCATCTTTTGGTCATGTACAATCATCTTGACATGTTTCATCCAATTCTCGAGGAAATTGTAGGAGTTTCAGCGACAAAATATTTGGTATGTCTAGACAGACGTATTTTGCCCCGAAAATCAGTCATGCATGACCAATGCAAAAACGTTTAACATTAGGCACATCTTTGGGTGGTGTACAATCGTCCTACCAAGTTTCATCCAATTCCTTCTGTAACTGTAGGAGTTGCAGTGACAAGATATTCTGGATGTACCGACAGACGATGTATGGCACCCCACTCACCAACATTCCCCACCCCAAACCCACAAAATCAGGCAGGCATGAATTTTTTTATCATTAGGCACATCTTTGGGTGGCATACAATCATCCTGCCAAGTTTCATCCAATTCCCTCTGAAACTGCAGGAGTTGCAGCAACAATATTTTCGGGATGTACGGACAGACAACATACAGCCGCCCCCACCCTCCAACCAAGTAAAAAATTGCTAATGTCTTGATGAATAATTTTAACACAATTTGGTTATCTTGGTTCTAGCAACTGCTTATATATTTGAAATCATTTTAACTAAGTATGATTTTAAAGATGGCATGATTTCATCGAGATGAAAGCTTGTTTCTAGAGATTGCAGAATGAAATAAGTTCAAGATCAGTGGTTTTGATTTGAATAAAGGAGGTACAAAGCTCACATAGTATAAAAAGTTGAATTGGTCAGTGGTCATGGAGAACTGAGTTAATTCAATAATGTATTAAAGTTCATAGCGTTTATCAGATCTTTATTTTGTCAATTCAGAGTGAGATTATTTTTGAAAATTTACCACTGAAATTACTGGCTCAATTATCCAGCTAGCCACTCCTGTGGTAAATTTTCAAAATAGTCTTCCATTGGCCTGCCAATGGACATTTCTCAAACTCATTGCAGAAGGTGTTTGGCCGGCTTAGGTGTTAAAGGGTTAAGAGTTAAGGGCTAACTTGCTCATCACTGAATTATCAGTATCTCAAATTCTAAATCTTCAAACCAAACATATAACTAAGTTGTTAAAATTTATCTTAATAGAAACTGTTGCAGCCATAGGAGACAAAAGTATTCAGTCAAATTAATTTTCAAATATTCAATAAACCGTCTAATAACAGCTAACATGATAAATATCATCAACCTGCATATAGGATGAAATGTGGCAAATGGTATCATATAGATTTAAGAGCGTATAAAGAGCAGTGTATAATTTACGGATACTACATGTACATTTTATAGCCAACAATGTTCAGCAAATCTATGACAAATATGACAGGAATTGATTGGAATTGAATTGGAATTTATCAATTATAGTCAATTCAAATTATCAATTCCAAATCCAATTCCAATTCTGGTGTCTTAAAATTTATCAATTCCAATTCCTGAGTCCTCAGATTTATCCATTCCAATTCCATGTGCTAGGGATGCCAGAAGACACACCAGCACAGAGGAGCCTTGGAATTGTCCTACTCGGTGCCAGCAAATAGAGCCAGGAGAGGACGTCATTGAATAAATCTGCTAATCGCGCTACGCGGTGACCTCAAGAAAGCAGGACTCGGTACACTCAAGTGAAGAATGGACCTGAGGAAGCTAAGGATTTTGGCTGAGGACAGGACACAGTGGGAAAAAGTGAAGAAGGACTGATTGCAGCTGTATGATATTTCTACTACTGCAGCCGCAGAATACAGTAATCATACATACAATTCCAATTCTAATTTTGGAATTGAATTGGAATTGACTGATCAATTCCAATTTCAATCGGAATCCTGCCTACAGTTACAGAGGGAATTTGATGAAACTTGGTATGATGATTGTACACCACCTAAAGATGTACCTAATGTTAAAAGAAATTTCATCGGTCATGCATGACTGATTTTTGCGGCCAAATGTCGTCTGTCCATACATCCCGATAATTTTGTCGCTACAACTCCTCCTACAGTTACTGAGGGAATTGGATGAAACTTGGTAGGATGATTGTACACCACACTAAGATGTGCCTATTGCTAAAAAAAATTTCCTTGATCATTTATGACTGATTTTTGGGGCCTGTGCATCGTCTGTCCCGAAAATCCTGTCGCTGCAACTCCTCTTACAGTTACAGAGGGAATTGGATGAAACTTGGCAGGATGATTGTACACCATGCACAGATGTGCGGAATGCTAAAAAAAATTTAGCAGTCATGCATGACTGATTTTGGAGGCCCGGCCATACATCATCTGTCCGTACATCCCGAAAATCTTGTCGCTATAACTCCTACAGTTAGAGGGAATTGGATGAAACTTGATAGGAAGATTGTACACCACCCAAAGATGTGCTTAATGTTAAGAAAATGTTCATTAATCATGCATGACTGATTTTGGGGGGCCGTACGCCGTCTGTCCCGATAATCTTGTTGCTGCAATTCCTCCTACAGTTACAGAATGAATTGGATGAAACTTGGCAGGATGATTGTACACTACCCAAAGATGTGCCTAATGTTAAAAACGTATTCATCGGTCATGCAGGACTGATTATTGGGGCCGTACGTCGTCTGTCCATACATCCCGAAAATCTTGTCGCTGCAACTCCTTCTACAGTTACAGAAGGAATTGGATGAAACTTTGTAGGATGATTGTACACCACCCAAAGATGTGTCTAATGTTAAAAAACTTTGCATTAGTAATGCATGACTGATGTTTGCGGCCGTACGGTTGTCTGTCCCGAAAATCTTGTCGCTGCAACTCCTACAGTCACAGGGAATGAGATGAAACTTGGCAAGATGATTGTACAGCACACAAATCTGTGCTTAATGCTAAAATAATGTTCATTGATCATGCATGACTGATTTTGGGGGCCCGGCCGTACGCCATCTGTCCCTACTTCCCGAAAATCTTGTCGCTGCAATTCCTGCTACAGTCAGGGATCGAAGGAAATTCCATTTGATCAATTCCAATTCCACCTCAATTCATTTTATCAATTACAATTCCGTTTCCACATCAATTCATTTTATCAATTCCAATTCCACCCAGACAAGTTCAATTCCAATTCCATTTGATCAATTCCAAGTCCAATTCCAATCCATACCAATATTTACTCGAGATCAACATTGTTATATTTTAACCCTTTAATGCCCAAGATTGGCCAAGAAAACTAGATTTATCATTAGCAAATGTCCATTTGCAGGATAAGAGAAGACTATTTAAAAAAATTTAACAATGCAATGACTGGCTCAGTTATGGAATCAGTCATTCCACTGGTACAGGTTCAAAAATAGTCTCTGCATACATATGGTCCTTCCTCAAGACCAGTGCAGATGGGATTTTTGGCTGGCTTCTCCATTAATATTTAAAACAATTAGAATGCAATTTTTGTTGCCGATAGTTAGTTATATCTTTCAGTCAAATTATTGTCAAAATTCAGCAGATCTTATTTTTAGTTCATTTGACTTAATTATAGATTAATTCCGAGTTTTTTCTGATGAATATGACTAGTGGTTAATGTCATGTCTAATTATTATAGATACATGTTAACCTTGCTATATAAATGTTTGCATTAAAAAGTATTAGAATACAATGTATATAGTAGAGTACAGAGTGAGAGTATTAAGCACATGTATGTAGAGTTTGAATAACACCTCTAGTCCAGGTGTCTGTCTGTGTATTAAAAACTGAGACATTTCACAGAGGGGGGGGGGGGGGGTGTTCAATGATTCCTTTGTTATGTAGGAGGGTATAATTACAGGCCAATTATCTTGTTTTCCCTCAGAAAACTGTAGGAGTTGCACATCTTTAGGTGGTGTACAATCATCCTACCAAGTTTCATCCAATTCATTCTGTAACTGTAGGAGGAATTGCAGGAAATGTCAATTTCCCTTTCTCCGAGATCTAACAATACTCACCATTCTGTTACTTCTGATATACAGCTGGCCCTGACAGCGGCTCTAGGATTATAGACTTAGAAAGCTTTACCGACTCCTGGGAACCGGGTACCCGGCTCCCCACTGCCGAGTACCCGTTTACCATAGAGCTCATATTGTTTGCATAGCCACCAAACAAGAGAAAACTATGGCTTGCCTCCGTGGGGCTGGGAGGCTGGGTCCGTAACAGAATGGTGAGTATTGTTAGATCTCGGAGAAAGGGAAATTGACATTTCCTGCATTCTCCTTCGATCAATACTCACCATTCTGTTACTTCTGATATACACCAGATTTGATCAGTAACCTGGTGGGAAGGGGCAAGCCATACATGCTAATTTTGCCCCTTGGAGAAAGATTTTAGACTTCAAACTTGACTAACGGAGACCTAAAAGGACCGTCAAGTTCACGGAACCGAATCACATTCGCGTCACAGCCCCCCCCCCTTTTTCCTCCTAAGAAAAGGGAGAGAACTAACGAACATGTATCTCGCCTGAAACACCAATATGCCAAGAGGGTTAACTACTCCCTGCATATCGCTTGTATTAGCCTGGGAATGAGCATGAATATATAAGATGAATGAACATGATACATATACATAATACAAAAAACTCTCACTTGTTGAATTACCTTATGATAACAGGACTTCAGACGTACCGCCTCCAACCAATCACCGGTTCGGCCATCAGTGACACAATCTGGTTGACATCCTCTCGCCTGACCATGCCTGCTTTAGGTTCTTTTCTTACCGAAGTGAGAAAAGGGTGAAAAGCAGTGTGGTCACTAACTATCGTTTCAAAACAGCTAAAGCGAGTGGATTGGCTGAGTCTGACACATCCCTCATATAGTAATCCGTGAATGAGGACTCACAGTGCCATTGTGCAACGGCCATGATGTCCTATAACGGAACACCATTGTAAAGGGCGGTCGAGGCGGCTATTCCTCTGACATTGTCTGCCCTTACGCCTTGCACCTGGTGCCCAGTCGCCATCTCCTGAGTAGTCTGAATGCATTCGACCACCCAACGAGAGATAGTATCCATGGATGCGGCGCCATAAGACTTTTTATGGCAGATCCACAGATGTCTATCGTTCGACCGTAACGAGTCAGTCCGTTTCTTGTACTTAGTCAAAGCACGGACCGGGCACCAGACACTGGCATCACGATCAAACCTAGTTAACTTCGGTATAATGATCGGTTTGCCGGGATATCCCAAAGATTGGTTCTTTGACATAACCTCTGCTCTTGGCAGAAGACGCAGACCTTCTCCAGAAACAATAAATCGGTTCCTCTCTGTCGAAAGCGCATGGATCTCACTGCGCCTTCTAGCTGAGGAAGCTGCCAATAGAAAGACCGCCTTTAGAGTCAAATGCTTTAGACTAGCCGAACGCAACGGTTCGAAAGGGTGCTTGGCCAGTACATTAAGCACTAAAGATAGACTCCAGGCTGGAATGACTACCGGTTGTCTCGGTCGGAGATTGCTCATTCCCTTCAACATCACATTTAACTGGGCCACCTCTGGACTATCCCTGTTGGCTAGACAAGGGATAACTGATACCAAAGCTGACTTGTATCAAGCAACTGTGACGGGAGCTAGTCCTCAAAAGAACAGCTCACAGAGAAAGTCTGCTATTTGCTGATAGTGGATTGAAAGGTATCAATACCCTTTTCTTCACACCAGTCTGCAAATCTGTTAACCTTGTTGTTATATGACTTGAAGGTTGACCTCCTTCTCGCAGCCGCGATGAAATCAGCAGCCTGTCGAGAAAAGCCTTCCGACGTGGAACGTTGTTTGATAACATCCACGCAGTCATTGAACATTTCGGGACACTCGTGTAGGAAGCGTCCCTTGGCCTGGGAGATTATGTTTCGGAATCTCGGGCAACTGCACAGGATTTTCCACCAGCAGATCTAGAAGATCCGTGAACCACGCCCTGCTCGGCCAATACGGCGCTATTAGCAGGACCAGACACGGTTCCTCCCCGACCTTCACCAAAACCTTCGGTAGAAGAATGGTGGGTGGGTACGCGTAAGCGTGCATCCCTCTCCAGCTTATCGCCAGAGCGTCTGTATCGACGGCATTTGGATCTGTAATCGGCGAGACATATGTCATGATTTGAGCATTTTCCTTTGTGGCGAACAAGTCCACGTTGGGTTTGCCCCAATGCTCGAAGATCCGTCGCAGAACTGGAGGGTTGAGGGACCATTCTGTTGGCAGGATTCTCTGTCTGCGAGACAAAGCATCCGCCAGAATGTTCAATCGGCCAGGAATACGAGCTGCTTTCAAAACAACCGAGTAATTCCTGCACCATTGAATCAAGTGCCACACCCTGATACACAGAGTGGGCGACCTGGTCCCGCCTTGGCGATTTATATATGATACTACCGTCGAATCGACCGACCGTATCAATATCACCCTGCCCCTGATCATCGGAAGGAACTCTTCCAACGCCAGTTCCACTGCCATCATTTCCAACAGATTGATATGCAGCTGACTCTCCGGGAGAGTCCATGTGCCCGAGACCTGGTTCTCCAAGGCAGGCACCCCACCCTTCCAGCGATGCATCCGTGTAGACGGACAGCTGGGGGCGGGGTAGGTGCAGCGAAACCCCTAATAGGAGATTCTGACGCTGTTTCCACAATAGAAGATGCGATATTATCGGCTCCAAAACTGGCAACAGTTTTGACAGGGGTTCTGTTCTCTGTTTCCACAGAGACATCAGATACAACTGGATAGGCCTTCGCATTAGAGCATCGTACGGGATAACCTGCTCCATGGAGACCATCATGCCCAGCATCTGAAGGAACCGCCTCGCCTTGAATGTGGTTTCCCACTCGAAAACTCTTGAGGATGGCTAACAGAGACACCACTCTGGGCTCTGATGGGTAAACCCTGCCCTCCTCAAGGTCGAATCGCATCCCCAAATAAACGAAACGTTGAGTGGGCGTCAACTCGGATTTCTCCTCGTTGACTATGCAGCGTAGATCTGAAAGTAACTTCAGAGTCAGAGCAGTATCCACGTTCAACCTGGCTGCCGAGTCTGCCTTAAGCAGCCAGTCGTCTATGTAGGTGTGTAGCGCCACGTTCTCTTTTCTGAGAAACGCTGTCACCGCAAGGACCACTCTTGTGAAAACCCTCGGAGCTGTCGACAGGCCAAACGGGAGACTGTAAACTCCCATACTTGATTCTGAAACGCAAATCTCAGAAACCTGTGCCAACTCCGATTCATAGGAATGTGGAAATATGCATTTTTCAGATCGATCGATACACACCACATTCCTTTCCTCAATCCCGCATTACCGACCTCGGCGTTTCCATCTGGAACCGAGGCGTATGGATAAACCAATTTAATGGCCTGAGATTGAGTATGGGTCTCCATCCCCCTGTGCTCTTGGGGACAAGGAACATGTTTGAATAGAAGCCTGGAGTGTTTCGATTTGCTGGTTTTATTGCTCCCTTCAGAAGCAAACCCGACACTTCCTTTTGAACGGCTTCTAACTTGTCTGGCTCCCTTGGTACGGGTGTCCAGACAGGTGCCAAAGACAGATTTTGTAGTGGAAAGTCCCACCACTCCGGCATGTAACCCTGGGATAACCATCCCAGGACCAGACTGTCTGACGTCACACCTTGCCAGGCCTCGACGAAACGCATGAGCCTTCCACCCACCATAGACGCCTCGACGTCTAACGGGGTTGTCCGGCTCGCAGTCCGCCCCCCCCACTCTTTCTTAACGAGAGAGAGAGAACCATTTCGTTCTAGGCACGACGGGTATAACTGGCACCGCTGTTCCTGTCACACAGGCACGGTCCAGGCGGATATGAAGGGAGCTTTCGTACCCTCAGGTACGCTTCGGCCCCTTCTGTCCGCCCTTTGAGGCCTTACCCTTACCCTTCCCCTTGCCCTTCCCACCTCTAGGGCGGTCAGGAGCAACATTGGGGAGGGTAGGCGCCTCTACAACCTTCCTGGGCTTCTTCGCCGGCGGCGGCTCTGAAACCCCAGCTGAAGCAGAAGTCGCAACAGGCCTAGCTTTCGCCTTGCCCTTATGCTTCTTCTGCTCCTTTGAAGGTTGTCCCGTTAGCGGTTTCCCCACAGGCCCTAGTGCATGCGCTTGTCGCACTAGCTCTAGCTGTAGGTTTACCGCTAACCGATTCTGCGCGATACTGGCGGTATCCTCTAAGATGGCCCACGCTTGGCCACCGAAGATGCTAGGCCCTGTCAGGGGTGTCCCAAGGAGACGCTCCCTGACTGCCGTAGCCGGACGCATATGGTCAATGACCATTTGCCTCCTGGATTTCGTCACACGTGCTTGCACCCTTGCCAATGCGTCCATCGACAGCACCAGGCCGTCATTGACACATGAAAGCGCCACAGGTGGCACAGGGTGGCCTGCCCCGCTTCAGCCCACACCGACTGAAGGAGACGATAAGAGTGGTTGACAGCGCTCATCGCTGCCCTCACACCCTCATCGCATAGGGACAGGACTTCTTCCTGGTGTACCTGAGACTTGTCCACAAGTGCCGGACCGGGGTGACCCGGCACGGCACTCTGGACGCCCAGTACCCATCGGTCATCCTCTGTGACCGACGGGACTACACCAGGACGGGGATTTTGCCCGCGGCCCGGATCCAGTCAGTGGGACTGGATCCACGGTTCATAGAATGGTTGGATGCTATTTATAGCAAACAACTGATGACCAAGGGTCAGCTCCCTGCGGCCTCCAGGGAGGTGCGTGCAAGATGTCGTATTCCGCGGGGGGAATACGACATCTTGCCCGCACCTCCCTGGAGGCCGCAGGGAGCTGACCCTTGGTCATCAGTTGTTTGCTATAAATAGCATCCAACCATTCTATGAACCGTGGATCCAGTCCCACTGACTGGATCCGGGCCGCGGGCAAAATCCCCGTCCTGATCGACGCAACCGACGGACGGGGCGCATCTTCATCGGCCGTGGCCGAAACCACAGACGGGTCAACCCTGGCTAGCCACGCCAGAGCATCTGACCAATCTACCTCCGATGAAGACACCCCCGCAAACACGTCACCCGTTGACGTGCTCACGGGTCTGCCAGCCACGGCCTCCCAGCAAGGAGCCACGGCTGACACGCCAGGCACTCCGGTACCACCCGGTTCCGCCGCCACCCCATGAAACACTCCGGTCCATGGGGTAGGTCCGCACGGAAAACCGTACGGACCCGTAGCAGTCGCGGAACCATAGCCGGACACGGGCACCCACGGCACCCCACGTCCGACTGCCGGACCAGGCGAGATAGGTGAGTACCACGCCCGGCCCGGAACACCCGTTCCCGTGACGGCTGGTGCCAAACCAAGCCGCACGGAACCGGTGCACGGTAACGGATTTGCCTCAGCCACAGGCGGAGCCGCTGACCTGGCTTGCGCCAAACCAGACAAATGGAGGCCGGTTCCGTCTAGGACGGAATCAACCTCCATATTCTCCACCTGCGGCTTCACGGGCCGCAGCAACCTCTCCTCCTCGGCCTCCTCGTCTTCAGACTCCGAAGAGTCGTCACTAGACGAGTCAACCGTGGAACCGTCCTGGCGGACGGCTCCCACACCTGACGGACCGGCCACCGCTACTGGACCACCCGGAGGTGGCCGCAGAGAAACAGAAACCCGTCTGGCCGAAGCCAGACGGGACTGCCAGGGGGCCGTACGAGATGGCCCCCTCGGTAACCAGTCCAGAATCCAGGATCCGTACCAGGCATGGGGAGAAACTGCCCCCCCCTCCCCCAACCTTTGGTAGCAGGGACGACACCAGCGTGGTCAGAACGCTATGCAGAAAAACCCTGCAGAGCCGGACCAAACCACGCCGGCGGTGCCATCTCCGCCACCTCCAGCTGGGGACGTGGAGCACCCGCACCGGCCGAACCGGGCGCTCCACGATTTACTCTCGGACCGCCTGACCCCGCGTCAGACCCAGCCAAGTCCTTCTGGGCAAGGAACTTAACCATCGTTTCGACGGACCACACTGCACAAACATTACACCTATGATCTATATTACACAGGGCACACATAAAACAGACATGGTCCTTGAACATTACACGGACAAACTTATGGCAGTCGTCACATGATGGCGGGGCTGGCTTGGCCTATAAAATAAGCACAAACCTACAATAAACAAGCGGAACGAGACCCGGATGGAAGGCAGACAATTAATTTTCAAATAATTTGACTCATAAATTAACAGTAACCTCCCCGCACCCCACCCCGCCACGTTACAACAACGATCGCATTGATTATGACGACAAGTACGCGGCGGGCACAACACACCCATAATAGATCCTCCAGGATGTGTAACGGCTCCAGGAATCATATCGCATAGCATTCAGGGTATATTTACTAATCAATATAAATTATACTCCTAACGAACGCAGCACGATATGTGAAGAAAACAACAAAATGTATAACAAAACTGCTGTCTCACATGGTAAAACCGCAGACCACACATCTACTCAAGAATTTTGAAACCACCGATCATTGCAAACCGATCGTGATCGCACGTAAACTTCATCATTCTAAAGTTTCCGGTACCATTTTTAGTACGCAGCACCCAGAATAAGATGCGCGAATTAATGAAAAAATTTTTCTTCACATAAACATCCGAGCGACCGGTTGTGACGTCACCCGCTCAGATTCTACGGAGAACGACGTCAGCCGATATTCGTGTTAGAAATACTGTAGCAAACACCTATTTTCATATCTGCCGATCGCCTGTTGGGGTTTAAAGAAGGCGATCGTCTGGCATATATCGTTGTTAGCACACGTCCCAGATTCTATGGGGACAGAAATTGGAACATGCGACACAACGAAATTTAGAGACCTAAGTCTTTTAACTATGGATAATAAAGAACAATACAACCTGGTTGTCTTGGGTGGTATTCTCCATAGTCCTTAGTTAATCCTTTCAGAACACACAAACTATCACTGATTAAAGACTTAGATTATTTTAAAACACTAAAATCCTTAATGCAAAAAGCATGTATTGCTCTTGTCGCTATGCAAACAAGAATGAGCTCTATGGTAAACGGGTACTCGGCAGTGGGGAGCCGGGTACCCGGTTCCCAGGAGTCGGTAAAGCTTTCTAAGTCTATAATCCTAGAGCCGCTGTCAGGGCCAGCTGTATATCAGAAGTAACAGAATGGTGAGTATTGATCGAAGGAGAATGCAGCAACAAGATTATCGGGACAGACGGCGTACGGCCCCCCCCCCAAAAATCAGTCATGCATGAGCTATGAACATTTTTTTAACATTAAGCACATCTTTAGGTGGTGTATAATCATCATACCAAGTTTCATCCAATTCCTCTGCAACTGTAGGAGTTACAGCGACAAGATTTTCTGGATGTACGGACACACGACGTAAGGCCGGGCCCCCAAAATCAGTCATTCATTACCGATGAATACTTTTTTAACATTAGGCACATCGTTGGGTGGTGTACAATAATCCTGCCAAGTTTCATCCAATTCCCTCTCTAACTCAAGCCTAGAAATAGGGTGCCTGTCAAGAACATTGTCAGGCACCAAATTATCAAATGTCTGGCACAGTCTTGCCTTTTCCTGACATTTTGGCAGGTACAGATTTAAACAGTCCCAGTAGTTGCAGTGTGCAACAAAAGAGTCTGCATACAAATGTTGACTAATCCATAAAATATGCATCTACCTTAGGTGTATCATGATCATTATGACACATGTTTAGATGCTTTTTGACATGTTTCTAACTAGTTCAAGTAAAGAACACTGTGAAGTAGAATAGTGTTGACAGCCAGCAAATTCTGGATGTCTGGTACTAAGTAGCTGGTGCCTGGCAAAGTGCTGGATACTGTTGAAAAAGTTATTTCCAGGCCTGTATCTGTAGGAGTTGCCGCGACAAGATTGTTGGGACAGACGATGTACAGCCCCCAAAATCAGTCATGCATGAGCAATGTAAATTTTTTAACATTAGGCACATCTTTGGGTGGTGTACAATCATCCTACCAAGTTTCATCCAATTCTCTCTGTAACTGTAGGAGTTGCAGCGACAAGATTTTCTGGACGTACATACGGATGTGACGAAAGCATAACACCACATAATATAGTGTGTGCGTGCAAACGTTTCTTTAGTAGTTGGGACATGAGAACTTTAAACAGCATTGAACACACTAACACCCCAAATCGCAATGGTTCTTCCAAGAAAATGTGGTTAAAGTTGGACAAAAATTATCCATCAAAATTCATCCCTGTCTCACATATACATATAGGCAAACTATGAACTGAATGTCCATGATTCAGATTATCCATGAACATCCATTTCGCTTTCACCTATAGGCAAGATATGAAATAAGTCCATGATTATCCATGAAAATCCATCCCAGTTTCACCCTATAACCTGTAAAATATGAAATGTAAGTTGATAATTATCCGTGAAAGTCCATCCATGTTTCACATATAGGTAAGATATAAAATGAAAGTCCATGATTATCCATGAAAGCCCTTCCAAATTTCACCTATAGGTAAGATGTACCGGAAATGTGCTTGCAATGCAACCATGAAGCTCGACTTTACTGCTTTGCAATGAACTATGAAGCTTGACTTCAAACATAAAATAAAGCCTACCACCATAGGATGATTCCATCCATATTTCGTTGAAATCGGGTCACGAATTAAGCAGTAGTGTATTAAACAAGAGGCCCAAGGGGCCTGTATCGCTCACCTGGAATTATTGGCCACTGGAAATAACGAACAAAACGAGATGACCACTGAAATAAGATGGCCACCAGCCAAATTGGGCGATCAGCATCGTTTGAACAAACTTGAATCTCTATGCCCTAAGGATTGTTCTTGCCAAATATAATTCAAATTGGCCCACAGGTTTTCGAGAAGACATATTTCCCATTGCTTTAGTATGGGGGCCTTTTCGCAGGAAAATGATCCAAGACAGCCACCAAACAGTTTCAAAAATGGCAAATTTGATCAGAATACTTAAAAATATATGTAAAACTAATTTCAGCCTCAAAATCCATCAAATAAAAAAATCCAATATTGCCACCAAACACACTAGATTTTGATTGGCGCATGGCCATGTTTTTTGTCGGATCAACTTCCTTTGAGCAAACTTTAATGGGCCTTACTTAGTCCATAGTCATATCTCCCAAATTTCGGCCCGATCCTTGAGCGGTTCTGGAGCTGTTTTCGCTAAAACTAGGTCATCCACGATGGCCACCGAAGTATTGGGCCAATCAAGTTCCCTTGAACAAACTTGGTTCAGCTCTTTCATATTTCATGAGGTTTGAATTGATGCCTCAAGCAGTTTCGGAGATTAAAAAATATATTTCTAAAAATTGGCCAAAGTCCAAGATGGCCACCGACCAAATTGGACGGTCAGCTTCATTTTACAAACCTCTATGCCCTAAGGATTGTTCCTGCCAAATATAATTAAAATCGGCCCAGTGTTTCTCAAGAAGGCATTTTAAATTTCCCACTGCTTTAGTATGGGAGCTTTTGGCGGGAAAATGATCCAAGATGGCAACCAAACCATTTATCCAACAGTTTCGAAAATATCAAATTTGAGAGCAGAATACCCAAAAACATATATAAAACGAATTTCAGCCTCAAAATCCATCAGATAAAAAAAATCCAATATGTCCACCAAACATGCTACATTTTGATTGGCCCATGCCGGCCATGTTTTTTGACAGATCAACTTCCCTTGAACAAACTTTAATGGCCCTTAGTCCATAATCATATCTCCCAAATTTACGCCTTAGATCCCTTCAGCGGTTCTGGAGAAGTTATTTTCGCGAAAATTACGTCATCCAATATGGTCGCCAAACTGTTTGGCCAATCAACTTCCCTTGAACAAACTTGGTTCAGCTCTTGCCCTAGATGATATTACGTGTTCTGAATCGATCCCTCATGCGATTTCTGAGATTTTTAAAGATATTTCTAAAAATCGGGCAGAAGTTTTTGTTGAAATGGTCATACATGTAACAGTTCTTGAGAATGTCACTTAACCCTTTAATGACTGAAGTTGATCAAGAGAATCTAAATATCTGCTTATTGAATGTCCATTTGCAGGCTAAGAGAAGACTATTTTTGAAAATTTACCACTGGAATGACTGGCTCCATTATTGAGCCAGTCACTAGTGATAAATTGTCAAAAATTGTCTTCTTTTGGCCTGAAAATGGACATTCCTCATGCCCACTACATAGGCTGATTTTATCTGGCTTCGTCATTAAAGGCTAAAAGAATTAAAGCTGATTACAAACGGATGTCGAATGGTCACCATGGCATTAGCTCACTTGGCCTTTCAGTCCAGGTTAGCAAATAAGATTTAAACTCTTACCTCGTTTGGCTGACAGCTGTCTTTTTAGTCGCGACTGTTCATGCTGCAACTCCTGTGACAATGTGTTGAACTTGTGCAGTAAATGCTGCAACTCAGAACTGCTGCTCAGTGGTATTCGTGGAATGGCATAAATAACATCATTATCATCCGGGTACTGAGAATAGTCACTATATGCTGATGGAACTGTATATGTTTCATGGTCAGATGCAAATCCAGGTCGAAAGTCTGCACGCTTAGAATGAAGATAACTAGCTATTTCTGAATCAGAATTATAACATTCTGGAGAATGACTTCGAGATAGGTGACCATATTTAGTCTTAGCGTGAAGCAATCCACGTATTGATTTGTCTGGTAATCGACCGCGTTCATCAACACTTACAGGTACGCTGGGTGTTATGGTAGTTTTGTTTCTACTACTACTAGCACCTGGCGGTATTGCATAAGGATCACCAGCATAACTATAGACACCACTTCCACCTTGTGCATCACTGTCAGAATAATAATCGGTTCCAGTACGAGGAGGGGTGTATCCCGTTCTCATCGCAGTGGGTCGGCCAGAAGTAAATCGTTTATAACCACCTTCACCAAGTGTATACTTGAGGTATTCTCTATCACCCCACGAATCATAATGGGGAAGCTGCCCTGCCTGTGTTGTTCCATCAACAGTTGCTCGATCTGAACCATCCATTGGCCCACCATCTACACTATGCCATCCGTATCGACCCACATAGGCTTGTTCCTTAGCAGCATCCATTGCTGCTTTTAGGAATGAAGATGTGTCAGTAGTAGAAGATGCACTCTCAGCTGATCCATCCCTCAGAATTCTCGCTTCAGCTTTCTGTGGACTTATATACACACTCGCAAAATGGGATGATCCGGGTGTGGTTTTCTCAGGTGATAGGTCTTTTGGAGGTCGATGAGGTGGTATATCATAATGAGATTTTGTTGCTGATTGAGAAGGTTGATCGGAATCTATATCAGCTTCAATTTTTTCTGTCATTTCAACTGCAGATACTGAACTAGACCGACCCTTCTTTAAAACAACAACTGGAGGTGGTTCCTCCTCAGCTGCTACAAGAATTGGACAAGAAGCATTTTTACTACTTGTCTTCTTTGTCCTAATTGTTAGCACCAACTTCTTAGGAATAGACATTAGGATAACGACATCGTCTAATGACATGTTACCTACTTTAACATTATTCACAGTTAATATTTCATCAGCAACATGCAGCAGGCCATTACTTTCAGCTACTGTGCCCATCTGAATGCGCGATATGAATACCCCATCCTGGCGATCTCTGCCATTTCCTTCACGAATGTAAAAACCTAGTGTCTGGCCTGGTCGCTTAAGAATTTCTACTGTTTGCACTACTGAAGTGTCATCCATCACTTCCGATTTTTTTATTCCCATTTCAAATCCAGCATTATTCAATTTGGAAGCTTTCCGGGCTGGCTGTGGAGTTAACTTTGGACTAGAGGTCTGGTCTTTCAGACCACAGCCATGAGCTGTTCCACAGCTACCAGATTGTGGCAGTGAAGGTGGAGCCGTTTTAACACTACTGCTGCTTGTACTAACTGTCACACTCACATACTTTGAGCCATCATTCTTGGATAATGAAGATGATGACAATGATGTACCAACAAGGGCTTTGATCGGTGAAAACTTTGTTGGAGATTTTGTAGGTGATGATCTTGTGGGAGAATTTGTTTCCGGTGTTCTGGCAGAATAGCAGAGACTCTCTGCTTGCGGTTCGCAAACCTCCAGTTGGATTTCCTGTGTAGTGCTAATCACTTCCTCCAGAGACTCATGCTTCGGTTCTGAATGTATGGAGACAGGAGTTGATCCGCTATTCTGCACAACGTCTAATTCCTGACTAAAGCGATTCTGAGAAAGATCCTGGCTTAATCGATTCAAAAGCTCCTCATTCAGTCTAGATTGGAGTATTTCCTGACTGAGTCTTTCTTGACCATGTGCGTCATGATCGTGGGAAGAATGGTGTAATAACCTGCTCCGCTCATGAGCATGTGCATTATGATCTTGGCAAGTGTGATGTAATAACCTGAGTTGTTCTTGGCCAATTGTATCCGAGTCATGGGAAGTACGATGCAATAATCTGACCCGTTCCTGAGCATGTGTATCTGGATCATGTGGACTATGATATGATAACCTTTGATGATCATGTGATTCATTAATTACCCTATTTGTATTATATGGCTCTTGGCATAATCTATTATTACTTCGAATGTCTAACTCCTGTCCAAATTTATCGGCTAGTTCCTGATTTAGTCTACTCTGACTTGGTATCTCATAGCTTAATCGGTTTTCAGCTACTACACCATGACTTAGTCGATTCTGCAATGACACATCTTGACTTAACCTATAACGAGTTGATAATTCTTGACTTAATCTATCTGATCCCTGGCTAAACCGATTAATGTCACTTGGTATTTGATGTTCTGATGATGCCACTGATGATGGTGATGTTGGTGATCTAAGTTTATGTACTGGTGACGAGCCGATTGAGCCGCTTATAGCAGCTAAAAGACCATAACCTGGCTTTAAGCTTCCAGAATGACGATTTGGTGTAGAACCAATGGACTCCCTATCCGATGCACTATCTCTATCTGGCGATTGTTCTGTATCACGTCTTAAGGTAACTCCTTCACTGTCTGAGAAAGTAGCCGAGCGACCCTGGCACACAGTAGAATCTCCTATTAGAGTTCTTGCCGGTCGAGCCGGTGCCTGACGACCAATGGCGATATTGCTACTACAGTTGTCGTCTGCTGTTGTATCAATGGCATCAGCAGACGTTCTGTCGTGTGCGTTTCCTAAGATTCCGCCGTGCGTCGTCTGCTCAGAGTGTTGCTGTTTTTCTCGGACCGTCTTTACATTGTTGGGCCCTTCTGCCATGGAATCCTCCTCCTCCTACAAGAAGAAAGATAATAACGAGAATCAATCATTATATTCGTCACATTCATATACATTTAAACGAACGCGAAACCATACAAATGTCCGTCAGTCTGCTAACATGGCTACATATGAGCTAATTTCCCGCGCGCGCGATCAATATCCCGCCGGTCATGGGTGAATATATAATACTGCGTTTTTACTTCAACGCCTGTAAAGAGCCACGCGCGATCGATCCTGGAAACCCATTCTAATACGGAGTTCCTTAAAATAACTCATGACTCACATATCTCGCATTCTCGCTTGAAATAGATTATCTCAAATCGGTTGAGATATTTTCTGTTTGTAAATCTAGGAACGCGTAACATTATGCTAGCACTAAATAATTTAGTAGGCCTTAGTTAAATAGGCCTATCATAAAGTCATCCTGCAACGGTAACGGGTGTTAGATAAATAATAGGCCTAAAGCTGATAACGTTCATTGGCTCCAGACATGTCAACACTCGCCCAACTCTTAACGGCAAATTCTATGGTCAGATGTAGGCCAAACTAAGAAATGTTATGTTGACAATTTAAAAAACTAATTTAATCTAAGGCAGTTTTAATTGCTGCAACAGCTTCCAAACAAATTTCTTTCTAACCCTTTATTGGCTTTAAAACATTCAAGCTATAGTAATTTAGAGTAAATGTTAACACCGGAAGTGCAACTTTCCGTTACCGATGAGGAAATGGAAACTGAACTATTCGGTTTTCATTTCCTCATTCATCAAAACCACATACGCCTACATTTGTGGAAACCCAAACTAGGTTGAGCCAACGAATAAAACATGCGCTGGGCCAACAAAGCTATGTTTGCCGGGTTGAACAAATAATAAGTAGGCTTAATTATATGTTTCCTATAAACTGGCAATCAGAGGCATTTGAAGATAACATTAGGCCTACCTAAATAAACAAGAGATATCAGAGATTGCAAGCAGTCGCAGTCATACATGTTGCCGCAGTGTAAATTTTATCGGGGTTTCCGAATCTTGACGCGAGTTACGGAATTCTAGTAATCGGCTACGCCCTTTCTTGCGTTAAAATATGACCAGAATCGGGCGAGAGGTTTTCGAGATATTCATAGATCCCGAATTTGATCCCAGGCACGATTCTTTTATCGGTATCACGGCCAAAATCCTATTTCACGGTAACTAAATCATGTATTGTGTTCAAATTTGAACCTAATGGGTCAGTAGGCTTTTTAGCTACGTACGCACGCACAAATGCAATACCCTCTTCACACAGGCCCTTAACACTTTAACCCTCGAATTTGTTAAAGAAAATTGTAATTTTCTCATAGAAAATGTTTATTTGCAGACCGGAGAAGCCCTGCCAGGGCACAGGGCGGGGGGGGGGGATTTTTTGTGGAGTTGGGTGGATGAGAAAGGCCAACCAAAAGTGGGGTGGGTGGGTGGTCCGGGGTCCTCCCCACCCCACCCAAGCCACCACCACCCCTCCCCCCGAAAGATTTTGAAATCTAGATGCTCGCAGGTGTCATCTCCTGCATTTCCAGAGGTAAATATGCATCAGTTGGCTGTTAAATTATTCTTTTTTAGCCATTTAATTTATTTAATTTTCTTTGTTCACACAATTTTTTTTTCCGTTCAGTTGTGAAAACATGACTGGATAAAAACAGAATGAAAAAAGAAGAAACTAAATAGCTAAACATAGAATAATTTAACAGACAACTAAAGGGCCACATTTACCTCTGGAAGTGCGGGTGGTTTCATCATGTTCCATGTAGTGACACTCCTGCGACTCATTCTGCCGGTGCAAGTGTGTTACGGGGTGCGTGGGAATATGGGATGGATGCACACGCTGTATTCTGACAGTTGACCCAGCCTGTTTCCAGTGGTGTAGCCAGGTTTTCACGTCAAGGGGAGCGAGGTCTAAAAAGGCGCCACCCTACTTGAGGGATGACTTAAAAGGCGCCACCCCGCATACCAATTAGACGTCGGAATGTGCTTAAATTTCTTTAATAAGGAGAAAATAGCATCCCAGCGTCGCCAATTATTTTATTCTACCGAGAAAGTAGCATGTATTCTACTATTCTTTGTCTTGATGTAGCGTAATTAAAAAAAAGTCTCAACATAGCGATGAACAAGCATGACAAGAAGACATTAACAACGTTGCAAATTCAAAAAGTTATAATTCTCAATGAAGATTAACTTGTTAAAGGTGGCTTGGGAGTTGGGACGTCCAGAAACTTGTATGTGTTAAGGACATGATTTAGCTGCCACATTTGGGAAGATTGGTCCAGGGGGAGCTCGCTCCCCCTGCCCCCCCCCCCACCCGCCACGTTATTGCCTGTTTCTCGTGCTATTAGATCACAACTAAGCATCTGTATTATGCTTTCAGATGACTTTTTATCTTTCACATTACCAATGGTAATATGAAAGTCAAAGAAGTCATAATCTCAAAGCACAATACTGATGCTCAATTATCACTCAGAATGCAGGAAAACACTTCTCAGAACATCTAATTTCAAAAAAATTCCCGGGGGAAGACCCACAGACCCCCCCCCCCCACCCCTGCGTCCATGGAAGGGACACCCAATGGGCTCCCCCAACTTTTCGGCTTGCACGACGCCCCTGCATAGGGAAAGTTTTTCATAAGGTGGGTAATCTCGTAAGACGCGTACTGGCGTAATACGCGTACTCTCGTAAGGCGGGTACTCTCGTAAGGCGGGTACTCTCGTAAGCAAGATATGTATCCCTTTAACCCTCAAATTTGTTCATGAAAATTTAAATTTTCCTCATCGAAAATATCCATTTGCAAACGAAGAAATTATTATTTTTTAGAATTTATCACTGGACTGAGTGCCTCCGATCGGTTATCGCTATGGTAAATTTAAAAAGGAAATAGTCTTCACTTGGACGTTTCTGAAGACCATTGCAAACGCCATTTTGCCCTGGGAGTGTTAAATGGTTAGAATGTCTAATGAGCGAATTGGTCCATATAGGTCTAGGATCTAGATTTGACATGAGTACATTGCGTACAGCTAGTATACATTGCATACAGCTAAGGCTCACTAGGGTAATTTAATAACGTGAACAATCAATACTAAGCTTTTTGTGAAAACATTTCTGTGGGATTAACCGAAATGCAAACAGGAACTGAAGAACGATATTAGGCTATAATACATACGCTTCATTTACACACGCTAAGTACTCAAGTACATACATGGCTTGCTTACACACGCTTGGTACAACGATATATAGAGTAGATGACTAGAAAAAGACCTCTTAATAAGATAATATGTATGTTGATACTACAGTATGCTGGCGCTATAACGCTGGTGGTAATTCTTGCATCTGTGTTAATGCACCACCGTTATATATGGTGAGACTGGAGAAACACATCTATAGATACCTCACGCCCAATTTTATATAAGCTCAGCCCACTTTACGTGTGTTGGGAATTCATGATTCAAAGTATATTGATCGATTCGATCACTTTGAATCATGAATTCCTAGAATCCGAATTTCGGGGTAACTATACGGGAGTGTTGTTGAATATGTTGAGGCGAGATTGAATGGGGGCTGTTGCTGCCTTTTGTAGCAGCGGCTCCCAGTCGAGTTGGTTTCAAAATATTCAACATAACGTTTGTTGATCTGTAAATCCATCAATAACATAGGCTACAGTTAGTACACTTCACGCACTCTTCAATTTTTATAGTTCATGAATCCATTTCTTCACTCAATCATATGACGTCATAATCAACTACGTGACGTGTAGGATGACGTCATAATCATGACATCATGGATGATTCGAAATAGTCCGTCTTTAACGCTTAATAGTCCGACACGTTGTACGAATTGTATGTCTTTACCATTTAATAAACATTCTGGTGAATATTTTGAAACTAATTTGACTGGGCGCAAAATATTAACAGCGTGCCTGTAAAGTTTTCTGGAAATTGATAGTCAGTGACTTCAGGGATCGATCGATCCCAACAAGAGCAAGTGTGGGTAGAACTTAGATAAAGATGGGCGGGGACGACAGCTACCTAGTGACCCTTTCAACTTATGAAATATGAAATATATTAGGTTGCTGGCAATCTCTGAAAGGATATATCAACACGTATTGGACATGTATTGCAAAGAAATATTTACAGAATGCTTGTTATTATTAGCCGTATTGTTCGTTGTGGTGTTACTATTATTAATTACAAGAGGCCCAAGTGGCCCGTGTCGCTCACCTAAAATTAGTGGCGACTGGTACAACCACGAACAAAATGAGATGACCAGTGTAACAAGAAGCCCAATGGTTTGTGGCACTCACCTGGACCATTAGCATTTGAACAATTTGCATATAAATAGATATGATGAATAATTTTCGGAAAATCCAACATGGCCATCAAGAAAATTGACCAATCGAAATTCTGAATAGAAATTCTAGCCTACCTTGATAGGGTCACTCTAGCCAAATTTGGTTGACATATGTCAAGCCACTAAGGAGAAGCAGCGTTTTAACAATTTCTGGTAAATTTTTCATAAAATCTAAGATTTTCACCCAACAAATTGATCAGTTTTCTAGAGCCTACCACCATAGAGTCCATTAGTGAAATTTGGCTGAAATGTGTCAAGCAGCTAAGGAGGAGTAGCAATTTGACAATTTCCGGTACATTTTTCGTACAATCTCAGATTTTCACGCAAAAAATTGATGAATCAAAATTCTGAATGAATGTTCTAGAGTCTATGGCCATATGATCCGTTCAGCCTAATTTGGTTCAAACCGGTAAAGATGGTAAGGAGAAGAAGCAATTTGACAATTTCCAGTACATTTAAAATAAAATCTAAGATTTCAGCCCCAAAAAATTGATGAATCAAAATTCTGTACGGTAATTCTAGAGCCCATCACCACAGGATCATTTCCGCCAAATTTGGTTGAAATCGCTCAGAACGGTAAGCAGAAGCAATTTGACAATTTCCGGTACATTTTTCATAAAATCTGAGATTTTCACCCAAAAAAAATTGACGTACGACGGATGATGGACGGACGACGGACGGTCGCCACGGCATTAGCTCACTTGGCCCTTCGGGCCAGGTGAGCTAAAATTTTACCAATCAAATTTCTGTGAAGAAAGTTTAGCGAAGTTTTATTAAAATTCGCCCAGTGGTTAATAATTAAGTCTTTTTTATGTTTTTCTCAGAAATTTGCAGAAAATACAATATGTCCGCCAAAAACGTTATATTTTGATTGATTCATGGCGGAGATGGGTTTTTGACATATCAACCTTTCATGGACAAATTTTAATGGTGTTTCGGCCCTACTCATATTAGCCCAATTTCGGCCCGATCCCTTCAGTGGTTCTGGAGTTGTTTTCGCGAAAACTAGGTCATCCAAGATGGCCGCCGAACCATTTGGAAGATTAAGCTCCCTCGAACAAACTTGTTTCAGCTCTTGTCCTAGTCCATATCTCACGAGGTCTGCATCGATCCCCAAGCAGTTTGAGAAGATTTCTAAAGACGTTTTTAAAAGCCGACCAAAATCCAAGATGGCCACGGGCCAAATTGGCCGACTATCTTCCTTTGTATCCCTATTCCCTAAGGATGTCTCCTGTCAAATATGCTTGAAATCGGCCCAGTGGTTCTCAAGAAGACATTTTTAATTTCCCGTTGCTTCAGTATGGGAGTTTTTGGTAGGAAAAAGAGTTAAGATTGCCGACAAACCGCTTAAACGACAGTTTCGAAAATTGCAAATTTGAAATCAGAATACCTAAAAACATACATAAAACCAATTTCGGCTTCAAAAACAATCAAATAAAAATATCAAACATGGCTGCCAAACACTACATTCCATATGCCCTACGGTGATTCCTGCAAAATATACTTGAAATCGGTCCAGTGGTTCTCGAGAAGACATTTTAATTTTCCCATTGCTTTAAGTACGACAGTTTCGGCGGGAAAACGATCCAAGATGGCCGCCAAACCGTTTATCCGAGAGTTTCTAAAGTGGCAAATTCGAAATCAGCATACTCAACAACATATATAAAACCAATTTAGGGTTCAAAATCCATCAAATAAAACAATTTCAAAATGGCTGCCAAATGCGCTACATTTTGATTGGTCCAGGGGCGGCCATGTTTGTTGATGTATCAACATCGCTTGAACAAACTTTAATGGCGCTTAGTCCCTAATTATGTCGCTCAAATATCAGCCGATCCCTTCAGCGCTTCGGGAGAAGAAGTCGTTTTCAGGAAAACTAGGTTATCCAAGATGGCCGCCGAATCATTTGGTCAATCAAGTTCCCTTGAACAAACTTGGTTCAGCTCTTAGCCTATATAATATTTCATGAGTTTTGAATTGATCCCTCAAGTAATTTCGGAGAAGATTTTTAAAGACGTTTCCTAAAATTTTGAGATCTGGATGTTCTCAGATGGCTTCTTCTATGTGTATGCAGGTAAATATAGACCTTTACTTGGCCGGGAAATTATTCTACTTTTGCTTAATTTCTCCCAAAAATTGTACATGTACCCTTAGGCTTTTTAGGGACTATGGGGTGGGGTGGGGTGGTGTCGCCATTCCAAATGTCATGGAAACAATTTAAACATTTTATAACAACTCTGTAAATTGTCATGACGCACATTTTTTACAAATAAATACATCATCAATTTATTCAAACAATAGTTTTATTTAAAGTTAGCAACTCTTGTGTCGCTAACTTTAAATAAAACTTGGTTGAACCGACACTCTGGTACTGATTAATAATTATTTGGCTGGGCCTTTAAACCTCAAATCTGTTCAGAAAAATTAGAATATGTCCATTTGAAGAGCAAGAGATTATTTTATAAAATTTACCACTGGAATGGCTGGCTCATTTATCGAGTCAGTCATTCCAGTGGTAAATTTTCAAAAATAGTATTTTCTTGGTCTGCAAATGTATATTTCTCAAGCCCACTGCAGAAGCCATGTTGATGGCTTGATATCATTAAAAAAATAAAGCACTTAGTTGCAGATAGGACAGGAAATCGGGGGGGGGGGGGGCCTTGACACGTGGGGTCCTGGGCTGGGCACTTGCTCCTTCCGCCCATAGGTTAATATGGCCCTGATCATAATGTCAATACGTACAATAGCACTACGTCAGTTTGACTTGTGACTCAATCCTATTTACGCGTGTTGGAATCAATTTATATACGTTAAATCCTGGATTCACAGAATCCCAGTTTCAAGATACATATACAGTCAAGTTGTTGAATATTTTGAAACTAATTTGAGCGCCAGGTCATATTACGTTTCAAAATATGCAACAGAATGTTTTTAAATTGAATAAACAATTCATACACTTGACTGAGTTTCATGATGGGTGTCAATACGTCATTATCTTTGTGACGTCAGCCTACATGTCACGTAATTGACTTTGGCATACGTCATAAACATGATTGGCAAATCGGATCCTTAGTATGCCAAATGGCTTCTAATTAAATTGTGTCCAAAATATTCAGAAATAATATCTCTTACATCGTGTTCAAAACTGTTCTAGCATGCGTCTGTTCTTGTTTTAGAAACATGTTAACTTATTTGCTGTATCAATGATGTAGGCCATAGTACCATTATCGCCCTACTCAAGCCCACGAAGCCACCCTGCCCCAGCCAATCTGCAGCCAATTGTGCTCCTCAGCAGCATACGGGAAATCCTATCCAATGTTACCATATGCCACATTCGAGACAAGATGATGCCTTCACTGGCTGGATACTCTCAGAGGGGCTGTAAACGTGGATGCGCTGCACATGCACTGTGCGGGTTCAACGCATGCTTGTGCCAGCAGTAGCAATGCCCAAAGACTGGTAAGCTCACAAAATGGGCATTGGCATGTCACGAGCCTTCAACACAATTAAATGCCCAAAGATCATAGATTTACTACGCCAGGCCAGTTGCAATGGAGATGATCAACGACTAGTGAGACTACTACTCGCGGGCACCAAGCTGAGAGTACCAATCAAGATAGAGGTGGTTTATCCTTTTCACCTGGCACCTGCTACCTTACTGCAGCCTTAAATTATGTGCGGGAAAATTCAACAAAAACACCACCCACCCACCATCCATAGCGGGTATGCCGCTAGAGATGGAATATGTCGACGATGTGAACTACATAGACGAGCAAAAGAACCCCCCCCCCCCCCTTGACGAACTTCTCCTGATAGCTGCAAAATAAATTTTCAAGATGGCTGCCCTTGGCTGGTGGCCATCTTGGATATCGGATATCGGATCGTCGTCGATTTCGATGTGTTTCTTATCCAGATCAATTCCATACATCTCTATGAAGTTTCAAAGTGACCCGATAAATGATAACGGAGCTATGCTCCGGAAACCAATTTTCAAGATGGCTGCCACTGGTTGGTGCCCATCTGGGATACCGGATCATCGTCAAACTTCGATAAGTTTGATCCTCCGATCGAGTCTTGTCATCCTATGAGGTTTCAAAACGAACTGATAAATGGCAATGGCGTTATCATCTGGAAATCAGTTTCAAGATGGATACGCTTGGCCTGTGGCCATCTTGGATTTCGGATTAAAGTCGGTTTTGATATGCCTCCTCTACAGACATAGTCCAACCACCCTATGAGGTTTCAAAGTGATCCGATAAACAGTTACAGTAACGGAGCTATTATCAGGGAATCAATTTTCAAGATGACCGTCGGTGGCTGATCTTAGATTTCGTATCATCGTCCATTTCAATAGGTTTCTTCCACATTGCAGACATACGCCAATGGGCTTATGATGCTTAAAAGAGATCTGATAAACGGTAACGAAGTTATCATATGGAAACCACTTTTCAAGATGGGTTCCGCTGGCTGGCGGCCATCTTGGATTTTGGATCATCGTTAAATTGGATAGGCCTTGACGACGCCATCACGTAATAGCCAATAATTTTTTGACGGAGTATAGAAACTGAGAATCTCTTTATGAATGAATTCAGAGCTAATCCACATATACCTATCGACAAAGCACGAAGCTAAAGAAAATGAGGATGCCATTCGTAATTCAAGATTCATGGAGGAAAAGCACAATCATGGGCTCACTGCTCTACAGTAAGCCTACTTCTGACATTGCTGCACGCTGCGTCATGGGAAACATAGCTTTCCAGTGGATTTGTAGGCCAAAGATGCCCTTGACAGGAAGACTACGTTTGTACAACGCAACCTGTGTATCATTGATGCTGTGCAACTATAACCGATGTGCAGCGCCAAAGGCAACTTTAGATAAACTTGATGCCTGTCACCACGCACATCTCCAAACCATCACTGGACAGCAATGGCCGGACAGCATAATTTCGGATGATGCACTTATATATAAGATGTGTAATACATCCCCGCTGTCTGTCTGTAAAGGTCGTTCTACAAAGATGGTCCACATTTGACCATGCGCTAAGGATGCCAGAAGACATACATGACACAACCGCAAAGAGGCTTGGATGGAATTCTCCCTACGAAGAGCCAGTAAATTTAAAGCCAGGCGAGATCGCCATTGCATAAATGTGTTAAACGTGCTGCGAAAAAGGAAGACCCAGCACACATAGTTCAAGTACGAATCTGAGGAAGCTAATGATTTTGGCCGGGCACAAGACACGGTGGTCAAAGACGAAGAAGGACTGATTGTAGTTGTAGGATGTTTACTACTACTGCTGCTACTGTTGCTACTGTTGCTACTACTGCTGCTGCTGCTGCTGCTGCTGCTGCTGCTACTGCTACTACTACCACTACTACTACTGTTGCTACTGCTACTACCACTACTACCACTACTACCACTACTACCACTGTTGCTACTACTACTACTACTACTACTACTACTACTACTACTACTACTACTACTACTACTACTACTACTACTGCTACCACTACTACTACTGTTGCTACTGCTGCTGCTGCTGCTGCTACTACTACTACTACTACTACTACTACTACTACTACTACTACTACTACTACTACCACTACCACTACTACTACTACTACTACTACAGCCGCAGAATACAGTATACTATCATGCCAAATGCTAAAACACGTGATCTTGACTAAAGGATTAGTAACTAAAACCAAAAGTTTTAAGCTAGTCGAAACCAATTTTCGGTACCCAATACGAAATATAATACATCACACATTTAATCTCTCTTTTGTAGCCACAATCCTGTGGTACAAGATAGCCAATCCTGTGTTACCGATTAACCATAAAATTCGGGGGGGGGGGGTGCAGATTGACTGACCAGTACGGAATGGTTACGGTACGGCCTGATTACATACCCTACATTCGGTGTGGGGTGGGGGAATGGTATAGATTGACTGGTACGGAATGGTTAGAGTACAGACTGACTACATACGTTACAGACAAGAAACTCCCTCGAATACCATACATACGATTTTAAAACCGAAACTAACTTCTGCATGACATGTTACCCAGATGGCAATCATACCATAACAAGCGCTATGCTTGTGACTTCGGCGGCTTTAACAGAAATGTTTAAAATCTTAGATGGACAGACGTACAATTAGTAGTTGAGAATCGCAACTAAAATTATGGAAATGGCTTACTTGATAACTAATGTTGCATACCATAAAACTAACGACAACGACAATATCAATCGATTATGAACTAACAGGAACCGTTGATACAGCGACGCGCCATCATTCATCATCCGGAGATTTCAGAACGAGCACAATCTATCGGTGTAATATTATTTGCTATTATACGTCGGTATTAGCACTGAATTTGCTATAAAATGACATTCTCTAACCACCTTAGGCTACGTGAGATATTTTTGCAATGGAATAATGATTCTAAAATAGTTTTTACATGCAGGCCTACGCGATTTCTGTAAATGTAGGCGTATCACACACAGGTGATTCGGTGTCATATTAAAGTATGCAATCATGCATTCCATGTACATTATAGCTCAGTTATATCTTAACATGTTTCCAAAACAAAAAATTAAACATACTGCTAAATATTTTGAACATAATTGGATTGGAAGACATTGCCGCCAATTACGTTCAAAATATCCAACAGAACATTTCTTTCAACGTGCTCAAAATTGTACTAACTAACATGCTTCTTTTTGTTTAGTTTTGGAAACATAAACGTATTTCTGAGTTGTATTTGAATATGGTACATAGCTTCATGGTCATCAGCGTGGCCATTGTTGATTACCTTAAGTAGCATCAACCTTATCACAATGGATGAATCCAGTTTTAGCTATGCCCCGCCCATCATTATCGCAGCTTCTCCAATAAAATTAGTATCAAAATATTCAACAGCATGTTTATTAAATAGTAAAGCCATACAATTTGTACAACAACACTTAGTCCGTCATGGACTAAGCGTTCGTAACGAACTTTGCTACGTCATTCATGACGTAATTGATTGTGACCGCATCCTACGCCACGTAGTTGATTATGAAGTTACACGATTTATTGGATACACTGGAATCCTCTATTAGCAGACCACAAACGACAAATTCTTTATAATGCAACGAATTTTATGAAACTAATTTGATTGCCCGGAGCCTATACGGCAGCAACGGGTTCCAGTCGAATTAGTTTCAAAATGTGCAACACCTTTCCTATATGCTTATCTTGAAATTAAGCCAAAGGCATTTCTAGTGTCAACGCGCTAACTGTGCACGTTTTTTTAATTCGGCACCTCAATGTAGACTAATGAAACAAAAATAAATCTTAACTTAGGAAGATTTCATTCCGTTTAACTGTTTGAATACTGAATTTCTGCAGACTACATTTTCCAAGGGGTTTAACTCTGAATAATTTGGAAGAAAATTGACTGAAAGTTGCTGGTAGCTAAGCCACAAAGAACTCAGTCAAATTGTTTTCAGAATATACATTGTGTCCAGAGTTATTACCCATTGAAGCGCGCAATGTATCGCCTGGAGCGGCATAGAGTGTGAAGCAAACTTGGCACGGTTCGTAATACATATATTCAGTGAGAAATATTTCATTCACTTGAAGGACTATTCAATCTTCATGACCGAAATACATACGTCATTTATTACCCATTTTGCTTGTGACGACAGCTTAGACGTGACGTGATTGATTATGACGTCATATACTTCTCAATGTGACAGATCGGACCTCTACATTCATTACCAAGTAATACCACAGCGCAATTACTAAAGATGCAAGCCTGCTGATATTTTGGTTTCCCCAAAGACTAAACGCATGCACTCAATCCAGTTTCTCAGTCAAGCCTATGACGTCATAATCAACTACGTGACGTGTAGGCTGGAGTCATAATCAATTACGTAATGAATGACTCGAATTATTCCGTCTTAAACGCTTAATAGTCCGTCAGGTTGTACGAATTGTATGTCTTTACTACATTCAATAAACATATTGTTGAATAGTTTGACACCAATTTGACTGGGCGCTGTTGCTGCCATACGGCTTACCTGTATAGTTTTCTGGAAATTAAGATTAAGAGAGTGCAGGGATCGATCGATCCCAACACGGGCAAAGTGTGGCCGAGGCATAGCTAAAAGTGTATTCCTCCATTCGTACCTCGTCGCATGCAATAAAGCTTAACATGCATGCAAGGGCGAAACATCTTGTGCCAGAACAACTCTTTATAATACTACTGACCGCTTGAGGAATTGACCAAGATGAAATATAACCATGGACGTGTTCAGTTTTCACACATTTACAGTTGTCTCCCCCCACCCACTCTCCTACCACCCCCACACAGAAATTGTTCCAAAAGGTGTTTCAACGTTTTCTCTTAGGGCTTGTTGTACTAAGGAAAACAGTAAAAGTCTACCAAAATGTGACCAATGGAAATTCATAATTTCCATGATGGCGTCCTAGATGGCCGCCAAAACCATAAAATGTCCATAAATCGTTAATTATTCATACTAGACCGGCGATTGTGATATCTACCCCCAGGTTCACGGAGCCTAGCAACACATTAAGACCACGTAGATTGCCATGAAGTTATTAGATATAAGAGAAATCCAACACAGCGTCCAAGATGGCTACTAACCCCCTAACTTAGATGGATTGCGTCCGGCGTGTCGAGCCATTTAGTTTTCCGCAATACAGGCATGTGTGGCAGTGTCGCATAATAAGGATTCTTAAAATAGTAGGCCTACACCCCTTGATAAACCTTGATAAGGGGCTATTGAAAACTCTAACATTCTTCTAATTCTTGAAAAGGAGAAAACTCACACATAAATAAAGTTCAAACGATGTAAAAGTATGGAAAAAACTTAAATCGTTTTCATTTTGATGCGAACTGAATGCAATGATGGCATAGATCAATTCTGTAAAGTTTTGTTGGCATTGGATAAGCTCTTGATAAATTAAAAGAACTTTGAAAAACATTAACATTCTTCTAATTCCTGGTCTATAATAAACTAACTCCAAACCATGTCAAAACATGGAAACAATTTGACAATAATTTTCATATGATGTACTGGATACAATGATGATATAGAACACATCTCTAAAGTTTAATTGAGATCGGATAAGGTCTTGATGAATTAGATTTCCATTGAAAACATTAACATTTACTCATTCTTGTTGCAAAATTAGCTAGGTCCAACACACCCCCCCCCCCACCCCACCACTGAAAAACTGGGGGAACTGTAAATCGTTTCAATGGACCTTTCCGGTTTTCGCCATGCCCCGCCCATCTCTAGCTAAGCTCCACCCACACCTCGCTCGTGTTGGGATCGATCGATCTCTGAATACCCTGACTATCAATTTCCAAAAAATACACATGTAAGCTGTTGAATTTTAGAAACTAATTTGACTGGGTGCTGCAGTTGCTGCCTAAGGCAGCAACAGCGCCCAGTCAAATTGGTTTCAAAATATTCAACAGTATGTTCATTAAATAGCAAAGAATTACAAGACATACAATTCATACAACGTGTCGGACCATTTGAGATTTGGTGGGGTCTATATGGAACCCTTGGTGACGTAATATTATGACGTCATCATAAACGCGCTGAGCTCATTATGACGTTATACGAGGTCTGCTGATCGATGGATACTCTGGAAAGGTGAATTATGATGCAGACCAGATCCAATGATGGTTTAGATGAAATCGTAATAAGTACTTGATAAATTAAATGTCCAGTGAAAAACTTTAACATTTACCTAATTCTTGTTGCAAAATAGACTAATATTCCCGTAAAAATATGGAAAAAAGTTGAAACTTATCTTAATTATGATGTAGCCTGGATGCAATGATGGTATAGAACAAATAATCTGGTTTATTGAGATTGGATAAGCGCTTAATGAATTAAATGCGCGTTGAAAAACTAACATTTACTTGCACGTTGCGCGCCATTTCGGTCGTTATGTCGAGCCATGCAATGCTTCATATAGGCCTCGACAAAAATGGTCATACGTCGTTAACTCTTCATACAAGACTGGGGATTTTGGTGTCTACCCCATGTTATTAAAACCTAGCAACACATTGATATACCAGGTAGAATGCAGTGTGATTATTAGATATTTGAGAAAATCCAACATGGCGTCCATGATGGCCGCCAAACCTCTGAAAATTGCCATAAACTGTTAATTATTCATTCTAGACTGGACATCTTGGTATCTACCCCCAGGTTCTTTAGCCTAGCAACACATTAAGACAAGGTAAAATGCTATGAGTTTATAAGATATTTTACGTCCAAAATGGCCTTAAACCCCTTAAAACGTTATTAACTGTTCATAGAAGACTGATGATTTTGCTTTTTACCATTTAATTCTGGTGGTCTAGCAACCAGGTAAGACGACTTACAATTCTAAGGTGTTATTTAGTAATAGAGAAGCTTAAGATCGCGTCAATTCTAGGTGCCGGAGTTGACTGTGTGGTGGTTTGGTGTGAGTTAAAGAATCCAATAAGACAAATTCTCTTCATCGCTGTCAGACTCTTCTTGGATATTCAGTTCGGAATGTTACACAGGCAGCAGTACATGGGAGTCCGTGCAGCGGGGCATTTTGCAACCTGTTATACAATTGCAGCGGATCATCTTAGAAGTTTGCCAGGGGCTGCATTCATTTTTTTACGTAACTGGTCTGTGCTAGTAAACTCTTAGGCAGTGGAATATAATAGCAGATGGAGTAGGAGGAACGCGTCCAGGTGTTACCAATGATTTATCGGAAACCACTTTCTTTCTGAAGTTGCTATAGCGCAAGGATGAAAGCGAGTTATTTGTGCTTTCGACTAAACATTATAGGATTCACATAACGGCCAAAGTCCTTAATTGCGTGGCCGCTCACGGCTACGCTTACACTCGGGTTGTGTCTAGGATTGCGTATAAGCGCGGCCATTTTGCGCAAAGGAGTGTGGTCTCCAACAGGTAACGAGAGAGATAGATAGAGCGCGCCTCTATTTTCAGTTGGACCCATAGATTTAGAATATATATTGGCTAGATCGCTCATACGCATACGCTCACTATGGGGGGGGGGGGGGGGGGAATGGGATAGATGTCTCGACCGCTGGATCTTCACTGACTGACTGACTGACTGACATCTGACGCAGACGATCAGATATGTATATAGCCTCCTAAAGTCAGTAAATTCTTTTTTTGTTAGTTGGAACAGAAATTCTGCTTAAATAGCATGCAAAATACGGAACTACAAATCTACGGTAAAAATAAATAGTGGAAATACGGTAATACGGAGAGGCGGTAAGAATTACAGAAATGCGTTAAAACCTAACGCATACATCACTGAAATTCCAAACATTTATGTACATATGATAACAATATGATAATTCTATTCAATGGGGAAACTGCTGCCGTAAACCGTTGCTGCACACATGTAGACAACTTTCAGCATTATTGTTTACATAATCTACACAAATCTTCCTTGTACTGACTGTGAAACAACTAGGCCTAGCCTTTGAAAGCAGAAAGATAATGGTTCAAGCGAGGTTTTTTATCTCCCCCCCCCCCCCCCCGTTTCCGTGAAACCTGACACCATTTGGTATAGAAGACCTCAAAAATAAATTTACACGTTTTCAAAACAATGTAGAATTTCTGTTTTTCTTTGCAAATATAGTGCCTTATTTACATGTATGAGCTGTACTGTAAAACAGGCGACTCGATGGTATAGAACATCTAAAGAATAAATTAACATCTTTGCAAAACAAGACAGAATTTCTGTTTATGTTTTGTAAGTATATTAACTTATTTATGAGCTGTATAACGTAGCCTAAGCAGTCGAATCACTTGTAAAAAGTGAGCGCATATTTTAGCAAGTAAGTAAGTAAGTAAGTAAGTAAGTAAGTAAGTAAGTAAGTAAGTAAGTAAGTAAGTAAGTAAGTAAGCTTATTTCCACTATAAGCCATCGGCTCTTGAGTGTACATATTTCCATAATTCTGTGACGGATACTAGTATTCAATAATCATTGTATAAAGTTTGTAAAATTGCACATAATTAACATAAGTATTAATACCATCATAATTTCCATCATATTCAGCACCATCATTACTATTAATTATTATCCTTTTTTTCATCATCATCGTTTTTATCAGTATTATTTTTGCATTTTATTGTTGCAATCAATAGTATTATATCGATAATAATAATGATGATGATGACGGGGTCGATACCAGTAATGATTACTAGAATCATCCCATCATCATCATCAACATCATCAACACCACCATCAGCATCTCCGTCCGCCCGCTCCATCGCTCACTGAGTGTTGAAGCTGAATAACGAAAACAATAACGATGATGGTGGCGAGGACGACGACATCAGTGATGATGATGGCGGTGACGATGGATTTGGGATTTCTCGGATGTCCTTCCTCCTCGATTCTAAACACGAAAGTTAGAGCGAAAGAGAATCGAGGAGAGCGCTCCGCCTACCCGCAATACCACCATCAAATATATATATAACTTTTTGTTCATTCATATTCATAAAATCAAGTCCTGCCTCCTCGTTTCTAGGCGCGAAAACTAGAGACAAAAGAGGAAACGAGGAGACATTTCTTTGCAGCCCAGCCCGTCGTCTACGCCTCTCACATCCATCCATCCACCCATCCATCCATCCACCCACCCACCCATCCATCCATCCATCCATCAATCCATCCATCCACCCTTCCATCCTTCCTTCCTTCCTTCCATCCATCCATCCACTCACCCACCCACCCACCTATCCATGCATTCATTCATTCATTGCACACTATCCCCACCTCGCCCTCTCTGGAGAAGATGCTCATGACAATGTTTCCCTTCGTAATTTAAACGCCTATGAAAAAGATGCTAATTTCCGTAAAACAGTTTCGTTACTACTCTGAAGCAGCTCAATAAATTTCAAAAACGCTTGGTCTTATATAGTAATATGGTTTGATCAAACTTTTTCTTAAGTTACCGTATATAGGTCATAATATGATAAAATGGTATTCATCTTCAATATCGTTCGTACAGAATGGGCATGTTCTATCAGATAATGGTATTTGTTTCCATCTACCAGTCTCAATATGTAGCTTGTGTGTTGCAGTTCTGAGCCTGGTGAGAGCTTGTCTATGTCTTATATTTTTTACTTTGTCTAAATAACATTTATAGCTTAATGATTCGCAGAAATGTTTGTAAAATTTAGTTTTGTTACTTATATCTAATTGACCCATCCACTCTTGTAAATAATTATCATACGCCCTTTGTTTATATTCTAAAATAAATTAATTTTTACTCACATTTCTACCCTGTGCTAGCCAGACATCGTTAAAACTCCTTCTAATTAGCATATCTTGTATCTTGGTCACCCAATTAACACATTGATTATTTGTCTCCCAATCTTTATATAAAACATTGTATACATTTTTAACCAATTTATTTTGTTGGCTATCTAATATTTTAAACTTCAATTCCCTAGTTAAAATGAGTGGGAGTCTTCCTAATTCTCCATAGATGACACTATTTGATGCACCTTGTTTTACGCTTAGCAACTGCTTGCAAAATTTTAGATGACACTTTTCGATAGCAAGAGCGGTCAGATATTGAAGAAACTTGCCGTTATAATCATTTAGTTTCCCGGCCCCCCCCCCCCCCCCCCCCCCGACACACACACCCCACCTACACACGCCCGCCAGCCTCCCCAGTAGGGTGACGTCACAGTCAAAATACGTAATGACTGGCGTAGCTATGTCCAACATTGAACAGTTCTTCAGCTGTACGAATTGAAGAGCTTTACTATTTAATAAGTAGTAGCACCCAGTCAAATTAATTCCAAAATATTCCACAGCTCGCCTCCATAGTTACCGTGAAAAGGGGATTCTAGGAAATCATGGTTCAAAGTATGTATATAAATCTAGCTAAGCTCCACCCACACCTCGCTCGTGTTGGGATCGATCGATCCCTGAAATACCCGACTATCAATTTCCAGAAAACTATACATGTAAGCTGTTAAATATTTCGAAACTAATTTGACTGGGTGCTGTTGCTGCTTACGGCAGCAACGGCGCCCAGTCAAATTAGTTTCAAAATATTAAACAACATGTTTATTAAACAGCAGACATACAATTCTTACGTGTTGGACGATTAACAGTTAAAGACAGGCCAAATAGAATCATTTATGACGTAATGATTATGATGTCAGCATGCACGTCACTAAGTTGGCTATGACGTCATATGACGTCATATAATCGAAGGATCAATTAGTTCCCAGGTAGGTGACGTCACAGTCAAAATATGTAATGACTGGCGTAGCTATGTCCAACAGGAACATTGAAAAGTCCTTCAGCTGTACGAATTGAAGAGCGTTACTATTTAACAAGCAGCAGCACCCAGTCAAATAAGTTCCAAAATATTCCACAGCTCACCTCCATAGTTACCGTGAAAAGGGGATTCTGGGAAGTCATGGTTCAAAGTATGTATATAAATCACGATGACTACGACGAATGTGCGAATGACGAATGTGCGTGTAGGCCTATCATCTCTTTCCGTGGCCGCCCAGCGCTACGCATTCACTTGTTTGTCTAGAATGGACCTTTCCACATCATCCATCCATCACATGACGTTATAATCAACGGCGTGACGTGTAGAATGACATCATAATCAATTACGTCATAATGACGTCATGAATGACTTAGACAAGTACATCACGAACGCATAATGGACTTTTCCAGTTCCAGCTAGTCCCCGCCCACCTCTAGCTAAGCTCCACCACATGTCGCTCGTGTTGAGATCGATCGATTCCTGAAATACCTGACTATCAATTTCCAGAAAACTATACAGGTAAGCTGTTAAATATTTTGAAACTGATTTGACTGGGATTCTATCAATCAATCAATCAATCAATCAATTAGTCTATCAACTACTGCCAATGTCGCGATGGAGAACGGGTGAGGGCGTAGAATACACCATACGGTGTGCATTCAAAAGATAGTCTCATATCAATTCGCCAGTGTATCAGTAGATCCGATTCTTGTCTTGGTGTGGTGGCCCAGCAGAAAGATGTCTGGGTTGCTGATGCGATGCGGAATTGCAGGATGACGGTTCGATCCCCGACAGGGGAAATGATGTTCAACAAAGTAAACTAATGGATGCACTCCGTAGGCGAGGTTAGCACAGAAATTGAAATCATTGCTTGCCAGTGCGTTAAAAAACTAAGCAAGCAAACAATCTTTATTGACAGATCCAACATGTGGACATACAGACAATATTCAACAGTCTGTTGAATATGTTGATACTAATTTGACTGGGCATTGTACGAATTGTATGGTCTTAATATTTAATCAACATTCTGTTGAAAATTTGAAACTAATTTTCCTGGGCATTGTATGTTTTTTTTACCATTATCAATTGCTTCCTATAAAAGCTTCACAGGCGTCATAGTCAAAATGCTTAGTGAATGACGCCTCTAGCTCCATCGTGAATATTGAATAGTCCGTTAAGTGTACACATTTTATGTCTTTACTTTTTAATCAACATTCTGTTGAATATTTTGAAATTAATTTGACCAGGCACTTTGACCGGGCACTGTTCCGACCATCGGCAGCAAAAGCACAAAAGTTTCAGGATATTCAACACCTTACCCTGTATAGCTACTTCGAAATTGGGATTCTGGGAAGTTGTGAATCAAAGTATATAAATTGATTCCAACACGCTGAAAGAACGGACAGAGCTTAGCTAGAAATGGACCCCACCTTTGAAATTGTCATGAACAAATTTGATCATTAAATGGCCAATACCACTTAGTAATGTGCGGTTCACAAACTTGTAAGAAGTAACCACATATTTTAGCAAGGGCATTCAGATAGTTAGCTTTGCCCTGCCAGACGCATGTAGACCCAATCGCAATGGACTGATTCTCTTATGGATAGAAGGTATAAGCTATCCAACCTGTCACCCAAGTGTTGACGTCATAATCAATTATGTCACATGTAGGCTGACGTCGTCAGTCAAAATACGTAATGAATAACGTAGCTATGGCTATCAGGAACGTTGTTGAAAAGTCTGTAAGCTGTGCGAATTGTATGTCTTTACTATTTAATAAACATTCTATTGAATATTTTTTTAAACTAATTTAACTGTGCTGCTGCTATAAGCACCGAGAGCATGTTGAAAAGTCTGTAAGCTGTGCAGATTCCAGTGACAAATCTGCGAAAACAGTCTTCTCTTGGCCTGCAAATGGACATTCAATATCTAAATATTTTAACATTCTTCACCAAATTTAGACGGTAAAGGTTCAATATATTATGACGACAATACCAGGTACTGTGTCTGTTTCATTTCCCTTATGTATTATAGCATAAAACACTGGGCTGAATCTTCGAGATAGTGTATAAATTCCCATTGTTATGTCTCGTAGAGCGTAGCGGCAACGATTATAATGTCGTGGACGCATTTTACTAGTCACTATATGTGTGGTATTATTTTAACAGTAAAACATGTATAATAATATTGTATATCGTGAAAAATTAGGCAAAAATCGCTAAAAATAATGTACGTGTGATTTTCATTAGTAATTCGTTGTCCTTAATCCTTCACTGGGAAAAGATCCATGCTTGCAAAAATTTAGCATTATGTATAGGCAACTGATGTTCCAAATTTCCAGTCAAAACGGCTGTCAATAACATTGTAACAGGTGGTTAGATACATAAATCAACAGAAAGGGTATGTGTGTGCCAAGTTAGGAATGCCTACAATGTGTTGGGCCCAAAAATTTCACCTATATGGTTAGATAGGTATCTTAATATGCTAATGAAGTATTGAGTTTTAAAAATGTTAACCGTGAAGTAATTTAATTCATTGTACACGATTTCATACCAAATTGGCTGAAATTTTAGCCAATTCACAGTCTTCACTGCCCTATTGTCTAAAGGTTATGCTCGGCCCCAGATTTTCACACACATAGACTTGAGTTTAAAAAAGTATAATTTAGCCTAAATTACTTTCAGCTGTAAACAATATGATATCATATCATTGCTAGCTATAGTCATAATTAACATAAATTCTACTAATAATTCCTTAGTTTGCAATTCTATACCAAAAATTGGCTTAAATTTTGGCAGATCAGTGATTTTCAGTACCATACTGTCTGCAATAAGTTTGGCCCATATCCGGTTCGAAATTCATACATATGGTCAGATCGGTATATGAATACGCCAATAAAGTATCAAGCTTAAAAATGTCTACCATGAAGTAATTTCGTAGTACACAATTCCATGGCAAAAATTTGCACAAGTTTTGGCAGATCCATGGTTTTCGGTAGCCTACTGTCTGTAATAAGTTTGGCCCCAAAATGTCAGGTAGCTATATAAATAAGCTAATATAATATCGATTGAAAAAATTCCACCGTAAAGTAATTTTATAATACACAACTTAGTAGCGATCAAAAGTTGTCAGATGCCAATAATTTATGTACCGATATCTATGTACCCTGTTTGTAACCAGTTTTCGAACATTTAGCCATGCAGAACTCAATATGTATTATTATGTACTAGTGCTGTACGAAATATTGCACGATTCTACCATCAGATAATATCATAATTACCAAGTATGTCCATGTAGTTACTTATTCGCAATATGTCCCCATTCAAAGATAGTTGGTTCACATTAGCCACAATCGGATAGATGTCGATAGGTCCTGGCATATCGCTTGTAATAGGTTCGGCTCCAGAATTTCACTGATATGTTTACATAGCTATATAAGAATACGCTAATAAAGCATAGAGTTTTAAAAAATTCTACTATGAAGTAATTTCGAAATACGCAATTTAGTCGCAACTTGCAGTTTTCAAATATTAATAATTTACTATATATTCAGTATCAGAATCTCTTTACTCGGTTTGTAACCAGGCTTTTGAACATAATACCATCTAGAACTCACTGGATATTGCACGAATCTATCATCAAATATTTCTTGCAATAATGTGAAAATCTTTCTATATATCCTATAATTTAGCTCCATATAGAATCTGAATTATCAAACAAAAACCCCAGAATTTACACAAATGGTCAACAAGATGGATGGAAAGATGGATGGATTACCCCAAACTATAATCTGTTTCTTCCTATAGCCCATAGCTAATCCTATCCAAGGCCGATGCCATTACAACCATCATAAAGACATGACACTTCCAAGAAACTATCATTATTACAATCGCAACCACCATCAGCATTACATGGGAAAGGTAAGAAACTGTAAATGATAGTCAGAACCCATGTAATATTGAATGTTAATATAACAAGATAAACAAATTTCCCTCTGTCCTGCAAATATATTGTCAATTTATCACATGTCTAATGGCTATATCTTTATAGTACATTGAACTTAACTTGAAGCTCGCATCTTCCTATATTATATAGTGTCGATGTCATTTTTACATGTATAATTTATTTTTTGTTCTATGTAGGGGTCCACGGTCTGGATATAGTCACTGTCTTTGGTGGACAACCTGTTGTGCTACTGCAAATTGTATATTATATATAAAAATTATTTTGAAACTCAACTTGAATTATAATAATCTCCGGCCACGCTATTTGCCATTGATGCCTTGCATCAATATGTGTACTTGTCGTATCATCTGTTTGGTATGGAAGCCCAGGACTGCACAATAGCCCTTTCCAGAGTATCCATCCATCATCTGAACTCGTATGACGTCATAATCAGCTCAGCGCGTGTATGATGACGTTACAATCATTACATCACAAAGGATTCCATATAGGCCGTCGTCAAATCTCAGAGTCCGACACGTTGTATAAATTGTATGTCTTTGTAATTCTTTGCTATTTAATAAACATGCTGTTGAATAGCTTGAAACTAATTTGACTGGGCGCTGTTGCTCGCCTTAGGCAGCAACAGCACCCAGTCAAATTAGTTTCAAAATATTCAACAGCTTACCTGTGTAGTTTTTTGGAAATTGATAGTCAAAGGTGTTCAGAGATCGAGCGATCCCAACCCGAGCGAGATGTGGGTGGAGCTTAGCTAGAGATGGGCGGGGCATAGCTAAAACCGAAAAGGTCCATTGAATCAGCTTTCACCTGTTTCTGAACAGCAAACCTTTTCCGATGCCACGGATCCAGGCAGTGGTATCACAGCCAGTAAATGCATGAATGAATAGTCCCTGCATAGTAAAGGAGACGGATAAGACTGTTTTATCTTCCCCAGTCTAAATAGTGGAGAACACGCGCGACCAATCGACTGTCGCGTTTACAATATTAACATCAGCGTCCCCTGGTGCATTGAGGACACGGCAGCCCATTTTCCTAAGTCCCGCACATCGGAGATTGAACATTCCTTCTTTATTTCTGTCTCTAGACAAAAATGGATTTCTGTCTTCTCTACAATACTCAGTTCTGAAATATTTCACCTAGGAATCATATGGTTTGCCCGTTGGTATCTGGTATTAATGCCCCTATAATCCCGATCGCATGAAAAACTCCCTTTACCATCTAGTGTGATAATATTATGGTCAACAGCAAAAAGCAACGCCATGTCCAACAATTCAATGTTTTAGAAAAACACAATTAGCAGCATTCTTCTCAAATCACAGAACTTCCCCATATGAGGAACAAAATCTCATCTCATGAAGCGTGTCTATGATGAATTTAGAATGATAGAAATGATGTGTATGCATGCACATGAAGACTAACTTGTAATGGAGCAAGGACAGTACGTGGCCAGACTGCTTGAATTATAGCATGACCTATACCTGCAATCTTTCGTCTACGTCTAGTATCTGCGTCCACCAACATGATATTCAACACTGTGCGCAGTGTGTCAGGAACACAAAGTGGAATTAAGCTGCACTTGGAAATTGATATGCAATGCTCCATTAGACTTAATGTCACTAGTAAACAGCCTTGCACCAGTTTCAATAATTGTCTTTTTGTGATTCTTCACTCTCCTGGCTTGTTTGTTTCAAGTAAGATCTCACTAGGTGCGGTGATTTTCCCTCCTTATCACAATATCACCACTGCATTAATCATCTGCAAAATGGGTAGAGTTTCCATCATGTTGTTGCAACTAGCTCTTGAGATACAGATTGCCGTCTGGAAGAGAATCAACACCAGACAGAAATTCCTTTATTTTCCATCGAAAAGATAAAACAGTCAGTTGTTGTTCTTCATCATGTAGCTCAACATATTTTCCGAAATGGTTGCTCCTGGGCTTCGTTTTTGGGTCGACCACACTTTTTGCTCTTAGACGCAAGAATGTTACGAAAATGTAGGGGCACGTCAAGTCCGTTACATGAATGATGATACAAGCAACCTGCCGAATGTAAATCACAACCATATACTATTGAACTCAACCTTTCACAGTAAAAGGCAATCATCTAGACTATCACAGAGTGAACTATCATTACGGATGAATCCGTCGTAACATAACTATAGTCTTGCTTTCTAGCGTCACGACACACAGAAAAGACAGTCAGTCTTGCTATCAAACTGAGGGGAGGGGGAGAGGGAGAGGGCGAGGGCGGAGAGGGAGGGAGGGAGGGAGGGAGGGAGGGAGGGAGGGAGAGAGAGAGAGAGAGAGAGAGAGAGAGAGAGAGAGAGGGAGAGAGGGAGAGTGGGAGAGAGGGTTGGGAGATTATCTTGCACGCAAAAGGAATAATGAAATGAAGAAATTAGTTAACAGAATAACGCAAGCAATTACAATTTAAAAATTATTGATAGCGCTGCAGACGGCATGCCAAGAATGAGTTTTTATTTAATTTTTTTAATTGATTTTTGATTTAGTTCATAACCCATTTTCTAAAATTACCCCGAACTATCTGTTATGCTATGTTATGTTAAGCGAACAACGCCGGGGATATGCCTTTGGGTTCCGTATTTCTGCGAACTGCCTATTTTTTGCTGATTAATTGAACATCCGTAGATAACGATAACGTAAAACAGTCGATTTATGGTTAAAAGGTGTCTAAAACTAAAGATGTTCAGGTGCGTACGTGTATGATAATCGCTTTCGGAAATCTCTGTTTGCATAACTAACAATTTCCAGATAACTATACAGGTAAGCTATTGAATATTTTGACACTAATTTGACTGGGTGGTGTTGCTGCCTACACCGTTAAATTAGTTTCAAAATATTCCGCAACATCTTTATTAAATAGAAAAGACACAATTCTTACAACAACGCTTAGTCGGTCACCAATTATGCGTTCGTGACATACTTAGCTACGTCATTCATGACGTCATTAGTGATGACGTCATCCTACACGTTAACGTAGTTGATTATAACGTCATATGATGGATGGATAAACTGGAAAGGCCCATTCTGTAGGAGAGCGACATAAATCCTCACATCATCGCTTTAGGGCACCGTGTAGGTACATAGCGTGACTGGGTCTCTCCAATCTAAAAATAGAGGCTTGGCTTCTTCGAGAATACACTCGAAAATACTTTTCTCGATATCGTATCGAAGGAGATCTCGCGAGATACGAATGTGGGTCCGTCTAGTGAAGATGGGATGGCATGATTTACTATAGCGCATGCTTACAGTTATATGCGTACAGTAGGCAACAGATCATACAGCTTTTAAATATGTTAACATGTTTCCAAAACAAAAACATATACATGTTAGTTCTAAGAAAATGTTCTGTTGAATGTAAATGGATTGGCAATTGGATGGCCGCAGCAATGTCTTCCCATCCAATTATGTTCGAAATATTTAACAGGGATTGGCCAATTGGATTGCCGCAGCGATGGCTTCCAATCCAATTATGTTTTAAATAGTCAATGGTACGCGCATGCTTTATTTTGTTTTGGAAACATGTTAAAGGAGACCACAAACGAGGAATTAGATTTCAATAAAAAAACAACCTCGCCAAAAATCTATTTTTATTTTATACAAATCAAAATGAAGTTGACAGATTTTCACAAACTCAATCACTCTTAAAGTTTTGGTTACATTCATGAATTTTGGCTGCGCCATAAAATTCACGGTATGACGTCATCGCGTGAATTGTCAAACACGTGGAGATGAGATTACAGTACAAGTGTTTTCATATTAGGAGAAATTTGTGTTTAATACAGTTACCAAGCAGGATAAGCCAGCTCCGATACAAGTTCTAGTTTAACAAACACTAGTATGTCTCTTGTATCTCATTAATATAATGGTGTTTGAATGAGTTTTTGTGAGCTATAAATCATCAAAAACAAAACATTATTCATGCGATGACGTCATACCTCAGCAATCATTCACGCGATGACGTCACTCCACAACTCCTGTGAGAAATTGAAGAAAATGAGCTCCGGTGGTGAAATTTACTATTAAGGAATTCGAAAATATGTAAATAATAGCCTATATTCACCTACGTGTTGTATTTTCCGTATTCTCCATTAAGATTATACGATTTTATTGTTGCAAGCCTGAGATCCCATTGCCCTTGAACATCGCCCTCGCATTCTTACCAATAATGCCACCGATCTACACATTGGAATCGTTGCCGGAACAGTCCAAAGAAAGGCGTTCTCTAGTGTTTTTATTGAATGCGCAAACTGGCCGAAACCTCCTATAACACAGATTGGGTGGCCATGAAGCTTTTAATGTCAGCGACGCGTGGCAGCAATTTCGATTTTACATCGAATATAATCATGCTTGATTTGACGTTGTGTCTACCGAGCGTAATAAATGGTAAAGCGCATTCTGTTTTCTGTCGCATAGGATAAATCACAAAACTATAATCCACCCACCCACCCACCCGCCAATCCGTTCCTTCCCTCCTTCCTTCCTTCGTTCTCCATTCCATTCATTCATCCGTCCAGTCAGTCATTCGCGCTCGTTCCACCTCGTTGTGTAGACATATTCTGTTAGTCTTGTTTCTTTATTCCTCTGGAGATGCGGATTAATCTAAGTGTATTACGAAGGAGGATAGAGTAAATGTCATGAGTTAGGTGTCCTCACTTCCAAATTTGAAAGAACAGTCTTCCATTTACATGTACGTCGAGACGAATATACGTGAGCAAGTATAGTCTCGTAGATACCCAAGCGAGACAGAAAAATCAATTCTGTCAAGATCAGATTATTGACAAGCACGATCTGCAATAAGACAAACAGTGTTAGATCTATAGTCTATGGGCAGATCTCCAAACTGACCAATGGACCTTTCCGGTTTTAGCTACGCCCCGCCCATCTCTAGCTAATCTCCACCCACACCTCGCTCGAATTGGGATCGATCGTTCTCTGAACACCCTGATTATCAATTTCCAAAAAAACTACACATGTAAGCTGTTGAATATTTTGAAACTAATTTGACTGGGTGCTGATGCAGTTAAATTAGTTTCAAAAATATTCAACAGCATGTTTATTAAATAACAAAGAATTACAGACATACAATTTACACGTGTCGGACTGAGATTTGATTAGGTCTATATGGAACCCTTTGTGACGTAATGCTTGTGACGTCATCATAAACGTGCTGGGCTGATTATGACGTCATACAAGGTCAGATGATGGATGGAGACTCTGGAAAGGTGAGTTGGATTGGAAAACGTTGTTTCCATTTCTTACTAACCGTTTCGGTTTTGTTTTGGAATCATTTTAACTTATTTATTAGCTGCATTGTATATCTTTTTATCGACCCAATCATTACAGAGGCAAATCTTCAGAAATAGTCTTCTTCTTGGTCTGCATATGGGCATTTCTCAAGAACACAACGGAGACCGTTTTGGCCCGGCCTGTCCACTAAAGAGTTAAAGGGATGCTAATCTCATCTCAAATGTTGTATTGCATCGATAGATTCTGGTGTATAGATTCCATATCATTCATATGCTGTCACATTCCTTTATCCGTATCACAATTATCTGCTGTGTAATATCCTCTAGGGATAGTGTGTGATGTCATGTAAGTGCCAATGCACTACATTATTTCTTATGTAATAATCATCTTGTTGAATATTTTGAAATTAATTTGACTGGAAGTTGTTGCTGCCTAAGTCATCAACAACTTGCAGTTAAATTAGTTTCAAAATATTCAACAGATTACCCGAATGGTTACTATTATACCTCATTGTCAAGCTATAGATGGCCCTCTGCGACTGAACGCGTATACAGGCTAGGTTTCATCCGATTGGTTGAAAAGTAAATCATGACAGCCATCAGAAGCTGTAGAAATGTACCGTCTTTTAGCTACTAAAGCATGAATATCTTTCTTTGACGGGATGATAAAAAGCTTAAAATTCCATACATAGTTTATTAGTGGCCTATTAGATCGTTTGTATAAATATCATCAGATGAGGTAAGTTATCAGACAGAAGAGCGGCTAATATCCTCTATACCTTTATCTCAGAAAACTGTTAACTAGACATGTAATTTCTCAGTACTATTTAGAGTATGCCTATACGTACGGTGAACTTGGAATTGACAGACAGATTGATGGGATCTTGCGAAGAACGAAGAATGATTAGACAAGACAGAGACGGAACTGATCCTAGTCAATGGATGGATGGTCTCCAAAATGCCTGAACTATGCCACTTTTATTGACTTGCCAGCTCCCAAGGTTCTCTGGAGATGTGATGCGAAAATTGATCAATTGCTTAAACCTAACCGGTTTATTCTGTATTTCGGAGATAATATGCATTCACTCTCGCAGTTCTCTTGTTCATTGGCGTTTCGAGAGTAGAATCTGACTGAATATTGGTGTATCAATGATAATCAGACATTGTTTCGAAGGTATTGAGCGTTCACCGGGTTTAAATTAGCACTCTTGAAGAATGGTTCAGGGAATTTAGAATGAAATTAAGCTAACCAATGTGCACTCATTTGTGGAAAGATAATCGAACCGCTTTTGCTCCATGTATCATGAATATATAGGCCCGAAGCGAGAGCTATCATTCCGTGTGACCAATGGAGGCATCCGAGCTGTCACCCAAGTATGGAAATTCCAGTTTCAAACTTTCAAATCGGAGATAAACTAGAAATGGGCGTGACATAGCGAGAAATTAATGCCTCCATTATGATATTTTATGATGATAAGGTTATAATCATTTTCTGTATATTTTAGCCATCTCGCAAGTGTGGCTTCTGCCGCGTATGTTTTCTACATTTAGTAATGGCCTATTTGATATTTTTCACACTGACGTCGACATTAAGTTAAAAATTAGTCAATTGGTGTTATGACTTAAGGGACCACCATCGTTTGGTTCCAACGCCGATGTCTGTTAAGTGTTACACTGAATGTAGCATTGGTATTTCCAATGAGAGCAATGGACCTTTCCAGTTTTAGCTATGGCCCGCCCATCTCTACCTAAGCTCCACCCACACCTCGCTCGTGCTGGGATCGTTCGATCCCTGAACTCCATGACTATCACTTTCCAGAAAACTATACAGGTAAGCTGTTGAACATTTTGAAACTAATTTGACTGGGTGCTGTTGCTGCCTATGGCAGCAACAGAGCCCAGTCAAATTAGCTTCAAAATATTCGACAGAATGCTTATTAAATAGTAACGACATACAATTCGTACAACCTGTCGGACTATTAAGCGTTTAAGACGGACTAAATCGAGTCATCCATGACGTAATGACTGACGTCTTCTTACAAGTGACGTAGTTGTTTATGACGTCATATGATGGATGGATAAACTGGAAAGGCCCATTGAATGTAGTGTCGCTGTCATTAATGGAGATATTTTGGAGAATTTTGTGTTATTTAGTCTCAACATCTTGCTGGGACATCACCCAGTCTCGTCGTTTGCATTGAATGGATGATAATATTGGATAGTTATTCGCACAACTTATGGTTGTCGATTAAGGCGGGGTGGGGTGGGTGGGGTGGCGGTTCTGTATATACAGTAGAGATCCGAAATAACATAATGTTGCCAAAATAAAATAAAATACACTGTTCAATATTCTGAACTTTATTTGATTGGAAGCCAAGGCAGCAATGGCTTACAATCAAATTCAGTCCAAAATATCCAACAGAACATTTCCTACACCGTGTTCAAACTTGTACTAACTAACATGTTCCTGTTTTAGTTTTGGAAACATGATAACTTATTTATACACCGTACTGTACATACACCCTATCTCTGTGTGCTGGGTGATCTGGAGGGGGTGGGTGCTCTTCGTGATCGTTTGCTTTGAAGCGAGGGGCGTGCTGGCACTACGACGAAGTGTCTGAAATATATGGCGTCCAGCTCAAAGGCTATCCCGCTGTATTCTATTACCCTGCTCCACTGACAACCTAAGTATCGATTAGCAATACTCAGGTTTGCTTAGCGAAATGCTCCGGCATGGCTATCTTCCAAAATGATTGTGGCTGCTTTCCAAAAACTAGCTAAGTGGCTATAAGTTGCGTTTATAGCGCAGCGTCATTGTGGTGATAGGGTGCGTTTTAGCGACCGACGAACCACTGACGCCGTTTACTGACGTATGTTGTCGAAACAAGAACAGAGATTTGATCTCGATTCGTTGTTATCTTCTACTTCTACTGGATAATAGAAACGTCCTGTTCAGGATACAAATCAATGTTAGTGGCATGTGCACATCACGAAACTTTATCTTTACAAAACGGTCCATATAGGCCTATATACACTTGTCATGATTGTAGGTTATGTACATACATGTAACACGCTGCCAATTTAGTGACGGCTGGCTTCTAGTCCTGCCTGGATGGTGTCGAGGCCACGCACAAGAGCAACCTGTGGCAAGTTATTCCACGCTGATATTGTTCGTGGCAGGAAGCTATTTTGGTATCCAATTTTGCTTGTCCATGGAAACTGGAATCGGCTTTGACCGCGTTGATGACCCCTGGTCCTCCTGAATACCGGAGTAGGGTGGAATTCTTGTTGCACATCTACTAGGCTGTTAGAAACTTTGTAGAGTATCATCATGGAGTGATTTTACTTAGTTTCTCTAACTTGTCCCATCCGAGTTCCTTCACCATGTATGAGTCACTGGCAGCTCTGCCAAGAATAGGTCGAACCATCGTGGTCTAAGTTCTGCCTTTGAAGACCTTGGGGGTAGGATTTCAGATTTCAGGAGAGAGCACGGTTACTCTTCATGGAGACCTGATTCACATGATTATCCCAGTTGAGGTTGTGTTCTAACGGTACCCCCAGATATGCGTTGGATCTGTTCTTAATAAGTGTTACTCAATCCATTTTGTATTAGTTGCTAATGCGCTTGTTGATATTAGCAAAGCCCATTATGTAGCATTTGTCGTTGTTGAAAGACGTCTACAAGTCTTGTGACAAGTTAACTACGTGGCCTAGATCTTCCTGTAGGACACTATGTTTGTCTGGTGTCTGTATGTGATGGTACATGAGGCAGTCATCAACGAAGTCATATAGCTTGGCTCTAATGTTATCCGGGATGTCGTTGATGAAGATGAGGAACAGCAGTGGTCCGAGAACTGTTCCTTGTGGGATGACGGAGAGTACACTGGCTTCATCTGACTCTTCACCATCAACGACTACATTTTTAGTTCTACCGCTAAGCAAGTACTGTATCCATATCGTGGACAATATGTCCTCTAACACCGTGGTACTGTAGCGCGGATTGCCCTGTCGGGTACGAACCGGCCCAGTTTATCCGGGTATAGAACGGCCCGATCTGGGATGCTCCAAGCTCGCACCCCCTGGGTAGCTCAAGACACGCGCATATACCTCTATAATAGAGGCTCGGAATAGTCCGTGAGATGGCCCGTTGCGCATGCGCGGCCATGAGAGATAGCCTACATCCGCGCGTTAGCGTGTGGAGAATGGCAACTTATGTATATACTTTGTCTGTTACCATAATTCGGTTAAATCAGGCGCATCCTCGCATTTCATGGTATGAATCATTACCAGAATTAACCGAGGAATCCAATACCTTTTACAGATTTAAAATCGATCCAGAACTGGCGGAGGTATGATGGAATAAAAACGCACTATTTTGAAGCTCCGACTAAAGGAGACATCGCGATAGCGTGCATGTTGGTAGGGTGAAGGACAGCGATCACGTGGCCAGCGCCCGTACCTAGTATATAACGCGCGCGCTGATTGGTCGAGTATCGCTAGCGTGACGTCACCATTTAGTATAAAAAGGAGCTCTGAAAAGTCCAATCGCCAGACAGTTTCCACGGCCGCATATGTGTGGTTAGCATGAAGAGACACTGGCGTAGATACCGGTTGTCACAGTGTCCCATGATGATGTGTTCGCGTAACGTACGACAAATGCATGTGAGGCTATCAGGTTGGTAGTTGCTAACTGCTATTACAAGCTGATAATAGCAGACCACGAAAATAAAGCTAGGATCAATGAGAAAAAAGGGCGAAAGATCTACTACATATACAACAAGGCAGACTGGAAGAAAATAAGACAAGATGTTTCCAAATTGGAATTAACTGGAACTTTTTTACAGCCAAGAAAACCAGAGCTGGGAGTGGATTCGTTTCAGGTGGTGCGAAAATCGTCACAAAAATCATTACATGCGAACTATTGGAAATACATTGGAGACCGGCTAGATACTGCAGCGTATCACAACATAAGAAAACTATATGAGTACGATAGCTTGGTTGATGACGCGTCATTACAAATCCCCCATGTTCACCACCCTGATCGTTTGATCACACACGCCACCACCCCCTGCCTCCCACACCCTCCCACAAACCACGTCTGGATCCGGGACAAAAAATGTAAATACCCTTTTGCACTCCGCAATCATATGGGTAACTCACATACCAAATTTGTTTGAATTCCATCTAACTGTTTTGGAGGAAATGCATTACAATCAGTTTCGCAACCTTTTGATTCACCAATCCCACCCCACCCCGCCTCCACCGGGACGAGGCCAATTGTTCATGGGCTCATCCAGTCCACATTGATATGGGTAACTCATATACCAAATTTGGTTGAATTCCGTCCAACGGTTTCTGAGGACTCGCATTACAATAAATTTTCTGATCTTTTGACCCCCACCCCCCACCCCCATTCCCCAGCCCATGGGACGGGGCCAAATGTAAATGTGCTCCTACACTCTGCATTGATATGGGTAACTCACATTAAATTTGGCTGAATTCCGTCCAAAGGTTTAAAAAAACAACGGGGATATTGTAATCGCCTCCGTCTGTCTGTCCGTCTGTCTGTCTGTCTGCCCATCACGCTATATCCTCCCAAACCGTTGGGTGGAATTAAATCAAGGTATGGGCGTTACCCATATATTTCAGCTTTGCAGGATGATATATAGATTGAGATCCGCCTCCAGGGGGGGGGGGGGGGGAGGAGTGGAAGGGGTCAAATGGTCAAATCACTTGTAACGCACATCCTCTGGAATCGTTAGACGGAACTCCACCAAATTTGATATCTGAGTTACCCATATGATTGGGGAGTGCAAGAGGCCATTTAGAGTTGGCTGCGCCCCCCCCCCCCCCCCAGTGGGGTGGGGGAAGAGGTCAAAAGGTCAAATTTTAACCTGCGGAAATTGATTGTACCACATCTCAGAAACCGTTGGCCAGAATTCAGCCACATTTTGTATGTGAGTTACCCATATCAATGTGGAGTACATGAGCACATTTACATTTTGCCGCCGTCTCAAGCGTGGGGTGGGGGTCAAAACGTTAAAAAATTGATTGTAATGCAACTCCTGACACTATTGGACGGAATTCAGCCAAATTTTGTAGGTCAGTTACCCACATCAATGTGGAGTGGATGAGAAAATTCACATTTGGCATCGCCCTCAGGGGGTGCAGGGTGGGGTCAAAAGGTCATGAAGTTTATTGTAATGCAACTCCTCTGAAACCGGTAGACGGAACTGAACCACATTTGATATCTAAGTTACCAATATGATTGCGGAGTGCATGAGGCCATTTAGATTTGGCTCCGCCACCATGTGGCGGGAAAGCGGTTAAAACGTCAAATTATAACCTACGAAAATTGATTGTAACGCTTCTCCTCCGAAACCATTGGGCGGAATTCAACCAAATTTGGTATGTGAGTTACCCATATTAATGTGGAGTGGATGAGCACATTTATATTATCCCCCCCCCCAGCAGTGGGGGATGGGGTCAAAAAGTCATGACATTGATTGTAATGCAACTCCTCTGACGCTGTTGGACGGAAATCAACCAAATTTAGTATGTCAGTTACCCATATCAATATGGAGTGGATGAGCACATTTAAATTTGGCCCCGCACCCGGGGTGTGTGTGATGGGGTCAAATGTTCATGAAATTAATTGTAATGCAACTCCTTTGACACGGTTGGACGAAATTCGACCAAATTTGGTATGTGAGTTATCCATAATTATTGCGGAGTGCAAAAGGACATTTACATTTGGCTCTGTCTCTGGGGTAGGTAGTGGGGGTGTCAAAAGTTCAAAGTGGTGAATGTGGGGATTTACGATGAGATCGCCATCAACTGATCAATCTAGTTTTCTTTAGTTTCATGGTTTGTAGATAGGTAAAAATGGGTGAACTCTGTTTTGGGTTCATACATACGGATATTCTCTATTTTTAGTTTGCTTGCAGCTATTGGGAGAAATTTGTCAATGGTTTTTTTTCCTCGTCTACGAAGTCCGCGTAATTGGCATATTCCATCTCTAGCAGCATATTCAGTATTGACACCGGGGAGGGTGTGGGTGTTCGATCTTGTTGAATTTTCCCACACAGATTTCAATGCAGCAGCAAGGCTACAGGTGAAAATCACAGGGCAGCCGATTGATGTCTAAAACGCTACAGACTTCACTGACTTGAATCGTACACTCAGCTTGGTGTCTGCAAGTAATAGTCCCACTAGTCATAACTCATCTTCATTGCAACTGGCCTGGCGTAGTACATTCAGAATCTTTGAGTGTTTAATTGTGCCGAAAGCTCGTGGCATATCAATACCCATTTTGTGGAAATCCCAGTGTTTGGACATGATACTGACACAAGCATGCGTTGAGCCCATGCAATGTCTGCGCAGCTGCGTCTAAAGCCACTTTTAATTGACCTGGTGAAGTCATTGATCTTGTCTCAGAATCCACAGTGCAAGGGCTCATCATTGTTGTCAGTGAAAGGTTCCTTGAACCATTCTCCAATTTCGTCGGTCTTGCCGTGGTCAGTCCTTCAGGGTTGTGTACAGTGAGTGAAGTGTAGTCAGTAACTTCCATGGCTCGCGCCAACCAAAAAACTTTGTGACAGTCATCCATGGTAGAGATTTCATCAGCTATGGAGCCTGCTTGTTGAATAGCAAGATCTTTTAAGAGTTCACTGATGTCACGCATAATGTTATTGCATTCTCTGCATAGTTTGATGCGGTCTTAACTCTGGCCACTGTGATAGATGCCCAGCCATAATGTGTTCTGCTCTGCTGATAGTTTTATTACAACAGGTTCATCAGTATACCTACTTGTTGTTTTTTTAGAACTCCTATGGTGCTGGTAGCCGATGATTCCATACATTTCAGTATTTTGACTAGGACTTCGTTTGGATCGAAGCTGACGTCTGTGTTAGCTAGCTGCTCCCCGAGGGCCTTGTTGTATGACATTTGATTGCCAGTGTTGCTGATGAGCGTGGGTGGTTGTACCTGATTCTACCCTCTTGCCTGGTATGGCATTTATACATTAGATAGAGATGGCTCATCTGAAGGCGTGGAATGACTGGCTTATGGTCGAAATTGAGGTCCGCATCCCAAAGTAGGGGTTTTCCTTCTTGATCGCATAGTATGAGGTCTATTTGGTTGAAGACTGCTGTTGTAGCCTTCCTTTGAGGCTTTGCAATCAGCAATGTGTCCTATCCATGTTCTCCGGTGACGGCATGGGTATTGGGGGTGGTGTTATCGTTTTGCCATGGCATCTATCCTTCCTTATTTTCTACTAGCCAGTTCAAAAGTTATTAAGTATTTACATCATTTATCCATGGTGAAAGCTGTATTTGTGGCAAATAGGCCATTGGAAATCTGTTGTGTTGTTGTGTGCCCTCTCCATATGACCCGATGCATAAGCCAAGTCCTAAATTTTTGTCCGCATTGCCGAGTTTACCCAGCTTGGCGTTGCCGCATTGCCGAGTTTACCCAACTTGGTGGTGAAATCTCTACACATGAACAGTTGCCATCTGGCTGGGATTGTAACGCCAGAGCTCAGCTATGCATAGAAGGAATCTAATATTGATGGATTCTCTTTGTTTTTTTCAGGAGTTGGGGCATATGCATTGACTATGCGACATGTTAGTGGTGGTGACTTTTCGCGCTGGTATAGTTAGGTCAGTGAATGCAATTCAATCACTAACATATCCAAAACTAATGACAGTTCAATATCCTTGGTCAAATTACAAAGCCTAAACCCCGGTATGTGGCCTGTTTTTGCTGCATGAGTACTGGCTTATGGCCTGTCTCAAGTTACTGCCCTGATTGGGTAGTGATTTTAGTCTCTCGAATGCATGTGATATCGATGCTATAATGTTCACAGTCCATACCGGAGGTTTGCCTCTTTGATGTTGCAGTCAGACCATGTACATTCCATGTGGCTATGGTAAGCCCCTGGGACGATCGCGTCGTCTGAGGATGTCGAACGCAGTTTCTAGTTTGAAGAAGGTTAGACATAATCGGAGTTGCCTCTGTATGCCGATGTCAACCGGCAAGTGGGTGGGGAGATGACACCTCCTCGCCAGTCTCCTCCGTAAGAACCAACTTTGTTACGAATCTAAGTCATCAATGCTCGACAGCTGACATCCGCAAATATGTAATGCTTTCCCGAAAATCAAGGGACTACCTGCAGCCTAACCAAAGATTTATTGAGTAGATTTCAATTTATTTTAGCATTTTTCAGGAACTCAATAAGGATAACTCTGCTAATCACAGCCAGATTTCACTCAAAAGCAATCCCAGTCAAAGTCTCGTGCAGATTCTTGTATTCCAAAGTTTGAACTGAATAGACGCAGTTTAACTCAAGATTTCTTAAGTAGATTCCAAATATTTGTGTGATTACAACCGAATGTCGGCCATATGAAATTCCAGTCAATGTCTCATGTGGAAGGATGTATTTCCAAAAAATTAACTGAATCCATGCGGGTCAACTGAGGTTATCAAGCGGAAACCAAATAGGCACACAGATGGATGGACAGGATGGATGGACGGACGCGCACACAGACTGGAACTGTTTCTAAGTCCTCGTCGACCATGAAGGGGGTTCACTGAGGTAATGATGTGATTATAGACATAAAGGATATTAAAAAATCAATGCACTGGCGGCACAGACATTTTCCATGAATTTTCACAACCAGCCCAGACAATAAATTCAGTGCATAAATATTTTCATCTGAACTCATATCGTTTAATTGACGTCAATTGACAGTGGTAATTATGTACATTGTTAGTTCTTCGTACTTCGCGCATACGTAACCAGCCGGATTGGGATAATTTGCAGTAATATCAGCATCTGGAGCGCTACCAGATCTGAAAAAGTCCTCCACAAGTCTCAAGGAGTGCTTGGGTGGCCTGTAGTTAGGATTCTTGTTGAACAGCTACCATTTTGAATAATTTATATAAGTCTGCCTATCCGAATGCACCAATCAGATTTTTGTATAAGGCTGCGCCCATCATACATATTCATCCCGGTTTGGCTTTGTTTGATTATAGGGATTATATGTATACTTGTCTACAACTCTTGGATTTCTTAGAAGTTATTGATTGGAGTCTGTCGAGTCCCTGATTCCAGGTCCCATTCCCGCCATATCTATGTATGATTACTTTATTCTGCGGCTGTAATAGTAGAAACGTCCTACAGCGGCAATCGGTCCTTCTTCGCAGCCCACTGTGTCTTGTTCTCAGCCGAAAGCCTTAGCTTCCTCAGGTTCATTCTTGACTTGAGTGAACCGAGTCCTGCTTTCTTGAAGTCACCTCGTAACACGCTTAGCAGATTTATGCAATGACGTCCTCTCCTGGCTTTGTATTTGCCGGCTCCGAGTAGGGGGAATTCCAAGGCTTTTGTGCTGGTTCCTCTTCTGGCATCCTTAGCACGTGGCCAAACATGGACCATCTTTGCTGGGCGACTTTTACAGACAGCTGCGACGTATTACACTTCTTGTACTGTGCATCATTTGAAATTATGCTGTCTGGCCATCGGTGTCCAGTGATGGTGCGTAGGTGTTTGCGGTGACAGGCATCGAGTTTGTCCAGAGCTGCCTATGGAGCTGCCCAGCTGCTACAGCTATACAGCATCAAGGATACGCAGGTTGCATTATATAAACGTAGTCTTTTTATCAGGGGCATCTTTGATCTAGGAATCCATAGCTTCCAGCAGGACTGGAAAGCTATGTTCCCCATGATGCAGCATGCAGCAATGTCAGCAGTACTGCAAAACAGTGAGCCCAGGCATTTACTTTTCCTCTATGGTTCGCCGTCACGAAGTGGGTCGTCATTTTCTTTATTTTCATGCTTTGTAGATAGGTATATGTGGGTGAACTCTGTTTTGGATTCATTCATAAACAGATTCTCAATTTTTAGTTTGCTTGCAGGGCTATTGGGAGAAGTTCGTCAAGGGGTTTCTTTTCCTCGGCTATGAAGTCCATATCGTCGTCAAATTCCATCTCTAGCGGCATACCCAGTATTGACACTGGGGTTGGGTGGGGTTGTAGGGTGGGGGGGGGTGTGTGATCTTGTGGAACTTTCCTGCATGGATTTCACTGAAGCAGCAAGGTAACAGGTGAAAAGTCTAGGAGACAGACCATCTCCCTGTGGGGGGGGGGGGGGCTATTGATTTCTCAAACTCTACAGACTTCACTGACTTAACTCGTACTCCCAGCTTGGTGTCTGCAAGCAGTAGTCTCACTAGTCGCAGCTCATCTTCATTGCAACTGGCCTGGTGTAGTACATCTAGGATCTGTGAGTGTTTAATTGTGTCGAAGGCTCGTGACATTTTGTGGAAATCCCAGTGTTTGGACATGACTACCGACACAAGCATGCGTTGAGCCCATACACTATCTGTGCAGCTGCGTCCATGTTTGAAGCAATTTTGACATGGTCCACCGAAGTCATGGATGTTGTCTCAGATGCGGCAGAGAGTAACATTGGATAGGATTTACTGTATGCTGTTGAGGAGCACAATGGGCCGCAGATTGACTGGGGGAGGGGGGTGGGGGCAGGTGTCTTCTTGAGCTTGAGTAGCGCGATACGGGTGCCTGGTCTACAGCATAAAGGGAAAGTGGTGCATAAAAGCTGAATTGATTAGGTGCGTGATCGGTTTTGAGATAATATCACTTATTTGAATAGTTCATTGCTCATGCCATCAGGTCCAGATACACATCCATTTTTCAGAGCTTTAAGTTCTTTCACAACGTTTGTTGTTTTAATTGATGTTAGTAACGGCCTGGGGTCTCCTAAGAACGGGTGCAAGGGCCCATCATGATGATCAGTGAACTGTTCATTGACCCATTCTTGAATCGTCTCGGCTTTGCCCTGGTCAGTCCCAATAAAGTGTCCTTCAGAGTTGTGTACAGTGAGTGGTGGTGTGTAGTCTGTAACTCTCAGGGCTCGGGATGCCCGAAACATTTTGTGACAGTCATTCATGGCAGCGATTTCATCTGCTAGGGAGTCTGCTTGTTGAATAGCAAAATCTTTTAAGCGTTTGCTAATGTGGCGCAGAATGTTATTGCGCTCCCAGCGTAGGTTGGTGCAGTCTTCACACTGGCCACTTTGATAGATGCGCAGCCGTAACGCTTTCTGCTCTGCTGACAGTTTTACTACTAGAGGGTCGACAGTATACCTAGTTCCGTTGTTTTTAATAACACCTATGGCGCTGGTAGCTGATGATTCCAAAGATTTAGGTATTTTGCTTAAGGCTTCGTTTGGATCGGAGCTGACGTCGATGTTCGCTATTTGCTCCCCAAGGGCCTTTTTTTATTACATTTAAGTGTCAGTGTCGCTGGTGAGCATGGGTAGGTTGTAGATGACTCTACCCTCTTGTCTGGTATGGCGTTTATGCATTAGGTAGAGATCGTTCATCTGAAGGCGTGTAATGACTGGCTTATGGTCATATCCAGGCTGGTTTTATTTCAGTCTTTTATTAGTAACTCCCACAGCTTTTACAATGGTACCCATTTAGACTCCTGGGTGGAGAGAGGCAATGTTCCCAAAGAGATAGTGCATAGCTCAGGCGAACCGGGTTCTCCGGCTAAATAGTCCCGAGCTCTAGCCACTACACCAGCTAGGCTGCCGCCTCCATTCGGATTTCGTTGGCATCGAGAGCCTTGTTATATGAGACTTTTGTTCGTGTGAAAATTCCAGGCATCCATTGGACGCCTGGAATTTTCACACACTGAACAAAAATCGAATGTTACATACAGCCTATTTATTGGGGCATAGGAACCTTAAGATATATATTCTAGAGCCAACTGTCTTAAAGAACCACTATATTTTTTGTTCCCAAAGGGCATGCAGTGTCTCTTTAAAGGTAATGGCCTACGGGACAGTGTGGCACTAGCGGCAATGGTCGCCGCGTCTGGTCAGCAACTATAATGAGATCTATATTGAAAAGGCCGGTTCGCTGGTGAGAGCAATGGGCCTTTCCACTGTATCCATACATCATATGACGTCATAATCAACTGCGGGCGGGGGGGGGGGGGATAGGATGACATCACAATCAATGATGTCATTATGAACGTTCGATAAGTACGCCGTGAACGCATAGTTGAAGATGGACGTGAACGCATAGTTGAAGACGGACTATTGTTGTACGAATTGTATGGCTTTACTATTTAATAAATATCCTGATCAGATATTTTGAAACTAATTTTACTGGGCGCTGTTGCTGCGATAGGCAGCAACACCACCCAGTCAAATTAGTTACAGAATATGCAACAGATTAACTTTATAGTTTTCAGGAAATTGAGTCAGGGCATTCGGCGATCGATCAATCCGAACACGGCGAGGAGTGGGTGGAGCTTAACTAGTGATGGGCCGGGCATAGCTAAAACTGGACAGGTCCATTCCAATACAACATCGATTTTAAGTGCACGCGGACGCCAACCACATTGGTGGCGGTCTAGTCCTCACTGGAGCCAGTATCGTATCCGAGATCGCGGACAGACAGACGACGACTAATCACGGAACGAGGACTATCGGATGTCCGTTGAAGCTATAATGGGACTGCAAAATGAGAGTCCACTACGCGTGGAAAAGTAATGTACGTGTTCTGGCAAAATTAGAATCAGCGAATCTCTTAGATATATTCTCAGAAAAGGAAGTAGATGGAATGTAACCGAGCTTGCATGCTATGCACGACTTTACTATCCAGACAAATAATACAAAATAATTCATAGAACTGAATATGATTACTTTATAGCAAAGAAATAATAATTTTACTGTTAAATTGCCATTATTAATTAGGCCTATAGTCGGTCTGCCACCTTTTTGTTGGATAAATGATGTTCAACTTGAAAATATGTTTCCGCAACAACTGTTTTAAAATTAATACTGGGTTAATTATCAACAATTTCGTACAAAATGGCGTTAGTAAAAAGGGTACTATTTCCATTTGTGGTGCGTGCGTGTGTGCGCGTGTATGCGTGCGTGTGTGCGCGCGTGTATGCCTGTTGTCCGATTAATTCGTGACCATCATTAGCTTGTCTCTGATAACCACTCGGACAGACATGACAGGCCCTCTGATAACGCATTGGCCCGGTATTGGTCTAGTACGGGCCCAGTCACCTGCATTACCTAGGGACCGGTTCCGGGTGCCTCTCCAAATATTTGACAGGATAACGTTCAAGGTTGTAGAAGGGCCAGGTTATTGTTGATCGTTTGTTGTTGTTGTTGTTGTTGTTGTGGTTGTTGTTGCTGGTGGTGGTGGTGGTGGTGGTGGTGGTGGTGGTGGTGGTGATGGAGGTGGTGGTGGTGGTGGCGGCGGTGGTGGTGGTGATGATGTAGGCTGTCGCGGCAGTGGTGGTGTGGGCGGTGTTGGCGAGGACGGTGCCGGTGGTTTCGTATTAATCTCATCTCGTGTTTGCCATTGACTATCTGTCTATCCCAGGCATGGGCCTATATTCATATTATGAGTGGGTAGAAAGAAATTTTATTTTGAGATCAAAAGGTCAAACATCAAGCTCACGGGGTCACTTAGTGCATACCGGAATACACATTTTCGTCGATAACTCTGCAATGCACGCAGGTAGAATCGCCAAATCGGTAACATACATTCATATAGTTGGCTAGAACCAAAAATTTGGTTTCAGATAAAAAGGCTAAAAGAATCTAGGTCACTGGGTCACTAAGTGCATCTAGAATACACAAATAGGTAAAATCACCAAATTTGGCACATCCATTCATATTACAGGTGGCCAGAAAGTCTGGGTTTCAGGACAAAGCAGCCAATATGTAGGTCACGGGGTCACGATTTGAATACACATTTTTGGCCACAACACTGGAATGCACGAAGGTAGAATCACCAGATTTAGCACATGCATTCATATTGCGACAATTTGTGATTGCTTTGCGTGTGAGGTCACCGGATCAATTATCTAGGTCAGGGGGGGGGGGGCACTAAATGAATTATTAAGATAGAGAGTTAAGGCGAAAATCGTGAGTCAGCATCTCCCTCGAGTGCATTCTAGGTTTTTTGTGATTATGCCTGATTCTATCACTGGTTGTCCGAGTCTGCTTTGAACCCCAGCCGGTCATGTGACAGATACTTAGATGATCATCACGAGTCGGTCATGCCCATCCAAATATCCGACACGGCCGGTTGATGGCTAAAACAGACTCGGACTAAATCATTGGTAATCTAGATTAAATACATACCCTGTGCCTTCCACAACAAAACATAGCCGAGCTAGCCTCCCAGAATGTGAGCCACAAGATGAGCATGGAGGACGACGACTCCGATGTGCAGATCAGCCGAGCGTCCGATGCTATCGGCCAGCAGATGTCAAAACGCACCACGTAAACACTTACTAATGTCTGTTTCGCCTGGTATAGTATCCATATGCTTACACGTCCACCAACTCAATGTATGCTAGAAATGGGTGATTTATGACTAGGCTTATTCCAAATCCGAATTAAATTAATTAATTTATAAACGTATCCGATCCGTCCTAATTTGATCCACACATATACAATTTGCCATAGTCGTCTATCTACCCATTCGTTCGCTTGTAATAAAGCGGTTCTTCCCATATAGTCTATATAGCTAATCTATGCCAAGAGATCTCGTATAATTCTCATGGCGTCTTCGATGGTTGAGGTTCTTATAGTTCTAATAAAGTCCGACATTTTAACACATAGTTAGTTTTGTCTATGCCAAGGGACTCATTGCTTCTCCTGGCGTATTTGACGTTACACTCTGCTTATGAATGCGGCAATGTCTTTTATCCCTCCACACGAGAACGATGTAGATTTAATTTCCGTGGTGAAAATGTAAAATCCTAACACTACTAGGAGTTCTATCATGATAAAATCCATAGTCGCCATGATCAACGACGCCCAGTCATCATCAACGATGCGTCACGTGGCTCTACCGGTACCAAGAGAAAACACACCACGCTTATATGTCAAGGAATTGTGTTCCTGTTGCCATAGTTACGCACGTAGCGCGATGATGGTCAGTTGGGCTTAATGACCAATATAGTCCAAGAGAGCATCGCTGAAGGACACCAGATGAAACATCTCAATGAGCAATAAAATAGTTTATGTTGTTTCATTCATGTTCGTGAGCAGAGCAGCGTATCGCACGTGCATCTTGTCACCAGGTAACAGCGGTGGCAGGTGTAGTTGAGTTTCAGAGTGTCAGGCACTGCAACAGTATTAACAGGCTCGAGCACTCACGCGCGCGCGCTTGTAGCATGTACACTAACAAAAGCGGTATTCTCGTGAGTATTGTCTTGCGTTCTCGATTCCAGCCATGCAGCATCGATGAAATACGCACACGCCTGCGTTACGTGAATAGATTTATTTCCACGCTTGAATAGATCGATACTACGGGGCTAAAATTATACAACTATTAACTTAAGCTCGTTATTACATTAGACGTAGTATTTGAGCACACATTGACACTCTGCACACTGTTGTAGACGCCTTAAAACTATAATTGTTAAATACGACGAGGAAAGGAATCTTGTAGGGGGCCTACTATCAACGAGGAATCAGTGTAGGCTAGGTTACTTTCCAGTTTCAGAGAGAATATCGGCGCCATTCTTCTTTTATCCGCGAGGTTGCTCGCTGTTTAATAACGCATGATAACGGTTACATATTGGATACTCAATGAGAGTGCTGCATCCAGTGTTAGAGAACTTACATTTTTGCATAATATGCATCCTATCTAACTAACAGTTCCGGTTCTGCTTTGACCATGCAAGACAGGCTAGAGCAACTGGTTACATACTTAGTAAAGTTATCCACAGCGACACAGGCGTCAGCAGACGTATCGATACGTCAGTATCAGTAGCAGCAGCAAGATGTTATGCAAACAGCACCGGCATATATGATCAGATAGCAGTGTGTATCCTTGACATAACGCATCAGTTATATTCAAATTGCCTGTTTAATTGTCGCCTTTCTAGATCTTCCCGACATGATCCACCCAGAAAGAACACGTTTCAATACATCTGCATTAATAAACGTCGTCAGCCGAGTCTGTGGAAAACTGAATCCACAAGAAGACAGGCGGATTTCATCCTCTTACCAAAGCCACCACCGCCACCACCATGATCGCACAACAGCAATATCGCAGAGCGACCGAACACTTCCTATAGCAATGGCATAGAAATCCTCGATGTTCACGCGCAGTTTGAGGATCATCCGTGTGTCTCACAAACTATGCCGGTGTACTCCGCTTGCTTTCCCAGAACTACCACATTTCAATCAACGAAAGACTCACACAGACGAACCGTTGTCATTTGACCGTTGTTGGTTGTGTTATTCGATTTCAGATGCCTTAGTAGCGCTAGAGAACGCGACAGACTGAGACAGTGTGTACTATCATCAGATTCAAAGACAGCTAGGATGATACAACATTATATCATTTCCCGTCGTCATCGCAGCACCTGCCACCATCAATCATCATAATTAGTGTGGCACAGCTCATCTGGTTCTGTAATAACAAATAACGCATAAGTCGCACACGGCATGACGATGTGTGATTAAAATACGTAATCTTGACCAAGCTCTATTTCGGCCATCTGTCCACCACCACACAGCCAGCCATCACCACAGACTTCCCTATACAAAGCCAGCATCATCGGTAGTATGCTGTCAGCAGCTATATCGACCTCTCGTTGACACGATTCTATCGACTGGTTGGTCTGGCTGCTCAAGCAATCGCGCGCCAAGCAAAAAGCAGCCTGTCACCACTGCTTCATTACGGGATCCGGCGTCCATGCTCGGGGCCACTCAATGAACAACACACCGCCGCACCAGCCAGCTTGGCAATATCATAAGCCGATTCTATGTCCATCTAGATCTCAGAAAGCACACACTGCATGCCGTGCGGTTGCAGCAACCACGACGGAAGCCGACATGGAGAAATATTTACAGGTCTTCTATAATTGCATGTTGTATTCTGGACCTGTGGTCAGTGATCGATATTATCTCGGCTCTGCTCCCCAAGATATTCTTTATTGACAAATCCACTAGTAGCATATATATGTTATTATATTGAATTGGTCAGTTATGGGAAGCCTATGGGGTTGAAGTCGATAGTTAGCGGTTTAGTTTCTACACACAAAAGATTTCCTAATTACTGTTCAGTCCATGTTACATATGAAGATATAGTGAATGTCGTTGATTCATTTCCAAGTTTGAAGCCATAATTTCTTCATTTAAATTGTAGGTAATAAGTACTATATCTAGACATTCTAGCTATACTGTAGATTTAAAAAAACAAGCATTTTGTAAGTATTGCTTTGCAATCCATGTCCCCTACCTGGTGATATAAATCTTTAGAGAGTGACAGACAAAAACTCCATTAAAACTTGACAGAAGCATCTGAAGCTCGAACTTGATCTGTAACTTCTCATAACATAGCAATAAACCAAGTTTCGGTTATAGATGGTGAAGGAGAAAGAAAAAGTCTTGAAAGCTGATATGTTTGTAAGTCGAACGGGGACGTAACTCCATCAAAAAATGACGCAAACGCCTGAAACTCGAATTTGGTCTGTAATTTCTCATAATAAAGCGATGTAGCAATTCTCAATAGACTATCTTGAAAGACTGCGAAAAAACGTGCGGGAAACTAATATTGTTCGTAATTCATAAGACTAGAGAACGCGAGGCATAACTCCATGAAAAATTTACGAAAATGTCTGAAACTCGAATTTGCTCTGTAACCCCTTAGACTAAAGCGATGTACCAATTTTCCCTTAAATATCTTGAAGGATTGCGAAAAGTGCGGAAAGCTAATATTTTTCGTCGAAAGAGGGCATAACTCCATCAAAAATTGACGCATACCCCTGAAACTCGAACTTGGTCTGTAACTTCTCATAACAAAGCAATGTAGCAATTTTCAGTATAATATCTTGAAAGACTGCAGGAAAAAAAGTGCGGAAACTAATATATTTTGTATTTCATAGGTCGAAACTTTCATAACTCCATTGAAAATTGACGCATATGCCTGAAACTCGAACTTGGTCTGTAACGTCTCATAACAAAGTAATATACCAATTCTCGGTGCGGAAAACCAACTGCAACAGACGGACACAGACGGACGGACGGACAGACGGACGGACGGACTGTCTGAGTGCAAACCTATAGTTCTCCCCTCCCCCCCCCCACCCAGGTTTTACCGGTAGGGGAATAATAATGTGACTATAGGCAGCGAAAACCGTCAGTCGAATTGTTTCAAAATAGTCATCGTATTCCATCTTCAACAATAGATACTAGGACTTATTTGCGCGAACAATCGACAACGATAATTGAATATGGACATTATGACTGATAATATCTGGACATTGGTCAGACGATACCAAACGGAGGCTGACGTCCGTCAATAAATATAGAACATCATCAAGTGACCGTTAATTCAATAGTCGCTATCTTGACTAAGTGAATCATCGCCTGCTTTCATTCATCGGCATGCACCAGCCAGGCGTCTGATGATGGCGATTATGATGATGGTGATGGCGCTTGAGGAAGTAGCAATCGCACATCCCCTGATAACGCAGGTTACTGGGCCAATACTGGGCCTCACTGCACCCCACCCCCGTATTGGGCCAGAAAAAATACCATCCCACAATGCATTGTTCACAACTCGATTGGCTGATAGACACGCCAGACAAAGTGCGCCCAACATTGCTTTAATCGCACTTTAAGCCGTTTATATGAAGAGTTATATCATACTATTATTGAAGTGATATGTTGCAAAAAAAAGCCGCGCCAATTTTCTACACGTTGATGTAATAATTATACTATCTTTATATTTTTGTAAACTGTTGTCTAGTTAATTATGTATTTAGTGAACTTGGTAGGTTATACAAGTGTGTATTTTAAATCGTGTATCGATAATTTGCTTCCATAACAAAAATAGTAAATGTCTGTAGTCTATGGCTAACGGCTCAGTAGCGCCATCGCTGAAAAGGCCATGGTAATACATCTAAAGAAATCCACACTTGATCTGAGAATTAAAAAAAAAAGTAGACCTGTCTAATTTATCATTTATTTCAACGATAATTCACCTTTCCAGAGTATCCGTCCATCATCTGACCTCGTATGACGTCATAATCAGCTCAGCGCGTGTATGATGACGTCACTATCATTACGTCACAAAGGGTTCTATATAGACCGTCATCAAATCTAAAAAAGTCCGACACGTTGTATGAATTGTATGTATTTGTAATTCTTTGCTATTTAATAAACATGCTGTTGAATATGTTGAAACTAATTTGACTGTGCGCTGTTGCTGCCTTAGGCAGCAACAGCACTCAGTCAAATTAGTTTCAAAATAATCAACAGCTTACCTGTGTAGTTTTTTTTATGGAAATTGATAGTCAGGGTGTAAAGAGATCGATCGATCCCAACACGAGCGAGGTGTGGGTGGAGCTTAGATATAGATGGGCGGGGAATAGCTAAAACCGGAAAGGTCCATTGAGTAAGCTCTAGCTACTCGCTTCAACAGCAGTAAAATAATTTGAAAAAATGCATCCCGCATAACCAAAGACCCATTCATTCAGAGCCGGATCAAGCCTAGTTGGGGCCCAGGGCTAAATAGTTGTAAGGGCCCCTTATAATGCTATTTACTGTAAGTGTGATTTCAATGGACCTTTCCAGTTTTAGCCATGCCCCGCCCATCTATAGCTAAGCTGCACCCACACCATGCTCGTGCTGGGATCGATCGATCTCTGAACTCCCTGACTATCAAATTCCAGAAAACTATGCAGGTGAGCTGTTGAATATTTTGAAACTAATTCGACTAGGTGCTGGTGCTGCCTATGGCAGCAAAAGCGCCCAGTCAAATTAGTTTCAAAATATTCGACAGTATGTTCAACAGATTACGTGTATCGTGATTGCAAAAGTGAGATACTGGGATTAAAACGTTCAAATTGGTAAAACGCGATAACGGTTTTTGATTTGGGGGCCCCTTATCTTTTGCGGCCCCGGGGCTGTAGCCCTGTTAGCCCTTGCCTTAATCCGGCTCTGCATTCATTGAACAGAGACCGCCTTACGTGGCCAATGTGCCATGGTCACTTATTATAAAGAAGCATACGCCACACTGCGGGTCCAGTGTGATTAAGTAAACGTGAGATATAAACAGCGAAGTTGAGATAAACAGAATATGTTAAAATATTAATGTTGAAAAAACCCACCAATACAAGATCACAATGACACGCTGTTATTATCACACTGATATTGACCTTTTGACTCCAAATCACATTATGTTATGCTTTTCATTGCTAAGTTGAGCTAAACGTACAACGTTAATATTGAAAAACAGGTTTAAAAAAAAAAAAATGTCTTAATGCCATTTACCTTTGATCTATTGGCCCAACGGTCATTGTGTCATACAACGAAGTATATCTTCAAGTTTTGGTCCAGCAAGATTAACCAAACGTGAACTGCAAAAAAAATTAATAATATGGATAAACTGGAATACTCCATCAAGGTAGTAACAAGTACGACAATCATAGTGCTGAAAACTATGTCTACATCCGGAGCAATTCAATTCCATAATTGGGTCAGCGTGTCCTTAACCTTTGAATATTTGGCCACAAGATCGACAGGCTTCTTCAGACAACAGAGGGCAAGATTCCTCCATACTTTGGTGAGGGTCCCTCCAGTAGAACCTGCGTTATGCATACTTTCTGTAATTCCGCCCCATGACCTTGACCTTTGACACTAAAGCAGCAAGGTTCTTAGAATAAACGAGAGCAACCACCCACCAACGGGTTTTTTTCTTCTAAAAATGGAATACGTTGCCAGCCACCCCCACCCCTCCACCGCCGCGCTCCACTTTATATAAATAGGAAAGTAACAATTACCACAGAGCCAAATTTGTTTCAAAATAATTCATTAGTTTACATGTATGTTTGTGTTTAAATTGAGAAACTATTGTTTAAACGATTAACACAATTTCATTTTAATTTTTAATTTTTATGACAATAAAAATGAAAATATCGGCGTTTGGACATTTTAGTGATTTCAGTAGCAACTGACACCACCACCACACACCGCACCACCCCCATCCACACCACGCGACCTATCATACAAATGCATGCATGTATACATGAATGTAACCACACGTCCACAACTATAGAAGCATGAATCAAGTGCTCTTGTAAGATTCACTAATCAAATGATAGAGTGTTTCTATTAGTGGGGCGGATATGTAACAAATTTGAGGTAAGATGTTCCATTATGGCAGAAAGCATGAAATTTGGCATATAGGTGGTTTAAGGTATGCTGAACATAATTAGATGCGGTGCCACGTGATTCTACAAAGGGAACCCATTCAAAATGGCGGATTCAAAATGGCGGCCTTCCCAGCGGAAAATCTGCATTACTCAAGTTCTAGATGGAGTAGAGGGCTGGAATTGATGACAAATTAAGGGTTTCTTGGGTCACTGGTTATGATTTTACCCATTACAATACTCTAAATAGATAAACATGCTGAAAAAATATGTTGTTGTTGTTGTTGTTGTTGTTGTTGTTGTTGTTGTTGTGGTGGTGGTGGTGGTGGTGGTGGTGGTGGTGGTGGTGGTGGTGGTGGTGGTGGTGGTGGTCGACGTCGTCGTCGTCGTTGCTGTAACATTTGTAAATTAGTAGTATTATTGCTAAACGTTTGTACACACATGTTCCGGGCGGAACATTTTAGAAACAAGTTTTCGCTACTCAAAACAAAACTTCGTTACTCAGAAAACGGCTCACAAGTTCTCAGCCTTGGCACATGATCAAGTCCACGAGCAGCAAAATGCTATTCTGAAGGGCGATGGTGGAATTACCGGAATCACAGAAAATGAAGCTGCTTTGAAACGATGGATGGTGTCAGGCCCAGAAATAGGAAGGATGATCAGCCAGTACGAAGTGAAACATACACACAGAAATATCAATGATAACTGTCACCATGAGCAGATTCCGAGTAAGCAGAAATTGTTTGCTTTAAACACAATTTGTCTTATTGATGCAATCGAGGAATGGGAAACCCATTTTTTAGATGACAGTTTTGACTTAGTGACTCTAGATACCAACGTCATTATGTCTGAGTCTGTAGTGAATGCGATCCGAACAGCAGAAGAACTAGGCATCAGACAGTACCACGCATTCGTCGCAGATTGACTATCTGTATCATCAAAATCGGTATATGACCCAATCCAAAAGAACAATTTGGCTTTGTTCAAATCAAAACAGGGGAAGAGTACCAGAACCAACAAGAAGCTTGTTGCAATGAAAAAAGATGTACAGTTATTCTCTAGACTGTACATTTCCTGCCAATCCAGAGACGGAGACCTTGATTCATTCTTTGAGCATGAGAATCATCCATGGCCCCCATCACTTGCTGAGAGCAACGCAATGCGCCAAGGCAGCAAATCAGATCTGATTGGATGTTTGGAAGCATTAGTAGCTCGTGCAGCTGATTGTCCAGAGGTTGAAGTCAAGATCACTGACGGAGCAGCTATGATGCATAATCTAGATCCCAAGAAATCAAACGTGGTTGTGAACACATTTGGAGATTTTGCAAAGCACGTCTTCCTCCCACACATTGCTAGACAACTACAGACGGTTAAAAGATTGGATGTTGTATGGGACGTGTATAAGGCGGGAAACTTTAAGACACACGCTAGAGAATTACGGGGACATGGTGAAGCTCTTCGTGTTGCATCGAGTACAAGACTCCCTCAAAATTGTAAAAACTTTCCTACGAGTTGATGCAAACAAAACAGGCCTCTTCACCTTTCTCGCACATACATTGGAGTCATTCGAGCTACCAGAAGGACAGATACTCGTCACATGTGAGGAAAACGTGCTGACGAGGTCAGAGCATGACGTCTCACAACTCGCGCCAACCATGCAAGATGAAGCAGATGGTAGAATGTTGCTCCACGCCTTCCATGTATATCACCAAGGTTATCGAACAATAATGATTCATGCTACAGATACAGACGTCGTAGTCCTAGCCATACGGACAGCAAACTTTCTTCATGGGTGTGATCTCTGGGTCACATTTGGCCATGGGAAGATGTCGCTATGTATCAGCTCATGGCATTGCAACAGTTTTTGGGTGCAGAAGCGTCACAAGGACTGCTATTTATGCATGCTTTCTCTGGGTGTGACACTGTGTCTGCATTTTGTGGGATTGGCAAGAAGACAGCATGGGAAGTTTGGAGGACTTCAGATCTATTCAAGTCACTATTTATGAGACTGTCTGATGCCCCAGCGTCTCTGTGTGACAATGACATGGAAACGCTGGGGAGGTTTGTCGTACTACTATACAAACGCACATTACCATTGTCAAAGGTTAATGAGGCACGAAAACGGCTTTTAGCTTTTGGCAACAGGCAGCTAGAAAACATTCCTCCGACCAGTGCAGCTCTGCTGCAACACACCAAACTTGCTGCATTCCAGGCAGGTCATCTTTGGGGCCAATCACTCCACGCAAATGCAAAAACGCCATCGCCAGCTGACTGGATTTGGGTCAGAGATGGAGACACTTGGTCACCGCAATGGAGTTTGCTTGCAGACGCATCTAAGGCATGCCAGGAACTCGTGAAATGTGCTTGCAAAAGTAATTGCACTGGCATAGTTGTGCTCATGCGGTGCACAGTGCGTGTGACGTCTGTGAATCATGATTCAACAATCAACAGCATCATGTATAGCCTTGCATACTCTAATAGGATAATTGAACGTATCTATAATCAAGTAATTTAAACTATTTCTAGATGCTATATTGCTTTTATTCTCAAGAGATGGATCTTTTAGATAACACATCTTAAAGAGCCACCATGTTTTGACATCAAACACAGGTGGTCGCTATGGAAGGATTGATATTTACATATTTAGAGTATTGTAGTGCGTAGAATTATAACGATTGACCCATGAAACCCCTAATTTGACATTAATCCCATCTCTCTACTCCGTCTAGAGCTTGAGTAATGCGAATTTTCCGCTGGGAAGGCGGCCATTTTGAATGGGTTCCCTTAGTAGAATCACGTGGCACCGCATCTAATAATGATCAGGATACCGTAAACCGTAAATATGCCAAATTTCATGCTTTCTGCCAGAATGGAACATCTTTTTCACATATCTGCCCTACTATATTGCTTGATTAGTAATTCTAACTCTAAACGCCTGCTAACATATTTATGGGGGTCAAGGGGCAAGTCCTAATGATCGGCACTCAACGTGTCAATAATGTGATTCTTGCGTTATCCTTGAATCGGGTATTGTTTTGCGGGTATTGTTTTGCGTTCTCTCGCGGACCGAAAAGCAAAATGTAGATTAATTAACCTTTTCACTCAGAAAAGCCTTGTTTTAATTTTAAATCAATTTCGGCATACAAGTAAGCTGTTGAATATCTTGAAAATAAAATAATTTAAACCGGAAAGATTTAAATTATATCGCAAATTAAATTTTGTACTCAAACAAAGACGGAACTCGAGCCCACCCCCAGCCGCCCCCAGACCCCCCCCCCCACCCCCGAACCCCAATCCCCCTGTCTACGAGCTTGAACTCTCACCTAAGCATGGTCGAACTCCATTCAATAAAACATAAAGTATTGTTCGGAAACGTAACATATTGACCGTAATACATTATTTATGCCATATTAAGTAGCAATGATCTTATCTTGATCTTTGACCTAAAATAAATACACATCTTCGTACCGCCAAGAATAACCTCCTACATAGGTAGGTGAAGATTCCTTCAGTAAAAATGTGCGGGCATACAGACAGACGGACGGACAGACAGACAGACGGACGGACGGGCGGACGGACGGACGGGCGGGCAGGCAGGCGGGCAGGCAGGCAGGCAGGCAGGCAGACCCCTCCATCAGCCCTTGAGTCGAGTGTCAATATAAGCTTAAGTGCTTAGCAAAACATCAATGTTGAAAGAACAGAATTGTGTAGTTTTGTTGAAATCCAAAGAAGCATTGTTGAATCGGCTAATGGCTACTAAAGCAAATGGAAAGTCATTCTCTTACAGAAAACGGGGAGGGATGCGACCTGTCGCTCACGTATCTGATATCAAAATCAATTCACCAAGTTTCAAATTGCCAAATCGCTTCAAACACGGGTACGAACTAGGCGGGGCTTAACTAGAAATGGGCAGGCATAGATAGACATGGTTCTCACCATTACTACGTCACTCCCTTTCAATGAACAAGTGACAATGGACCTTTCCAAGTTTATCCATCCATCATATGACGTAATATGACGTCATCATCAACTACGTGACGTAAGATGACGTCATAATCATGACGTCATGAATAACTCGATATAGTCCGTCTTTTGCGCTTAATAGTTCGACACGTACGAATTGTATGTCTTTACCATTTAATAAACATTCTGGTGAATATTTAGAAACTAATTTGACTGGGCGCTCTTTCTGCCATTGCTGTCTATGGCAGCAACAGCGTCCAGTCAAATTAGTTTCAAAATCTTTAACAGCTTAACTGTATAGTGTTCTGGAAATTGATAGTCAGGGATTTTAGAGATCGATCGACCCCAACACAGACGAGGTGTGGGTTGAGCATAGATAGAGATAGGCGGGGCATAGCCAAAACTGGAAAGGTCCATTGTAAGTACATATGGTCAAGTTCGACTGACGAACCATAGTTAGCTATAGTTAGATAGATCGCAATCAAACTTAAAACAGTTAACTAGCTAGTTAACTAAAATCGACGGAGCACCCGAGCTCGGTCGCAAATGGCTAGCACGCAATTTGCATAATATTCAAACTGGCGGACACCCCTCGCTGAATATAAAAGTGTAAATATTTCACTATATAACATGAGTTGGTGAAATAATACCTTCCTATTGTATGCCAATGCTCCCAAGGCCCATTTCCTTCCCACTTTATCTCGTATTGAGACTTTTAAACATCTTAGTGGATAAAAATAACCCATTTTCGTAGGCCATCAAAACAGACGACAGCAAAGGTTAATCAAGACAGGTATTCGGCTCCAAGTTTTCTGCAATAGTAATTCAACGGGGGAATCGGGTCCGACTCATTCGTATCTCGCGAGATCTCCTTCAATACTAGATCGAGAAAAGTACCTTTAAAAAGCATATCAATGTGGAGTACATGAGCACATTTACACTTGGTTACGCCCCTTGGGGTGGGTGGGATGGGGGTCAAAGGTCAAACAGTTGATTGTAATGCAACTCCTCCGAAACCATAGGATGGAATTCAACCAAATTTGCAACGTGACTTACCCATATCAATGTGGAGGGAATGACCCCATTTACATTTAACCCCGTCCCCTTTGGCGTGGGGCGGGGTGTTAAAAGGTCATGAAATTGATTGTAATGCAACTCCTCTGACACCGTTAGATGAAACTCAACCAAATTGGGTATGTGAGTTACCCATATGATTGCGGAGTGCAAAAGGACATTTACATTTGGCTCCGGAACCTGGGCTTGGGTTGTGGAGGGTGGTCAAAAGTTCAAATGGTGAATGTGGGGATTTGCGATGACGTGTCATCGACCGAGCAATCTAGTGTTGGTGCTGCTGTGACTTCTGCATGATAAAACAACTCCACGCTATGTTTAATTCTGGTTCAGCTGCATCAAATATCTGTGTAATATTGGTCTTTTCTGAGTAGATTCATTTTAAGATAAAACATATTTGGTATATCTTGATGCAAACATGTTGAAGATTTTGGGATTCTCTTCAGAGGGTCGTCTTCGACTTGTCTGGAACTTCTTACTTTCTGAGGATGGATCGCGCTTCGCTACCAATAGCTGGATAGTGTTGCTGCGACAACGGCTATCGGTAATGGAGAAGGAATGATGGCAGTCGGCTCGCCTCATCTGACTGATGGCGAATAGACGATATTTATATGAAGACTGCTGGGCCTATCTGACTATCTAAATTTCCAAGTAAGAACTGGATGTTTCTTCCAGCTCGCTCAGATTCCTAATTCCTATCAACTTGACAAACTCGAGTCTTACATAAACGTAAGATTAAACATTTATTTACAAAGAAATAACAAATTGTATTCAAGAGCAAAATCCCTCAATACTATACTAAGTACAAAACGTTGTACAATCTAGCAATCAGCTATCTAACTCTAACTTATTCTACCCTAACGAAGCCTGTTAAGCGTACAGCTATGGCTCGTAAGGAGAACCTTACGGAATCACAGATGGTGATGGATTAATTTATCTAATTTAATTCTCGCCTTATATACTCTTAGATTCGATCTCTTGCCAAGTTCTATAATAATTATAATAACTATATCCCTCCTGAATCTACTCCTAACTATTCCTACAACTCTTCTAGATGTTCCATAAGCACACTTTGACTGGCTGAACAATCAGTCCACCAATCAACCTCTGCTTATTTCTTCCTAGAAGTTCTGACCTGATAACTGATTGGTCCTCTCAACCAATCAGTGATTCCTCCATCCTTTGCCTGGCGCATAAATCTATTCTTCATTATTCTTTACTGCAGAGTCTGATCGATCCCGGTTGGTTATGACATCATTCTAACCAATCATACCTGCCTAATTCTTCCATGGAGATTGCGCCTCACATAGACACAGCGGTGGAGACGGGTTCTGATTTGATGTGATCTGTCAGCTAACTAACAACATTAAGGAATGTGTTGTCGTTGCATGCCATCGAATGAGTGACATATAGTTGATATACAAATATCGATTTTGTTATTCATTCCTAAAGGACACCACAATGTCCATGTCCTGTCCATTGCCTATTGATGGATAAGCCTCAGAAATGCTAGGGTGCAAGGCACATGTGCTGGATGATATCATTACCAGGTGGTGCTGCTCTAACCTAGTGTGAGAAACTAGATTGCTTATGTCATCAACTAGGTCCATTTGTCATGTTCAGTTTCACTCATCCCAACACGGATCACTATACATTGATTATTTCCAAAACTACGATTACCTACAACTGCTGAATATTATAAAAGTGAATGCCGACTGAACAGCAACAACTTTTATCTAAACTATTTTCAAATACACATCAACTCAGAACCATGGAATCTTTTCCAATCAATTCGTCCATTTCAAATATTACATTAATTTCATCTGCTGGTTTCATAACGTTATAACTAGCATCCTATCTATTTAACATTAGTACGTTCCTACTACATACAAAGAGATGACCCGGCCTGCTCGACTTTCACCGTCCCAATGATTGACATGTTTACACAACAACAGGTGGTCGACACAGCCATAGTATACTTAGTCATCCGTGTGTCGAATTGTATGTCAGTACGTTACCAAAATAATGATGCACATCTATGGCATCCATCTTGTGCTCACCTGGACCTTTAGCTCACCTGGTATTTTCAAAACATAATTTTTTTTGGGACTTAAGTGAATTATAAGACATCCTGCGGGGTCATGGCTTCCCACCAGACAATCCCATATTTACACATGCCCACCAACCAAAGTTAATTAACCGTCCCTTAAGGCCTTAAGAGTGTTAATTAACTCGTTGTGTAACATCAACAACAAAACACACCTATACCAGGGCTAACCAGATGAATCCTACTGAAAATAAACATTCCTAATAAACAGTAATAAAACAATAAATCAAACAGAGAACCATTAAAACGATCAATACAGTAATAAACTAAATTAAAAGAAATAAAACAGTAATACGATCCTACAATACGAAATCAAACAGTAACAGTAACCATAATCAATATCAACACTAAATCAAAAAGAAACTGTTAATAAAATAGTACGATAAAATAACAACAACCGTATGTCAATTCGCGCCATACAATGTCAATACAATGCAATGTCATAGATAAAGATAAAAAGTTTATGTCACTTCGTAGATGACTGAAGTGGCATCAGCATGTAGACTCACATCTTCCCAGTCGGATGCCATGTGTAGCGTCGTGCCATTGGCTGTGGTTGGCTGCTCCCCGATGTTAGGCGTTGCCACCGATCGTTGCAACGCTGCAGATCGTTGCGACCAACGAGCCGAGGAAGATCTGAATCTAGGAATTCTGGCCGCAGATGGCTTTCATTTAGAACATGCCCACACACGGTGTAGAACTCCACACTTGTATAGAATAAATAAAATCACACTAAATATGACGACAGAAGCCATCGAATATGACAACAAAGACCAAGCACCGATGTTTTCGACCATCGCTGGGTCGACTTCTGATAATGGTGCTAAGGGCACATACTTTGCTTTCCCTAAATGGTCCCATCTCTCCACCTTCAAGTGGTTAATAATCAAAGGTTGATTTAGCACACCGGCCACATCCAATCTCGGTACATCGACAGCCAAAGCAATTCGATTATATGACCTTCTGTAAGTCTGTATAGGTTCGGACCTCCAGCCGGTATCGCTATAGTCACATTCACTAGACATCAATGTATACAATCCGTTTGATACGTCACATCGGGCAGTCAACTGTCCACCAGTGTACCTCTACCCATTCACTGAATGTTTGCAACACCACTCCGATCTCTTTATGGGCAAACAATTTACTAGAAGTTTCATTAGATTCTGATAACTTAACCATACATGTACTGTCAGTCGGTTTACTAGCTGATCCGAAATCAGGACCATGACTGCGCTTGCGCAGATTATAGGAGTGCGATGGAAGCACTTCCATTGGTTCGTTGGTAGGCTTGGGTATATTCTCTGATGTATCCTTTCACACTTCATCACCACGAGTTTCTGACGTATCCATCGGTGACTCATAGTTAGGATCATTACTCATACCCGGCTGATCAACATTCATGTCAACTTCCTTACGTATTTTACGCACCTCTGATACTATTATAGATACTGGTCGCTTCCTACGAGCTACCTTACAAGGTGTCGGTGTGGAATCAGGTAGTGGGAAGGATTTAGACTTAGGCGTAAAATCAGGTATTGGTGATATCCTAGGAAGTTGACTTGCTTTCGTACCTTTAAGAGGATTTCGAATAGGGCATGGTCTCATCTTGTCCCAGCACATCTCTGAATTGACTACGCATAATTTCGAGATGCTAAGAACGCACACTTTTCCAGATCTTTGATGTCGGACATGGGCCACGGGTCCGTTAATTTTGAAAATCTTGTACTCATGGTCACTGCGAGAGGTCAACTTCATCCTCTCCTCAGCTTTTACTGCCACTGAGTCACCAACTTTGAACTCACCAGCGTTTGCACGCTTGTTGATCTGCTCACAATGGTGTTCTTGTGATCTAGCTGTTTCTCCTCGAGCATGCAATAAGGCATTATTGAGACAGGTCAGTCTCTCACCTAAATCTTGCGCTGCATCGAGTGGAATGGCTAACGGAAGTCTAGCACGTCGACCATACGTCAGATAGAATGGCGTATATATTCAGTTGTGGAGTGACGAGTGTTGTGGTACGCTGTTAAAGCTGCGCCTAACTCATCTTCCCACGCTCGAGACTCGTTATTCACACCTTTTTTAATCAACTCTTTCAAAGTTTGATTAAATCTTTCGGTACGTCCATTCGTCTGTGGATGATACGGACTCGATCTTCGATGGTCAATACCATGTTCAGCATACCTCTGCTCAAGCGAGTTTGAACAAAACTCCTTTCCTTGATTGGTGATGAGAACCTCTGGTATGCCATGACGAGCTATATACTCGTTAAAGAACTTGTCCTCGACATTCTGCGATGTCTTAGCTGCAATTGGGTAAGCTTCCACCCATGCAGAACAATGATCCACAATTGTCATTATGTAGACGTTACCTTTATTAGATTCCAAAAGTGGACCAATCAGATCCATACCAATTATCTGACCGGGATAATTGGCCATAGGCATCTCAGTATACCTAGATCGGGTAGTGACAGGTTGGTTAACCTGGCACGTTGTACATGTTTCTAACATGTAGACTACATCCTTTCTCAAAGATGGCCAAACAAAAGAATCTCTTACCATACTGATGGTCTTCTTCAGACCTTGGTGACCGGCTCGTTCGTGAGCCTTTCGGAGCACTTTCTCATGGAACAGGGTAGGTAACAAGATTCGGGGGTACTCAGCGTCCAATGCTGAGGGTGGAACCAACGAATATAAGATACCGTTGTTAACCATTTACTCCTCCGGTGTGTTCTTAAACTCCGGGAATTTTTTGGTTTGCTCGGTACACAATCCGTCATAAGGTACGTCATATACCTCTAAAGAAACATGAGGTAAGACACCTTCTTCAACCTCTGGTATGACGTAGTCACCAGTATCTAATGTGGCGACTTCAACAGGTCGACGTAACCTGGATAACATATCCGCTCGGATATTCTTAGACCCTTGGATGCAGTCTATCTTACATCCATATTCAGCAATTAATACTGCCCAGCACTGCACTTTAGTATTCTTCACCTCACCCACAAACAAACTCTTCAGAGGTTTGTGGTCGGTATACACAGTGAACTGCGTGCCAAATAGATAGGGTCTAAGCTTTTTCAACGCATAAATCACAGCGTAAGCCTCCTTTTCTATTACGGGTCAATTTAGCTGACTATCTTTCAGGGTCGAGCTGACATTGAATAACGCGTTCAATACCGTTATCAACCTGTACTAAAATTGCTCCTATCGCATAGCTCGATACGTCAGTGTACAGTTTATATGGTTTATTCAGATCTGGATAAGTGAGTACGGTCTCACTACACAGCAAGTTCTTTAATTTCTCAAACTCTTGCTGTTAATGCTTACCCCACTCAAGACGTTTATACTTTTTCGTTAACTCGATTAAAGGCGTGGCAATTTCAGCATAGCCTTTTACACAAGATCTATAGTAGCCAGTAGCTCCGAGAAAACTACTAACTTCACCCACATCATGGGGTGGTCACATTTCTCATATAACCTTGACCTTCTGACTCTGAGGAGCTACTCCTTGGGCCGAAATGTCATAGCCTAACAAGTCAACAGACTTACTCGCAAAATCACATTTCTTCTTCTTTAGCTGTAAATTATATTCTTGAATCTTAGCCATTACCTGACGCAAATGACGTGCATGTTTAGTCGGATTTCATGAATATACGACTATATCGTCGACGAAAACATGCACATATTTTCCTACAAAATCACGGAAAATATGATTCATTGCCCTCTGAAATATGGCACCTGAGTTACAAAATCCAAACGGCATCTGAACCCATTCTGTGCAGACGAACGCTGTCTTCTCGATGTCTTGGCTAGCCATGGGTACCTGCCAATAGCCAGACTTCAAGTCCATCGTAGAAAATAGTGTCACGCCTCTCATCGAATCAAAAATATCTGAGATATTGGGTAGAGAGTAACTATCTTTACGACAAACTGAATTTAACTTTCTAAAATCTACACAGAAACGTGTATCACCATCTTTCTTGGGTACCAAGGTGATGGGTGATGCCCACGGTGATGACGATGGTCTTATGACGCCAGCCGATAACATTTCTTTGACTTGATTCTTAACCAAGTAAGCTTTAGCTAGCGGTATTCGGTATGCCTTCTGTCATATTGGAGGGTGGTCTCCCATCAGAATTGTACATTTAACCTGGGGCATATGTCCTAACGTATTTGGATGAGCCGTATCGAAATTATTGGCAAAGTCGCTCAGTACTTTGTCAATAACTGCATATCCGGTCGTTTCCTTACAACCGGCATATACATAATCATTTTGACTCCTGAAGGGTATATTAAACGGATACTTTTTACCAAACCATACTACTTCTTTGGTCTCATAGTCAACCTTTGCATTTCCCAGATACAAAGCATCCGCAATTTTCCACAATCATACTTGGAATTGGCCTGGCATTTCTGAATTTAACTTGGGCATTAATCAGTTTACGGCTAACAAAGTCTTAGCCTTTTTTAATGGACGAGAATTTAAGATGCTCTTCCATATATCCTTCCTGACAAGGGAAGTGCTAGCACCAGTATCCACTAAAGCATCTAGGCACTCACCCTTGTGCTTTCGACCATTAGTTTCTAGTTCAAGTCAGATAAGGAATCGCTCGGTCGCCACTGATTCCCTCCGAAGTCGTTTAATCATCGACGTCCGTCGACGGCTTCGGCGTATGATCGTCGTCATCCCACGGATGAGTCTCCTCAGCTACCATATGAAAAATGGCCATACTCATCTGTACCTTCGCCAGTGATCACAAAACCATCGCGATCTTCATAGTCGTGATCGCGATTCAGTCGGTTGACCAAGTCGCGTTGGGTGTTCCGCGAGTAGCTGCGTGAAGAAATCTCATTCCTCGAGTCATCGGGATTACGATCATTGTAGTCGTATTCGCGTCAATGATCCACCATATCGATCTGCATCGGTGACTCTCAGCGATGATTCTCGTTGTCATATTGTCGTGGTCATTTTAATGCTCGTCTCGGCTATGGATGAGACGGTTGATTGCTGGGGCAATCGCTTTGGTAGTGTCCTGTCTTCTGACACTTAAAACAGGTCACTTGTCGTTTCGGCGATGTCGGTGCTGTAGGTGCTGAATAACACTCGGATGCCATATGACCGAGCTTCCCACAGTTAAAACAAGTTATCGGTGGTCTCTGCATCCTTGGTGCATGTGTTGCATGGGGTGCTGCACAATTAGGTGCAGGTTGAGCTGCCTGGGGACAATCACATTTATAATGCCCTTTTCGCCCACAGTTAAAACAAGTAGGCGGTTCACACTTCTTTGGTGCTTGCTTCGATGTGGCTCTGGCACATGGTTGTTGCTGTTTGGGTACCTGACAATTTTTGCAGACCCTCAATGACCGAGCAAAGCTTCTCGGTCATCTTACTTTGTTGCGCAATTTGTCTCTTCATGCTGTTTATTATCGCCCACACACCTTTGCTCTCCTCTTGGTCGATCATGTCGACTTCCATAGCCTGTTCTTGGTGGACAGGAATTTTCATTGCCTGCAACAGGTCGTTGCAGCATTCCTCGTCCTCTGTTATCGCCATGGCATCATCCACTGTCTTCTTCTTCTTTCGAACGATTCTTTGAACTGTGCCCCAATCGTACAGTGCACGAATGTACGCAGACAGAATGATTCGCTGTGTGTCTTCAATCGGGACTGGATACACATGATGGGAGAGCTCCCTGAATCATCGGTTAAATGAGATGATGGTCTCATTCGATCTCTGGTGTACGGATTCTAGATCGTACTTGATCCATTCTGTCTCATTAGCTGATATGAAATTTAAGGTAACAAACTCCCTCAGCTGAGCAAATGTAACGTCTTCGCGCTTCTTTCCCAAAACAAACTGATCGATGGCCTTACACAAAGGTCCTCGTGATGCCCGGGTCATAATATAGACCAGTGTCCCGTCAAGATTCCCTTCGGTGGCTTGCCACACTCTTCTTGTTTCATCCAGAAACTGTCGCACCTCTTCTGGCAAGAGGCCATCACACGGTTTGATCCATTGTGTCAGTTCTTGTACCTCCTGACGGTACACACAATTCATTTCTCTTCAGTCTTCTTCTACCATGATAGTCCTAGCCATGCTTGATCCAATTCGCCTCATGACCT